>JALJCO010001268.1:0-367500 GCA_023101725.1 Atherinomorus stipes | reverse complement strand
TATTCATTCAAAGACTCACAAGTGACAGCATAAAAGCTCTAAATTTGAAATGAACCAGCAGTTTTTAGCTTTAAATCATTTTGGAGGAAATTTGAGTGAAATGTATTTAGATTTTAAATTAAAGGGAAAGTTTGTTTCTTTTCAATCTGGACCTATTTTCTAGCATGAAATACATTCATTTACTCACCCAGACAGTTTTGGTGCAACTTGAATTCCTTCAGGAGATATTTAGATCCACTCGAGATCAGCGTATGCCCAATATAATGGATGTGATGGGGCAACCGCGCGCAGCCTATGAGTAAGGCATTATCTGCCACAAACTCCTTCATTTCACCAACATTTTGTTACGAAACATTAGTCGGACCCCCCCTGTGAGCTCAAAGCGGCTTTTTTGCGGTGATTCATCCTTATTTACAGACTTTTTTTACTGCAGCGGTTTTGATGACGTCACTATTATGCGACACCATAACAAGTAAATGTCTGAAAATAAGGACGAATAACCGCAAAAAAGCTGCTTTGAGCTCACAGGGGGGGTCCGACTAATGTTTTGTAATAGAACTTTGGTGAAATGAAGGAGTTTGTGCCAGATAATGCCTTATTTAGAGGCTGCGCGCTGTTGCCCCATCACTTCTATTATATCGGACATACGCTATTCTTAATGTCTCCTGAAGGAATTCAAGTTGCACCAAAAATGTCTGGGTGAGTAAATGAATGTATTTCATGCTAGAAAATAGATCCAGATTGAAAAAAAACGAAGTTCCCCTTTAAATGTATGTAGTTTGCCAATTAAAGGGCTCCCAGTCAACGTGTTTACTGTACAGTTAAGCTTGTGGGATTACGAACCTTTACAAGTACAGGAAGGGAATGAATTTGACCGAGTCTCCTTCCGTAAGTGGTGATTTGCCACTTTTCAGCTTTTTAGTCACAGACCAAAACAAGTGGAAAAAAAGAAAATCAAAATAACTGGTGGCAAATTCGAATCATGTTGATCAGGAAATCTCTGCGACTCTGTTTATTTAGTTAACTGCTTTACACTTTACATATTTTACAAATGAGTTTCCTGTTTTTGTTACTTCTGGGCCAAGAAATCTGACAGAAACATGTTTACATGTTCATCCCAGTCTGGGGTTGTGTCCACGGTATGAGAAAGTAGATTCTGAACACCAGAAGTTGATCCTAAGGGGATTTTGATGATGCGATGTTTCGGGCATCGGCCCTTCTTTAGGCATGAAAGTGAGCGTGAGGACACATCTCACGCTCACTTAGTCACACGACGCCATCAGGTGAGAAGATCCCAGGTGTGACAATAATAATAATGATAATATGCCCAAGATTAATACAAGATACAACCCAGAATATAACATGATATACTACTTTTTTCACAAAAATAGGAGAGACAGAGTCAAAATACAAGAATAACTATATCTATACTTCCCGTGCCTTTGTCCCTGTATGCATGTTCAGTGGCTGTTGGGGAGGCCATTAGCGGACATTGGCTGCCATGTTTCCGTTCGTGTGCCCCAGGACAGCTGTAGCTTACCAACAGGTACAGAATGAGGAGTGAATGAATGATGGACTGAATGTAAAGTGTGTTGAGTGCTGTCAGCAGAAAAGCAAAATATAAATCCAATCCATTATTATTATTATTATGATTCCATGTTGGTCTTGTGGGTCCACAGCAAAAATGTTGCTTTTTAGAAATAAAGGAACAAAGATTGTAAAATGGCTCAAAAAATATATATTTACATCAATCACCTAACATCTTATTTTGTGGTGCATTCTGCTGTATTTTCCCATCCACACAAACTCTACCCTCTGCACACTCTAACACACTTACATTTGGGTCCTTATAAACACATTTGACTTTTTGACTCAGAAGGAGGCAGGGTAGATGGTGGCATTTCACAACAGAGAAACAAATCTGAATCCCATCCCACAAATATTGTCAAATAACTTTTATCTATTTCACTTTAGCTGTCAGTCACAGCTGGTTTTAGTTCACAACAGGAAATACTTAACGAGGTTTAGATATGAATGAAAAAACATTATTACAGGTTTGTATTGTATCACCTGCCTGCTACAAGCTACATTATTGTGATATTACTACATCTGGGAAAAGTTGGACAATTATCTCAAGATTATTGACACCCTCCAATTAAAGAAAAGGCTAAATTCACAATAATAATTCAAATAGTAAGAAACTAAAATTATATATCAAATTTTACAAAACTATAATTTAGTGAAATGAAATATGGCTTTTGAATTGTAGTTGGAAATAATAATTAAAAAAAACAAACAAACAAAACTGGCCCAGACACATTAGAACACCTTTCCTGTGAAATGTGGACCAAAATACCTGTCAACAGGTGTAAAAGTATTTTTGAGCGTTACAGAAAACACCTGATTGCGATTGCCTCAGAATGTTGCAGGCTCTCACCATGCTTGATTGTTTTATTATTTGTGTGTTTATTTTTAATATTTTCCTTGAACCACATTTCAAATTCAGTGTTATGATCTCCATAAAATTTTTATTTATTATCACTTTTGTCAATTTTAACTTACATCACTGAGAGCTGATTTTTTTTCTGTCTTGAATTGGAGATAGATAGATAGATAGATAGATAGATAGATAGATAGATAGATAGATAGATAGATAGATAGATAGATAGATAGATAGATAGATAGATAGATAGATAGATAGATAGATAGATAGATAGATAGATAGATAGATAGATAGATAGATAGATAGATATAATAATAATAATAATAATAGATTCTAGTGAGACTGAGGTGGTCCTCTTCAAAACCATGGCAACAACTGCTGTAGCTGTGGGAACTGTTTCCAGTACCATGGTTTGCTACCTGCCTCCTGCTCCTGCTGTTGGTTTCATTGTATCATGACAGTGATCTTTTGCTTGACATTAACAGTCATATGAACCCAATCTTAACCATTTGCCATCCTTTATACACAGTAATTCTGGCCCAGTAGTACGGGTAGCACTAGTCGAAACCCGTTTTGTACTTTAAATTAAAAAACTGGTTTGGTTTTTGCTTTAAGTAAACAAAATGTGAATAGTTTAAATGAATAAATACTCCTTTTGTTTCCCTGATTAACGTGAATTTACTAGAATAAAATAAAATGAATAAGAAAATAGATTGAGAAGAAAAGTTCATGACTTTTCCTCTCCAAACTACCAGCACTCCCCCCCTTTCCACACCCACAAAAGTGCTCTGACATGGTGTTGGTGGTATTAGGTGTTACACAGGGGTCCATTTCCCTCTCAGCTGTCTGAGTGGAACACACCCGCTGCGGCAGGGCTCCCCCTCAGCTCCATGTGTGACAGTAATTTTACACAGCCGGAGCCCTCGGTCCCGGAGGTGGGCCATTAAAGTTCAGGTGAGGTTAATTACAGAGAATTGTTAAGCCTGCTGCTGTGCGCTGGGTGGGTGGGTGGGAGGGATTTGACGCCTCCAACCCTGATTTCTGTGTGACACGGCTCCACGGGTGTTCAGCAGCAGCTTTACACACAACACCTACAAACGCCAATCACTCACAGAAACAGCTCGAAATTAAAGCCCACAACACAGCCACATGAAAATACTACAGCTTGTTATTACACTCGACGGATAAATTACCACACACAACATGCAGTTGCCCACATGAAACACACATAAAATGAGTGTAACTACCTTTAAATAAGCAGCCAGATTTAGGAATATTATTTTGCATGGAGGACACAATCTCTAATTTCTGCTAAGAGGTTTATTAAAGCTGAGACGAGCCAAAAACAGGAGCAGCAAAACAAGAGCGACTCAAAGACGCAGCCTGCTCTGTTTGAGTAAAGATGAGATTATATTGGATTAAAGGGGATTTTTGCAATGCAAATGAATGCACCTCAAATCAATAAGGCCTGTTCTACTCAATATACAAACTAATTAAGAGGTAATACAATCAAACCTGAATAAAATAGATTGTGCAGCTTCCTCAGAAAGAAATCCAATCAAACCTTTTTATGTGAAAAGATAAAATCTAAAGCGATCTTTCTTTGTACGAATAATGACCTCGGCTTTGTGTCCATTTAATAAGGAAAACTTGTCTTAAGAGGTTACGCTCAATGTGCATATTCTAATCAATATGAATTACATAGGGTTTTATCTATGTTATCTGCTCCAGACTGCTAAGCTAATTAATGTTTTATCGAGTGTTTTAACTCAATTATTTCGCAAAGTCAAAGAGGTTCAACGCAATTTTCTATGAGCAGCCGGAACATTGTCTGAGGAGGCGAAGTAGCTCAGTTCTGCAGCGTTTTAAAGGAGACACAGCCTCGTGGTGTTGTTCAAACTTCTTAAAGCATTCTGTTCGATCATTTGAAATGAAAAAAGTAAACGCACAATGTTTTGCTTTATCAAATTTCAGAGAAACCGTACATCTCTGACACACATGTTGTGTTGGATTTGCTGGGTATCATTGCAAAAGTTTGCAGTCCACCCCCTCCTCCTCTTGCGCTTCATTCCAGCTGATTGCTCATTTTCTAATGTTAATGGTGCTAGGCTGGGGCTAGGGTTTCTCCCCTGTCAGCTGGCCACTGGGGCTGTGGGACGGATCTAATGGGCTCTGACAGGAGGGAACTGATCTCATTCAAAGGGGATTTGATATGTGGCATGAATGTGGTGACCCTCAATGGACATATTAATGACCGTTATCATTCACAGACTCTTGCCATTCATAAAGCTCCTTTCTGCTGGATGCACCGGTGCTACGCCAAATGCCATGACTTATGGATGAGCTGGCCATATATTGTTTTCTCTGCCTTTTAGGTAGCATGTCAAAGTGACTCAGAGGGCTGTTCCGGTGGCTGAGGCTGCTCCGGTGGTTTCAGCAGCAAAGCGCAGTAAATAATAACATAGTGGGTGTTGTTTACAATTCAATTACAATCACATGCTGGCAGAGATAAAGACAAAGGCATGCAGTCACAGGAGACAGAATGGAGTCACACAGTCAATATTTAGCTGATCCTGCGTGGCTATTTATGACTGAGGTGTTGCTTCATGCAATGAATTGTTTTTGCTCATTTCTTATTATTACTGCCTCTATTTGGAGGTATGAAAAGTAGACCCAAGGGTGAGAAGATCAAGGAGAGGTTTGGTTCAGTTACTGCTTATATGAATACATACAGAGGGGAAGGTAATCGCACCAAAATGTAGCAGTAACAATGCTTACATGGACACAAGCATTCAGATTAAAAGCCTGTTTGGAATAAAAATGCTTCATGTAAACATACTTATCAGAAGCTTTTGATCTAATTGTGCTAATTCAGACTGAGATTTCATTCCAGTCAAGGGTTGTACCGATTGATGGTCCAAAAACACATATTTTGATTTTTAGGTAGAAATTCTCCTTTTCAGCTTTACGTCAGCGTGACAAAATCCTGATCTTTCCATTATGGCGTGTATATACCGTTTGTTTAAATCAGTAAAGTTTATTGTAAAAAAGGTTACGTGTACTTGAAGATGTGGGGAGACCAATACTGATTGGGATGTGATACAAATTCACTGAAAAGAATTTTTGAATCTGAAATTTGTAAGATGACAATGAATACATATGCACCCACACAGTGGTGTTTGTTTACAGCGGAAACCATTGTTTTTATTTCTACTTGAAAGTTTAAAAAGTGGTATAATTACATGCATTTTTAAATGATTTATTCAGTTCAGACATGTGATGCATGTAAATACGTGACATGATGTAAACAACAGTTCTGATCAGAATTGTAACCTGTACAATAGGAAAATTGTAACATACAGATGCGGGCATGAAAAAGTTCCCCTTTCTGCCGACTGCCAGCCACTTCCCAGCCACTTGTCTGCTAATTCAATCACACAGAGAAACGCCTTGGTGCCCAGGGGAAGCGATTTCAGAGCACAGATGAATGCCCGGAACAAGGACGATTCCACACGCCAAGTTTGGACACCGCGCGTGATGACGTATTCGCGGGACAAATCGTTTAGCCAGTGAGAGTGCAGTAATGGTGCACTATAAACAACAACAACAAGCAAACAAAGTGAACTGAACAAATTGCAGCTGAATGAGGAGGGAAGTTTAACACAAAGTGATGGGTTGAATGAAAAAGTTAGGATGATGTAGGCTGGTGACTAGCAAAGAAAGGAAGCAGAGGTGAATGTCCAAGACAGAGAGGAGGTGAAAGCCATTGAGATGTGGCATGCAGATAGTTTGTGCTCTCACAGGCCGGAGCTCATCTGAAAACCCAGACACCGAGCTGAGTGTGGCAAGGTACGCAACTGAGGGCCCGGGTGGGCTTTGAACCCCAGACTCCCAGGCGAAAGTCATGCACGCTGACCATTCAGCCAAAGGGACATCCCTGTGGCCAAGTAGCCAGGGCACATCATCAGTCGGAGGCAACTGCCACACGAGGAAACAGAATATCTGGAGTAGCACAGATTCAGACAGCTTTGAAAAATCACGGTTCCAATAAGAGATCTGAAGACATTTTAATACGTGTCAAGGAGTTAGCATGACTAATTATTAGCTAATTGTATTCTTTTTTATACATTTTTAAAGATAGCTTTTCCTATTTGCTTTATTCATCTTTGACTCTTGTTAAAATATTCTGAAATGTTGGGACAGCCAAAATTATTGTTGTTTTTTTAAATGATGTAAAAAACCAAACAAAACAAAAAAAAAACCCCACAAATCTGCTAATCTAAGTTCAGGGGCAAATCTAGGATGAGAGGTTTAGGGGGGCTGAACACCAAGCAAAATAAATTAGTTTTGTACAGTCTGACACAATTTCATTCCCACATTAGTAAAAAATCAGCAAAACACTATCTGGGAAAGTCTCTAACTAAATATCGAAAGGAAAGCTGTGATAGAAGCTGATTTCCATCATATAGATGCCTTGTTCTAATGGTGAACCAGATGCACCAAAACCCACTTTTTCCTCCTTATTCATGAAGTTTCTGATCATTTTCAAGCCTTAGATTTATGTTTTTATCATCCAGCATCCAGAAACAAAAGTTACCACTGCTGCTATTTAAAAATCCCAATTCAGCTTCACCCCGGTTAGAACAGCTTATTTTGAGCATGCTGGTGTTGTGTCTAAGTGGTGAACCAGATCTAGCGACACCAAATTTATCCTCTTTATTTATGGAGATTCTGGCAGTTTTCCAAACTTACATTTAGAATATTTATCATGAAAACAAAGTTAGGCTATTACTGATGCTATGTGAAATATATGATGTGCACAGGATCAAACCATCTTTGAGGGGTGGGGGTTGTATTTTGGTTGTTAAATAGTACATCTCAATAAAGTACAGAATGTTTTTTCTTACACTTTTCAATTTTGTAAAAAAATTTAAAAAGCACATGGATAGAAAGTATTTATATATAAATCTCTCCAATTTTAAGGGTGCTGGGATTCAATTTAAGGGTACTTCAGCGCCCACTAAAAATGGGGTTCTTTGCTGGAACGAAGAATGTTGAGAGAAATTAACTGTTTCCCATTATCGTATAGAAATTCTTTAAAAAAAAAAAAAGAAAGAAACATACTGATTAAAAACATTCAGCTGCACTGTTGAAAAATAAATGAAAACAATTCTGGTTGGAGAGCAATTCTACCAGCCATGCTGGTTGGTGACCAAAAGAGTTCATTTCCAGACCTGTTTACACATATGAAATATGATTAAATCCAGCAGAACATTCATCTCTACCCACGGGCCTGCAAAACCAAAGTCACATGACTTTGCCAAGGAAGTAGAAAAACGTTACAATCAGCATGTGGATGCTTTTGAATAAACATGTCTTAAAAAGGCTGAGCGCTGTTTGTGCACAAAATGGCGCAGCCACAATTAAATGTCTCAGGCAGGATGTTCATCAGAGTGTGGTTTTCCAAAAAATCCCAAACAAATCTAGCTTGTCTATAAATGGGAGAAGTTAGCAAAAAAAGTCATATTCAGCCATGCAAGCGTCCGGCGAGGAGTGGAGATGACCGATTGTTCATTGCATGAGGGCAACCGCTGCAAACACATGTGGCTCAGTGGCTGCAATTTGAGCTATTCTTTCCGGTACCTGGCTAAGACATCTGTCAGGAACTTATACACTCATTAAAAGATCAACAAACACACAATATGTATGTACCCACTCATACTATATTCATCAACAATCATCTTCTGTGACATGAATATTTCTTATTCTACATCTTTGTTCTGCAAAAGGAAACAAGCAAAGTGAAAACACACCATGGAATTAGAGATGTGCATGCTTTCTGTTAAAAGTTCATTCTGCCACGAAATGGTTGCTACTCCAAATTTATAATTAACCTCCAATTTTTAAGATTTACATGATTAATTAACAGCGTATTCCAAACATTCCCGATTCCCCCATTTTTCCCTGCAGAGCCGAGGTGCAGATCCGAGCGGCAGCAGCTTGGAGAAGTGTTGCTCGACATCTGCACAGGAAGTCACATCCCTCCACACACGTCGAGGTGTCACCAACAGTATTTGAACATTTCCAATGTTATTCTCAAATTCCTGCCACGTGTCAGCCCTAAATATAAAGTTCTGCCTCTGCTTCCTCGTTGCCTCCTAATAGCAATCTGCCACGAGGAGATGCCACAAGGCCCCACTCTGTTTCTCTCTGCTTGTTTTTTTTTTTTTAGTCTTCTCAGTTTGCAGAAGAACGATCAATGCTCAGATGAAACCTACACATGATTTAAAGCACAGGATGTAAAACATATGGCTGGCTAAATGTGCCGTTTAATCACACGTGCACTATTAGGAATGAAGGAAATATGCACGATATACTAATAAACATCTGCTAGTGGTGGAAAATGAACGTTTTTTACACAAGCGGGACAATTTATCTGAGAACATCAGCAAGAATAATTTTATTCTATTAGAACTCCATTACATTTAAAGAAAGCTAAGGTTACTAAGTACTAAAACATGTAATCATAAAGCAATGATCTGTATTGATTGCTGAAACTGAAGTTGTTCAAAGTGACTTCACCTCCTACTGCAATATTCAAATTAATGAAAAGTTTATATATAATTATGTAACAAACTGTGGTAGCTTTTTCTTTTTTTTTTCTTTAAGATTAGAAGGATCTTTATAGCCAAAGTCAGGAAAAGTAAAACAAACAGTAAATGCCTTCACTGAAAAGCCGTCACAGGTTAAACATCATAAAACAGATGTAACAGATGAGTAAGGCGAGCACCAACAGCTTCACCAAAGTGCTGTTTTTCACTTAGAGGCCAAGGCAGCGGGACATTTTTGCCTGGCTTCCTCCACAGCCTGGAAAATCCTCGCCACATTACTACCATTGTGACAGCTACTTTGCTTTCACAGTCCAAAGATCAAAACAGCAGCCATGTTTCCAAGGAACAAATGCCCTACCAGCTGGGCTGGTGTGAACACAGATATAATGCTGACAGGAAGCCGAGGCAGTCACTTGTAGAGCCAATTATGGGCAGAGCCGTGGGGGCAGGTTTACAAACACCGCTTTTCTTGTGTAGCGCTACTCTGAGGTGTATGATTAACTTCCTCACCAAAAGTACCCAGGCAGCCTGGAGTCTGCCCTCTTTGTAGGTGGCAGAGCTGGTGAGTTGCGGCGCAGCAAAGCCAACACTCCACCAAGAAAAACAAAACAAAACAAAAAAAAAGTGGGCTGGACCCAGAAGGGTTCATTTTGTTGTTCTTATTACTGACTGTACTTGCACATTCTTTGGCTTTTACTGGTTCTTCTTTAGGGCATGTTTAACCGTTTGGTTAGGTTTTACAGTGTTGCTGTCACTGGGAGAATGCAGGTTACAGACCTCTCCTGACGCCACAGAGGCTTGGCGTTCTCCATCCAAGTCAGGAGGGATTCAGATGTACCCATCCGATGAAAATACCTTTGCTTTTGGACGACTAATTAAAGGCCTTTCCCATGAAAAGAGGACGGAGGAGCAACTTAATTAACCAGTCTCTAGATTACCCGGAATTATTCCACCCTTCCTTCCCCTAGTTGAAATGTTTTTCTCAAGGATCACAGAACTTTTCCTTAACAGCTGAGCTAAAAATAAATAAATATTCAAAAGGGGGAAAAAAAAGTAAATCTGTGGTGCTCATGCTTGTTTGAATCAAAATAAGGAGCATCCACAGTGTGTGCCTCCTCCCATGTGGCAGTGTCATGGAAGCAGAGCAGGGTTACCAGCACACAACAGCTTTTTTTTTTTTTTTAAACTATCCACGGTCTAGCAGCCCTCCTTCACCGTAGAATTTAAAAAGTTCCTTTCACCACATCTGCCCTATTTGTGCCGCCTTTTCTTCACCTGACTTGCTCAAGAGATTCGCTTTATCTTAAAGGTCATTTCATTCAACTGGGCAACAAACAGAAGTGAATATAACTGTCCCCAATCTTCCCCTCGCAGAATTCATGCTTGAGTTGTCTCAAATAAAGAAGGTCCCCGCCAGCTCGAAGAAGGAGCTCACAATCTGGGCAGCTCAATAGAAAAGACTCCCTGTATCATACAGTCCCCCTTTACAACTCTACATTTCCATTTAATGACACCCTGCATATTAACCCTGGTCACCATCCAATTACACAGAATAAGTGAATTATCTGTGCCAGCGTGCAATTTGAAAATGTTTTTCATGCGATGCGGTGACAAGAGAGGAGCAGGGGGCCCTTCTTTTTGCTTCACCCATCCTGCGTTCATTAAAGTGCAAGCCTGTGAGTTATTTTTGAATCCATTAACTCTAAATACAGGTGATTCCCAGCTCGCTATTACGCAGGACCACCGAGATTCCCTGTCATGGAGTGTTATAGGGGTGTAGAATGACACCAACACAACTGATTGGATGAGCTTTTCTCCCCCAGGCCTGCACTCAAGCAAACAAACTGGCCAGGCAACCAACAGCGCTCCATTCATATTTAATTACAGCCTGCTAACATCGCTGGTGGATAACATTACACCCGGCAAAAATTGGAGAGAACTCTGAATAAATTAAATAATATTGCGTGGAAGTTGTCTTTGTGGGTAACATGATCAAATCTACATACACACCACACTTTTGATTATTTAATCAAAATCTGATAAATAGAGCCAGCACGGTCATCACCAATCTTGCATTTAATGGCATGTAAATAACACCAGGTGGTGAATATTAAGTATCAAACGTGGGACGCAGCAGCCTCTGTCACATGACCCACCTCTATGGGTGTAAAGTCACTGCTGGCCTCCCAAGCTACAAGCTTGTGTGTGTGTATAGAGGGGGGAGGGGTTGGGTAGGGATGACCAGATGAGAGGTGGCTGAGTCCAGCCAAGCCATGTCAAGTTGCTGAGCGCTGCTCTACCCAGCCCCATTGACTCACGGCTGAGCTGTAGATACACATCAGCAGCCGTGTCTGTGCTTAGAGAGCTCAGCTAACCGGTTACACGATCGCGCTTCTTTCCATGCAGCTTTGGCATCAGAAGCTAATTAAAAAAACAAAAAAACTTGGTACATTTTTCATGATTCTCAACACGGAGATACTAAGACAATAATTTTTCAATATAACTAGATTAACAACATCCAAAATAAATATTAAAGTTTAGTGTCTGGTTTAAAACCGGGAGGTATGGCGTAAGAATTGATCCTCTGTTTTTTTTTGTGTGTGTGTTTGTTTTTTGGTGTGGGTGGGGGGGTTTGCCCCCAGACTTGAAGTACAATTTTAATTAATCTATTTCCTTTCTTTAAAGGTTTAATTCCTCCCCACCAATAGATGGCGCATTAAAGAGGAAGTTCAGGATTTTTGACATAGGGCCTTACTTTCCAGTGGTCATCTTATGGTCCCCGATGCTAATGCTAGCATAAGTCAATAGGAATCTGCTAGCCTGTCATTAATAATAATCTAATCAAATCCAGTCCACAGAGCACCTGAGGCAAATCAGTTATAACACAAGACTATCTGTGTAAATGCCGTGTTAACAAAATAATGTTACAACTAAAACTTACCTTGTACTGCATTACATTTTGATAGTAAAATGTCTCAGTGGCACCACATTTTTACTTCTGGTATTTGGGAGCAGAGTGATATCATTGATCATCTGCAATTAAGTGTATGAAGGAATTTGATTACTGTAGCGGCTACTGTAAAAATCAACACTTATAAATAGGGATGTTCGATATTGGCTTTTTTTTTTTACAGTACCAATATCTGATATACCGATATTGTCCAACTCTTAAATTTCAATATCCTATCAACCGATACAATATATTCAGACAACTGTGAGGTTGCATCGCTCATATTTTGAGAGATACAACTATATTCTGCTCCGAGAGCAAAGATCCCAAAATATCCTTAACTCAGCCAGAGGAGTTTATTTTGGACATCTGGCTGCCATGTATCAGTTACTAGCAGGTATTAGCCAACATGTAGCTAATTATAATGTTTCTAACAACTTACTTAACCAACAGCTTAAAACCAGACATATTATAAGCAGCTTCAAAGCAAGTCAGTCTGTAGCAGCAGCAGCTGCACCGTAGTCACATGACTCTGAAAGGAATGCTGGGATATGAAGTTCTTTACACATGCTGGACCACCGCTGAAGGAACAAGATCCTGTGAGATTTCATCGCTGCATAACAAAATCTCGCGATATTTCGTTTTTCAAAAATATTTTCAAGCAAGTTTGTAAAGCAACATGGCTGCCTTGCCACTGTAAACAACAATAAGAAAATTACTTTGTCACAGTCTGTGTGTTGCTACTAGTTGCAAACATTGTCAGACACTTCACATCACTAACACCCCAACCAGCTCTCTCATGATCATTTTAATGTGTCCAGCTGTACAGGTAGGTGAGACAACTTTGGCAAAATGGGTTTGATCGCTCGTACTATGGGGTGTAAAGGTTTAAGCATGTAAATAAGGCTGGACTTTACTACAGTATAAAAAGGTACCACATCTGCAAGGTGATCTGCAATGTTAATTTGTGATTGCTTTCCACTGGGCCCTGTTTTTTAATCTAAACTCCCTGATGTTGGTTGTGTCTTAGTGGGAGTTTTGGATTTTGCTGCTGTCTTTTGCATTTCTGCCACTTCACAGCCGGTCACTGTTTGAGGTGTTGGTAATAAGTTGGTTGTGCTTCCACCTTTAGTAGAAACAGCGTTCTCCCAAAGGTGGGGGCAGGTGAGGGGGTGTAGGAGAGAGTTTGCAGTGCGTGTTAAAGGTAAAAACTTCATGAAAACATATTCAAAATTAAATTAAAATCACTAAATTCAATTAATTGCCCAACGCTGGTTTGATCGCTGCATAAAAAGAAGAAAAGGCAGATGGAAATTGTATCATGAACAAAGTTTTCTGTTTGTTGCATGTTTTAAAGATAGACTAGAAACAGTAGCCTGGTACACCAGCCTGACTAACGCCATGTATGAGATACACTTGCCGTGTATCTCATACATGGCGTTAGTCAGGCTGGTGTACCAGGTTATAGAAACAGACTAAGGGAATGGAAACAATTTTCTGAGTAACATTTAATTACGGGGGAAAATTTTTAAAAAGCATATCACCAGGTGTTTGGGCCGGCCTAGTTGACTGCCAGGAGTGTCAGCAGATATAAGTTCCCGTTCACTTGGCAACAGGTACACCTATTAAGTTCCACAGTGGTTGAAATGTGAAATGTCAAAGGATAACTTTCTTTTTTATTTCAACTTAGACCTTATTTCTAGGAGTTTATATGTGCATTTACTTACCGGTAAAATTTCTGCATCACTTTGACTCCTTCGGAAGATATTTTGTTGAGTTGCCCTTCGGTGTTCATCCGTATAATGGGAGAGACGGGACAGCCCCTCAGGCATCATCGGCAGCAAAACTCCTTTATTTCCTTCATTCATACTTTAAGTAGAATGAATGAACGGATGAGTACTATTGTCCTGGGAGTTCAGAGTTTCACGGATTGCAGTTTGTTGGTCTCTAGGTAGCAAGCTGCTTCTCTCAGCTGTACTGAAGCAGTGCACATCAGGACTCGTGGCGGCCTAGAGTATAGAGAAAGCCCCAATAACTAACGAAGAGTTAACTCTGAACTCACAGGACAATAGTACTCGTTCGTTCGTTAGTTCTACTTAAAGTATTGGTGAAATGAAGGATTTTTGCTGCAAATGATGCCTTATAGAGGCTGCCCCATCTTATATGGATGAAACCCGAAGGGCAACTCAACGAAATATCTTCAGAAGGTGTCAAAGTGATACAGAAATTTTACCGGTAAGTAAATGCACAAATTAATTCCTAGAAATAGGGTCTAGTTTGAAAAAAAGAAAGTTATCCTTCAAGTTTTTGCTCTGATTTCTTAATATCATCCTTCACCTGTTCTCATCAGGAAACCTCAACAGTGCATTATCGCACATGTGCACATTGTTATGTAGCAGGTGAACAAAATCATTACAACGAAAATATATTGTGTCCCGGCATATGAGTACAGAAAATGTTGCTACGGTGCAATTTTAAAGCCTTGCATGTAAAAGCTGCAATATTTGGCTGTAGTAGTATACATTGTGAGATAAAAATGGATCTTTTTTTTTTTTTTTTTATAGTTCTCATGAGTTGTTCCAATGCTATATATTACAGAGCTGAGGATTACAGTCATACCATGAGATGACAGATAGACGACTAAAGGGAATTAATAAAACAAAAAACACCAGTATCTGGTTCCAGAGCCATTCCTGAAATGCATCATGGTGACTGATACTAACATTTTTAACATCCATTTGTTTATCTTTTTTTTTTTTTACACTCTTGCTACATTAGCTTAAAGTTTGTTTGTTAATTTGAGTTTTTCACCGAAGGTAATGAGATCAGGTTTTCTTTCCCACCACCTCATTAAACTATTAACAGTCTCTGTATCCAACCAGTGGTCAGGACGCATGAAAGACTTCCTCGTATACACACTTGATAGCTTGCTAAAGCATCCACACTCTTATGCTGGTATTCTTGGTCATCCATCGGTGGAGAATAGGCTGTCATTAAGACTCAATATCCTCATGAGGGAAATAAGAAACTCAAACTCACACACATACCGCAGAACACACACAGTAGGAAAGGTTCAGGTACAGAAAAGAGCTCTGGCATGAGAGAGCAAAGAAAGTTGCGGGGCAGACAACAAACACTCTCCCGAGTGTGCCACTGTCTCTTGCTGGGCTGGCGCCTGTCACTCAGGGAGGTCCTGGAATATGCACCAGGGCCATCGACAGGCGTCTGTGTCAATGCCTGACAAACCTCAAGGCACCAGGCTGTAATTGGAACGACTGGCCTAATCCTCAGATCAAGACAGACTCATTGACAACCTAAGCGGGCAGCAATCCCAACAGCACCTTATTAGTGAGGCTGGCCTCTTTGCTGGAAGCAGCAGTGTCATCACTCCATACCAAAAGATGCTGTCTTGACTTGGACAGCCAATGCATTTTTACAAAAAATGCTGTGTAATGTATTTTTTTTTTCTTTTTTGTATTTGCTTTACTGGTGCGCATCTAAATGAAGACTGGCTTACCCCAGGAAATGGTCTAAACTTACTGAGTTACAATCACTGAAAATGATCACAGGGTTAGAGTTGCAGCCTGCATATGATGAAAATGAGGGGGAAAATGTAATTCACTCATTTAAACAGTTTGAGATTGATTAACAAGTCATCTCTTCCAAAATCTTGAGCTATGACAGCTAGCAGAGAAATATAATTCTCCTACAGGATGTTCAATCAACTACTGAAATGACAACAAAGCAAATTACATTTTGGATGTGTAAAACATAACTTCAAAACCAAAACAAAATTGTTGTAAAATGGCTGTAAATAAAAATGTTAATGATACAGTTCAATTTTTCTTTTTTACTTTTAATCAAATGAATAACTCTTCATTTGACTCATCTCCAGATGTACTGGGCTGCGAGAGTCAGGTGCACTGGGAGCAGTTGTGGGGGATTAAAGGTCCATGGTGGTTCACCTCTCTAAGCACTCCAAGGACATGAACCCAGGTTCTCCGCAGCCCAAGCCTACCTCGGTAACCACTAGAATACCTCTCCACCAAAATATATCTAAATTATATAAAAACACACCATTTAAACATGGTTGTATTCACATATATTCTTGAAATATGTAGATATAGAGATAAAAATCCTCCAATTATCCAGTAATTTTTGAACAAATACCAATACAGCTATAAATATGCAAATGAGGAGCGCTTAAGACTAATTGGACCATTATTCGCATCATGTTTTCTGATTTATGTAAAACATGGTCTCAAACATGAGAGCAGTCACTGAAACCATGTTTTTGTTACCTAAACCAAACCAACACGCTTAGAGCAGAACACACACAAGTGAAACATCAGCTTGGGCAGACTGAGCCACCAGACAAGCCTCCTGCCTGCAGACACAGCAGTACCTGCAAGGAATCACTCACACTAACACAGATTGCATCACTTGGGCCAGACAGCTAGCAGATAGGATTCGGCACTCCTTTGGTCACAGTAGCAAGAGCAACAGTCCTCTCTTCGAGTTGCCCGATGTCCCTCCGCCTCACCTCCTACACGAGTAATCTGCTCTCTGATGGAGGGGGGGGGGGGCATGCAGCAGAGGTCTGCTCTGACATCTTCTTGGCAGAGTCACCAAGTCTGGCTCCTAGTCCTGATCTCAGAAGCCAAAATGCCCCAAACCCTCAGCAGTGTGTTCATTTGTAGCCAGCTTGTTGTGCCTGGGATCTCCTGTCAGAGAGCACATCAGAAGCTTTGACATGAGCAGCAGAATACAGCAGGAACTCACCAGAAGCAACATGTATTTATGACTAAATGTCTTACAGATAAGGTGTCACAGTTCTGTGGAAGCAGCTTTAACAACACAAATGCAGGGAATGCACCTGTAGATATTATTTACCTTCATCCAACTATTACATTTCACATCATAATATGCTGACAAGCCTGAAATGGCTATATTATATTGCAATTAGTTACTACAACTCATTTCAATGAACACAAAGTGTACTTTTCTTTCAAAGTGCTAAGTAGTCCTTGGCAAAACTTAAGAGCCATCAACTTCATGCAGAGCATGACATGAGTGTTTCTGTGTAAATGTGTGTGTGTGTTTGCAGTTCCTGGCTTTTGTAAAGGCACCGGGAAGCTGGAGCCGTCCTCCCAGGCATGCCTGTGCAGTGTAACCGAGGCTGACTGGCTGACCTCAGACTGTGTGGGCCCTTTAGCAGAAGATGAAGGAGCTTTTTCATTGACACAGGAACAGGAGGTATCGCCTTCCCTTTGCAGCAGCACTCATTCATGCCAGACACAATGCGTTATTATTGGTTTTGAATTGAAATGTTAATTTTGGGAGCTGGGCAACTGGGTCTGAGAGCTTGCCCTGCTCATTTCTCATTTTTCACTTGGCTGAGGTGGTCTGTTTCATTGGGGGAGACTTAACCCTCAACTCTCCTTATGTTGCAGCACTTTGGGTAAGCTAAAGATTAGAGAACTCAAAGACAACATGCTACAGCTTTCAGGTTTTCATACAAGGAGCTAAAAGTTCAATGTTAGAAGGTGAAACCTGCAAGACACTGGCCCGTACCCACAGAGCAGTCTCTATTGATCCATAGAGGGAAAAAAAAAGAAAAGAAGAGAAAAACACAGCCCTCCCAGGCCTGGTGGCGTTAGGCAGGCAGGCAGGTCAGCACTCTGCCGTACAGCCTCACAGAAATGAGTGCATCAGCAGGCCCAGCAGATCTATATGACGGGAATTAAACAGCATAATCAAATTGTTTGCGCAACCATTTAGCATCTCATTCCCTCGCTGCCCTGGGCCAAACTGACCACTGGAGACTGGCCATCCACCGCAGTAACAAAGTAGGGCAATAACTAACAGCGATTAAAGGAATATTGATGGCCTGTGACACACAGCATCCTGAAAAATGCTATTTGGTCAAATAGCTGCAATAATTAAGTATATGAGGGTCAGTCAATTTTATCTGCTGCTTTTATTTGGATCGATTATTTCGTAAAGCGGCCAAGCCTCAGAGAGCATTATTGCTGAGTGGGGTGTTGATTACATAGCGCAGGTGCTTCAGCCAAGTCACATAGTGGCAGCTCACAGAGAAGAGTAAACACACACAGTTAGAAATATTCCAAACATATGAGTCTATACCATGGCTGAAATCCTAAACTCCCACTTCCTGTGTGTGTCGACTTCCTTCTGGTGTGTTTCAGCCCTTCAAATCACTTTCTGCCCTTTTATGTCTCCAGCATTTTGTCACTGACAGCTGAAATGATTTCTACTTCTCCGAGCTCAGAGACCTGCTGTGAAATATTCTCAACCACGGATGGACAAACACTAGCTGAAAGCAAAAATAATGAGTTTTGGCTGCGCACGACCTTGGTGCTGTTAATGTGATGCAGCGGTTAAAAATAAACCAGACCATTTAGAGGCTTCTCTCCCAGTTGATTGATTAAACATTAACCTGCTGGATCTGGGATATTTCTTATTAATCACAGGTGGCGCAGGCTTAACTGAGCATGAGGAAGGCATGGACACGCAAAAGATCCACAGAGGCGAAGCTCCATAAACACACATTTCCACATCCATATAGTCATTTTGGATGCAACATGTGCCATTAAGTGGATATTTGTATCGGATGAGTGATGCCTTTTTTAGAGCCGAGGTACCCTGTGGGAGTCAAACGTCAAACTCTGGTGGTGCGGCTGAGTTATAGACCCACCCACACACATGCACAGACATGAACTGCAGATACAGAACATGGTGGGAATTGCCATGACCTAATGCATCTCTTATCTTACATTTGATTACACATTTCACAGAGGAAACCACTTTCTTCTTGTCTACAACATGATGCCCAATGAGAGGTTTTTAAAAGGGTGGGTGGCAGATCTGTGATCCTGGTCCAGTAGATACACGACACAGGAGCCTGAGATCCCATTAACAACAATGAAATGAAGCAAAGTTACTGTCGGACTTTTTTATTTTCCCACAGCCTATAACTGAGCGAGGGAAGCTATCACACCCCAATAATGTGACTGAATATTCAGCAGGCCTTTGCTTTGATCTAACGCTGATGTGGGTGGTCAGTATCCACAGTCTTCAATTCGAGGCTGGCAGAGCGCTGAACCTGCCTGAGAATAGCTACGTTATTCTCATCGTAACCCGGGGTGACTTTTTTGTGCCCGAGGAGCCTTTTATGAGAAAATTGACAAAGTAAATATCCTCTCAGCTGTTTCCCTTATGAATAATGTACACAGAGAGCGATTTGACTGCTTTCAAAAGAAAGGGAAAAGAAAAACTGCTTCAGGGTTGTCCCTGCGCATCAGCTGTCATCTGTGATGCGGGTGGCGGTTCTGTGGCGGGGTCTTACGGCAGCACACAGGTGCCCTTTTCACTCCCAGGCCGAAAATGACAAATTCAATAAACTCAAGACATCTCTCCCAGTGCACCTATGGAATCAAACACACCTGACAAGCAGCTGAAGGGCTTCTTCCTAGCCGCTCTGACAACGCATCTTGACATCTCAATATCAATATCTCATCCTGCAGCCACTGAATATCTCTCCATCTCACTAGCATGCTTTGACACTGTGAGAAAGAATAAGAATATGTGGCAGAGGTTGTGGGACTCGAGGTACGATTGTGATGAGGAAACTGAATCTGTGAGATGACATTAACAGAGAGCGTCCCCAACTGTGTGTGTGTTTAAGCCCCAGAGCAGACAGACCTGTCTAAGGTTACCGGCCGTAATTCTGATGGTGAAAGCGCCACAATCAGCCTACTTAATCTCGAAGCTGTTCTTTAAAACCAAAGAAAGACGATCTGTCTCCATTCTACTGTACAAAACAAGGCAACATGTGATTCATCTTAAAATGGAAATGCACATTAAATTAAATTTGCCTTTAGGGCCAAGGAGGACAACCCGTGACAGCAGGTTTGTCTGTGATAACAAAAAAGGTGCTTGTACTCTGTCAAAAAGCCCACTCGTATAAACTCACCCTGACCTGAAAGAACAAACCCCGGACTTCAAATTTTAAAGAATTAGCATCACAATGGGCTAAATGTCTCCCTTGTAGTAAAAGCCCAGTAAAGCGGCCTTGCAATTTCAGCGGTGATGATAAACTGGGAGATGCAGATAGCAGGAGCACTGTGCGTTAGACAGACCCTCACTGTATGTTCATTAGCATCCCTGAAGATTCCCATCTGACGATGAGGGAAACTGAGCACTGAGGCCGTTCTGCAAGCATGGGTGCCTTATTAAAGAATGACCCAGGGAGCCTTGAGTTTGGTGAGTCTGGTCCACGAAGAGCTCACATTAGGGCTCCCACCTGTTTGTCTGGGTACTCCTTTGACACAATAGGTCATGAAATGTAATATGGGCCTGTGCTCACCACACAAAAGGCAAGGAGCGAATGAACTGCAAGATAAATGACCCTGACATTTGGACAGTCTCCACATAGCTGCACCATAAAAATAAACCATGCAAAGAAAAACTCCAAATCCTCATAAATCCAGAGCAGAACTTAAATATAGAGCAAAAGGGAGTAATTGGAGTGACTGGCCTAATGCTCAGATCGAGACAGACTCATTGACAACGTAGGCAGACAGCAGAAACAAAAAAAAAGTGGTGTATTTGGCAGGTGAAGAGTTCCAAGAAGAGTTTTGATTGCTCCTGTGTGATCGTTGTGAGAGCGTAGCGTACAGCTCTTAAAGTCCTGCTTCATGTTTGTACCGACAATGAGGAGGTCTGGTGCTCCAAGCAGCTGTGTACACGCTGCAGACAGCTTTTATTTTCCACAGGAAGCATGATGAGAACCACAAGAAGATAAAAGCAACATGAAATGAGACAACACAAATTAGACTTTTACAAACTTATAAAAAAAAAACAATTTCAGGCCAGATTGAGGAAATGAAAGGGAGCAAACGACTGAAAGTTAACATTTGCAGATCCAATCATGAAACAGTGAGAAGACCCAAGAGGAGATGACTGAAGGACGTGTTTTTTTTTATATCTTTAAATAAAAATGTGCAAAATACCACAGAGGTGTGTCATTACAGAGGCGTAGGCGTCCTCGCAGGTCCATCACCTGAGTGTGACTGACAGCATGAGCAGGTGTGCAGGCGCATCCAGGGAAAGTGAACCGCGCCTGGGTCACCATTGTTCTCAGTGGCTCTTTGATCTTCCAGCGTTAGGCCAGAACCTCAGTGGGGAGTCCCGGCTGGGCCCCAGGCTACGGTTTGTATCGACTCAGGAGGGCTGACAGCACAAGGCAGAGGATGTGGGAGGGGGCTTTGGCTTCCCAAAGATCCCCTCCATGCAGCTTCATCCCAGTCTGACCTGCACACTGATGGATGGAAGAGATATTACACAGATTTTACTAAAGCTCGCTGTAAAGAGTCATGAAGGACAAGTTTGTTATTTTCTTTCTTCATGTCCTTCACCTTATTTTCCTCTGACAAACTAGATTCAACACACACACACACACCCACACACACACACCCACAACCCATTTAAACTTGCTATAGTATAAGACACTGTTTCTCTAAAGGTAAGAGTTATAATCTTTTACAGAGAACCTTTTGTAGTATGCTTTGTGTAAAAAAATAACTTTTTATAAGTAGTTTAATGCCCCACAGAAAATATTTAGACCTATGAAAGGCATTTAAAACTTTGATACCATTAAGCCAAAGTAAACAAACTGCTGATTTGTAGTTCCAGAAATCTTTGCATGATGAATTTGTAACACAATGTGACTCCCTCTAGAGACAAATGATTTGATTTTTGCAGTGTGGCAGCTGTGCACACAGCTCTGACTTCAGGCCAATCCTTTAATGACGCTTCAAGTGTACAGTAAGTGGACAGGAGAGGCTCAGAGCTAAAAGAGAGTAATGCCTCTGTACCGATGGTTCCCATCTTTTTCAGAGACTGTTGCAAAACGTCAAATAAGGAAATACAAAACACGAGTTTAATATGCTGAAAATAAATCCAGATTTTTTTTTTACATAAACATGAGTGTGTGCTTCAAATATAACACACCTCTGTACCCCTGATGTCACAATTTGAGAGTATAGCTGCAAAGCAGTGCCCGACACTCACAGCAGTACAATAAATTGTGACAGTGAGCAGGGCAGACTGGGACAGCCCCTCTTAGTCTGGAGCGATTGCGTTTCAGTGTGTTCGCCCCGGCTCTTCCTGTGGTGCTGTGTGTTGTGGAGCAAAAAGCCACTGCTGGGAGCCAGAGTGGAAGAGATCAATCGTACACATTCCTGCCACCTGAGATTCAAGTGTTTCTGTAATACTGCACAGCTCAATCGATTCTAAAGCAAGGAACCGAGAAGCGGGGAGCCCGGTCTGTGCAAGGTGGTGGGAAGACTCACACTGAGATAAAGCATGCAAATATACAGCTGGATGTTTGCTGCTCTTCACCCGTGAGCATCCCACATCACCAGGCCTTTATTTACTCATTCATTCATTTTGGAATATTTAAGATGCAGTCAGTTCTGCTGTAGCTTCAACTATTGGTGCAACACGGTTATAATCTTAACAAATTCAATATGTGGGATTTTTTTTCCTCTTAAAAAAAAATCCTTTTTCAATAATAATAATAATAAAGAACATACAAATTAAGTTTTTTCCGTAATTAGATAAGAATGTGGAGTCAGTTTTCTTTTTCTTTCTGTCTTTGAAGGAATCTCTCAGGAAGCCGATGCATTGCACAAACACAGCTCAGGGGAACAGATGTGACTGTTCAAAAGAAAACAGGCACTGCGGCCAAGGATCATTTAGCTTCAACGTCTTGAAATCTAAAACGTAAATATTGGGCATTTGGGTTTTTTAGAGGAGAGAAGGAAAAGGAGGAGAGAGAGAACGGTGAGGATGCCGTTCTCTGCAGAAATGAACAGATCCTAGATTTCAGGATGTGCAACGATGTGTTAAATTAAATGCAGCTGTTGAAATGCAAAAAGGGAAAGGTTTTTCAGTTTGAATATATATTTTTTTGAGCAACATATTAAAGACGTCAATATTTTTACCTGGAGACTCATGCGAGTGAGTTTGATAGCTTGTTTAGAGGTTTAAAGGGGCTCATCAGACCACAGAGGTCTTTCTGAAAAGCTTTTTTTTTTATTTAAGAAAAAAATGTTTTTTTAAATTGCCAAGATATACTTACAATGTCTTTTGATTTTAATTTCAAAGATTTTTATCCATATATTCACAAATTAAATAAATGACAGGAGGAAATTTTAAAAAGAAAATAAGCTTTTAGAAAATTGTTTTCGGAGTTTTGGCCTTCAAATAATAATTCTGAGAACATAAAACATAAATAAAGAAAAAAAAGAACATTTTAAACTAAAGAGCTAATTTGCTGCATCATTAACCTGCTGCTGAAAAATAACTCAAAAGCAAAGTTTATACACACACACACACACACACATACATATATAAGGCTCCACTTTAAAAATAAGAGTTAATATGTGAAAAAATATTGTCAGTAAACTTGCTCATCAAATATCTTTTTTTAATTATTGTGTTTTTTCTTTAAAAAAATGAAGTAATGAAAGCACACAAACACACACTGTTTCTTTTGGAAAACTGATGTATTTGATTATTAGAGTAAAGAATTACAGTATCTTAGTTGTTAGTAGGTATTAAAGTGTAGAGAAACTGGACCCATAAAGATCTTCCAACTTTCCAAGAAAGTGCATGTAACAGTCCGAAGGTTGTCAAACCCAATATATATTTATATTTATAAAAACACTATCATTTTGTCCCCTGGCCGTAACGGACTTCTCGTGTGAGCAATATGTACATTTTTCTCTGCGAGGGAGTTTGTATTTCCACATCTGAACGTATTTACAGAAGGTTCAACACACAACTTTTGCACTTGATGTCAGTGAAGATGCTGGGACATAGCAGCAAACGTGGAAATCCAGCTGAGAAACTAAAGGACAATCCTTCTCCATTGATTGGCTGCCTCGGTTCCTAAAAAACCAGGGAAGAAACCGGAATCGATGTTCCCCTCTGAGTCACTGTCTTGTTCTCAACAACAGCAAATTATGAGGAAAAAAAGAGAGAAGGAAAGACCGAGGGGGAAAATATGGAAGTAAACAAAAGTAGAAGGTACAATACACAGACTGTAACAACAAAACAAATTAACACTAAAGAAACTCTTGAAACATAGCAAACTTCAATGTTTTGTCTTCCTTAAATAAGATAAAGGTAAATAACAACTGGAAAGAAAGGAACTACCACATCATTTTGTCCCTTGCTTGAATGTCATTGTTTTGTCTCAAATACGGGAAGAGGGAACACAGATGTTAGACCATCTACAGAAGATCAGTGTACATTATTTACAGCAAGTCTGTTTGCTTATTACAGAGGCTAATGCATCACATGAACATAGACAGTTCGGTTATAGCTACTACAGACAGAAAATAACTTAATGCCAAGGTAAGGTTATCTAACCAGGTTTCTAAGTTTCAAAAGCACATTTTTAAAGCACCCAAACATACCCATTCTGGCTTTAAAATAAACAAAAACTAACTGTTAATGCTTTCACTTGTTTTCAAGCAAGATTATAATCACTAATAAATAAGCTTCTTAAAACTATAACATGTACATTGTACAAAAAAGCAACTTGTCTTCACACTTGTGTTCGTAAAGATTCAGTGGCGAGAAAAGCAGTTCATTTTATCCTCGCCTTGTTCTCTTACTTTCTCGTCCTCTCTGTGTGTCTACATGTGTGTACAGTATGCCTTGAGGCATCTTTGCGTGTCTGTGCCCAACATGAGGACATACGCTCTAATTGGTGACGATTTCTTTATTGTCCTCCATGAAGCGTGTGAACCGGAAGTGGGCCCCGTTCTCTGTGTTGGCCATCTTCTCCAAACCAGCCAGAGCTGCATTGGGCTCCGTGTTGTGCAGCTTGTCCAAGCTGCCTGTGAGGCCACCTATGGGAGAGCTACCCCCGTTTCCCACGCCACCTGACATGGGCGGGATGCCTCCATTCTGGATGACAGAGATTTCGTTTGTCTTCATCGCCAGGCCGTTGGAGAAAGCTGCAGCATACTGGTTCCAGAAACTGGCCGGGTCGCCATTGCTCGTCCTCGATGCCATGTCTTTCTGGAAGATCTCGGGGAACTTGACTGGGTTTGTGCCCAGGAAGGCCATTGGACCATCCACGGAGAGCCTGCGGCCACGTCTGGCGGGAGCACTGTTCCACATGTGTGTGCCCATGTGAACCTATGCAGACAGAGAGGGAGGAGAAAGAAAGGGAGTTGAAGGAGGGGAGGAGAGACACACACACAGCAATGAGAGGGATGAAAATTAGTGATGTTTACAAACTTGGCCAGAGGAGCGGCACATGAGATGATGCAATGGAAAAAATAATCATAATGCTTGACTGTATTAAAATAGCTTCACACCCTGCGTGCAGCAGACTGGTTAGCTGGCTACGCTGCACAAGGTACCAGCATGGTGTAAACATCTGAATTTGGCAAGACTGATACATGGTGTTTAATCTAAACTTTAATTTGCTCATCTCACGAGGGGACCACAGGGCTCTGGGTAAAATTACACTGTCCAGTTTCATTGCTCCGACCAGTATTACATGTGACATTTCACTTCAGCCAATATACTTTCTCACAGAGATATCTTAAAAATCTTAGAAGATACATTTAGACAATTGTGTTTGAGTGTATTTAGAAAAAAGAAACACTTTTTTTTTTTTTCAGATTATCGTACTGAGGCTAGTTAAACTTCAGAAGACAAGCATCACCAAAGCATACGTAAAGAAAAAATTAAATATTAACAAGCAACCTAAATTCCCCCTCAGGATTAAGAATTGACCTGCTCAAAAATAACTAATATAATTTCATATTCAGCGCACATCATTTGCTCTGAGCTCCTGTAGATCATTGAGCAGATGCTTTGCTTAATAATTTAACCTTGTGACATCTTTTACAGAATCTGTTATGGAAAAAAACTGAGTGACCCAGTTCACTGTGATAATTAACTCTGCGCACCCAGTCTTTCTCTGCTGGTCACACTCTTAAATTTCTCCCCAATAATCATATTAGCTGCATGATTCAGCCTTTCCACTCAGGTCATTTTTCTCCCACAAAGCTGTTCCTTTCATTAATTACACAACATTATCGCCTCTTGATGTCAAGCGCACTGACATGCCATATTAAATGAAATTGCAGTCCTGAGACTCACTTTTCAACAACATTCTCACATACAAAAACTTTCAGGGAGAAAAGTAAAATTTACCTTGAGGTTTCCTTTGGTGGTAAAAGCTCGACCACAGATGCTGCAGGCGAAGGGTTTCTCCCCTGTGTGGGTTCTCTCGTGGATCTGAAGAGCGCTGGAGGAGGAGAAACACTTCCCACAGGTGTTGCAGAAGTGTTGTTTGGGCGTCCTGCGTGGCGGAGCAGCGGAGAGCACTGGGGAGGTGGAAGCAGATGATGTGACCAAGCCTGGGGGAACATCCTTGTTCTCTGGGTGGAGGCCATGGAGGAAGCCGTTGACCTCCGGTTTGTTGAGAGAGCCAACGGACAGGAGGGAAGGGGTTGGGCTGGACGACAGGCTGGTATTTGACGGCTCAAAGAGCTGTGAGGGCAGGTCTCTCATTTGATGAGTCAGCATGTGCTGCTTGAGGTTGCCCTTGGTAGAGAAACCTCTGTTACAAGCCGTGCAAATGAATGGTCGCTCTTTGGTATGGCTTCGATAGTGAATGTCCAAGGCACTCTGACATGCAAAGGTCTTCCCACAGATGTCACAGGATGTGTTCTTGATGGTGTTACGCTCACGGTAGGGGAATATCATGCCCAGGGGGTCTTTTGAGGGATTGACAGATGTCAGGTCCAGGGCTCCGACATTTGAGGGGTGAGACTGCAAGAGGCTTGCAGTGGTGTGGTCCAAAGATAAGGCCCTCTGGTGCCTTTCTTCGAGGCTGGGGGATTTACGTGGATGTGGCTGCAAACTAGTGGGGGATGGCGCCTGCATGGAGGAGGTAGATTCTGACACAGCTGGACTCCCGGCGCTTTGGCTTTCAACATCGCCTCCCAGAGATGAGGAATCATTGGTGAGGCAATCCCCCTCAACTAAGCCATTTGCACTAACCCTCATGTGGCTGATTGGGGGTTCCTCCATTTCATTATTTTGAGCACTCTCTTGACCATTTCTTTCTTGGCTCTCCTGACCTGCCATTTCAAACGCAGCTGGGGAGTTACATAGACTGTCATGAGAAGCATCGGCTGATCTAGGTGTGTCAGGTACACTGCTATCAGGGCCCTCTTCCATCCCCTCAATATTGTCATCAGAGAAATTGTCCAGATCATCAAAGTTTCTCTCTTCAAATGAACCAGTATCAGATGCCATGGACTCTGGATAACTCTCTGGCAGAGGGGTGTTGGGGATCTGTCCGCCCATGTGCATGCGAATATGTTGCTGAAGAACCACAGCATTGGTGAACTTCTTCTGACAAATAGGACAGGAGTGTTGAACTCTAAGGGGAGGCATGGCCCTATGGACACTGTAGTGTGTCTTAAGATTTCCCTTGGTGGTAAACGCTCTGCCACAGATTTTACACTTGAAGGGCCTTTCCCCTGTGTGAGTGCGATAGTGCATTTTCAGAGCACTTTGACAGCTCAGCACCCGGTGACAGATGACGCATTCATTTGGGTCTGTCACCTTCCTGTCAATGTTTTCCACGAGCTGCTGCAGCTTGGAGGTCTCTGACCCCTGGAGGGGATCCAAGATGCCTCCAAAGGGGAACTTAGCCTTGAACTGATCAGTCAGAAGAGGCATGAGTGGGTTGGTCATCATAGGTGGGCTGTTAGATGTTGTATACTCAGCAACACTCTCTGAGGCAGAGCTCACATTTGTCATTAGGCCTGAGGAGTGGCTGCTTTCTTCATTTTTTCCATTTGAGGTAGGCAAAGTTGCACCTTCACCCTCTTCAGACAATCCATCGTTACTTTTAGCTGAAGGCTCGGCAGCACCTGAGTCATTCTTTGTCGGAACAGATGGGCTTGTTATGGCTATTGACTGATCTTCTTTTTTGATGAAATGGGGCAGGCTCGGCATGGTTGGTGGTAGCAGCATGCCGACAGAAGACGTCAGCGTGGGCAAAACTGGTTTGCTGTCCAGCCAGCTGGTGACAGGTTTCTCAGGGGGCATAGACATGCCATATGGAATGCCGGTGCTTGTTGGTATGTTGTCTAGATGCTCAGGAACAGGGTAGGGGTTCATCTGGATGTGTGGATATTTTTCTTTATGACGCTGGAAATGCACCTTCAGGTTACCACGAGTGGAGAAGCGGTTGCCACACACATTACACTTGTATGGTCTTTCGCCAGTGTGAGAGCGCAGGTGAATTTGCAAGGCACTGTCACTCCCAAACACCTTGCCACAAAACCTGCACTTATGTTTGAAGAAAGCATCATCAGAGCTGCTCTTGTGCTCAAATGAAGTGACATTTGGTGGCTTGCCTTTTCTCTGCTGGGCTAAAACTGCTAAAGAGTTGAGGTCCTCTACAGTGGTGCCCACACTGGGCAGGGAGCTAGAGAACATGGGGTTTCCAGGTGGGGGCTGAGGTAGAAGGGGATTCACTGCAGAACTTAACAAGCTACCTATTCCAAATGCTGGCGTTGATGACTTAGCAAGCGAGGAGTTGCTTAGCTGAGAGTGGAGGCTGCTCATTACACTAGGCCTCTTGTCAGAGGACTGGGGATTAACTGTCGATGGTCCCAGTGTGGTAATGCTCTGAGATGTCTCACTGCTGCTTGGGTTGGACTGAGGTAGCTGTGCTGCTGCAGCCAGCTGTTTCAGGCTGCTGATACTGGCTGACTGACTTGCCAGGTTCTGCGCTAGGCCTGCGGCTGCAGCCAGCTGTTGAGAGAGATGCGAGCTGAGTGTGGTCAGTGGGCTGGCAGCAGGGCCCATTGTGCCTGGAGCAGTTGTTGGAGGTACCTGCATTTCTGGAGATTGGGAAGCTAATAGCAGTATCTGATGGCGTATTTGCTCGATAAGCTGCAGCTGGTGGATCTGCTGCTGTTGTAGGGCTAAAAGCTGCTCCATTAGGGCTGGCACAGCCACCCTGGGACCCCCACTGGATCTAGCTTCTTGGGAGAATTGAGCCACAGCAACTTTGGTGCTCTGCAGATTTTCAATAATGACATTGCTGTTGATCATGGAGAAATTCCCCAGTTCAGTTAGGTTACTGAGCTGAGGTAGAGAGGCAGATATAGCTGAAGTACCTACTGCGGGTCCAGAGGTGCCCCTGCCCGCATGGCTGCTGACTGTATTGATGGGGCTCCTGCTCTCTGTTTGACTGCTTTCCTCTTCATGCCCGCTACTCATTCCGGACACATCCACATCCATGGATTCGTCTTTTTCAAGGGTGTTAGGCTCCAAAAGGTCACTGCACTCTGTTTGATCAGTGTTATTAGCTGTGTCATTCATCTGGTCATCAGGATTATGGGGAGGAGACCCAGGCGAGAAAGTTCTGGCAGGGGAGGCAGGATTTTCATTCACTATCAGAACTAACTGATTCTTAGTGCAATTTTTCTGGTGTTCCTCAAGATCTGAAAGTTCAAAGAACTCTGCACAACATCTGTTACAGACATGGGCGTCTGACTCCTTGCTGGGGGCGTCCTCGGAGCAAAGTTCTGTGTCCCCTGAAAAAGAGGAAACAGAGGATTAGTGATTAGAGATGTTTTGCAGCTGAAGAAGCAGCTTTATCTCCTCAAATTCCATTGTTGTTAATCTTAAGTTAATCAGTTTTACACTCATCCTTTTGATGTGCTCACAAAAACAACGATCCAAAGGCAACAATAAGCCAACAGAAATGAGAAGAGGCCTTATTCAATGCAGTAGCTTCTGAAACTTGATAAGAGGGGATACAAAATCAATGGGAATTACTCAAATATTTCTTAAAAGTGATCTTTGAAGATGTACATCTGGGTTTCATCAGCCAAAGCAAAGGTAATCATTTTCTCCAGATAATCTATCAAAATATAGAATAGAGTGAAGTGAGGACATTGGGTCTTAATGAAATTTCATAGAAAGGCATTGATTTCCTATATTCCATGCCCTTCAAAGTCTGCTTGTCCACTCGGCGCAAATCAAGCATTTGAAGGACTTATTAGACTTTCAATTTGCTGTCAACTTTGCTCATTTTCAGCCAACTATGGGCATCTTGGACAGGTTATCTATGTCACTAAACTAATTTGTATCCACTCAGCCTGCAATCACAGTGAGACAAGAACAACAGAGCCTATGGCACCCAGACAGCTACATGCGTGCACTAAACAAAGTAATACAGAACTGAGTGAAAAGAAAAGAATTTCAATGCAAATCTAAATTGATGGAGAAATTATGACATAAATATATTTATTTGTTGTGGGGTTTTTTTTATCCAACAAAGGGAAAAAGAATTAATTTTCTATGTCGTTGCTCTTTAGTTTTACAATAGAAAAAGCTCAGAGCCTTAAACATTATCACATACAGGAAAAGCAGTCATCAAATTCTTGTGAGGAAAAAAAAAATAACAGGAAAAAGAAAAGAGAATAAAAACAGACAATTTGACTGAAGTCATAAGTTGGTCAACACTGGAGAGCAGGAAGCCTATAAGCATGTAACTAAAACTTGCCCAAACTAACAAACTGGACACACCAGCTCACAGAACAAGAAATACTGAAACAGAAACTTCTGCTGCTACTCAGACGAAAATTCAAAAACAATGAGCCTTCTTTGACAGGCACACAGAAACAGGTCTTCAAATTTTTCCATTTTAATAAACGGGACGAGTCAGGGAGTGAAAAGACGAGACGACACCCTGCCCCCAGAGCCACTGCTGTGCTCCAGACTTTCCTTATTCATTTCCCTCTTTGTCACACTAAAATCTCGCTATTTAACATACAAGTTGATTTACAAATTGCATTTCTCTATGAATCCCTTTCATTGTGGCTCTGGCCCCCTCAACACTTTCATCAGGGCCAAGAATTCATTTGCAAATGAAACCCAGAGAAGTGCAGCCCTGCCCCACAGAGAGACAGGATGCCTTCCCATTGTTCACGCAGCATGGGAGCGGCGGGGATCGTCGGCACAGCCTGGCCCTGCTCATCTCAGTCGACTCAAAGCAGATCCTGTTTAATTCAGGGATTATCTCCCTCAATGTTTCTCCGCTCAGAGACATCAGATAACGCAAAGTTGCCATGACAGTAAACCCCGGCCCTCACACCACCAAACCATGCAAACAGGGAAGACTCAACTTTAATGATAACTTTTCATGTTAAGCCCCCTCCTTCCACCCACCCACCGATCTACACCCCAAGCGTTAATTTTGAAAAAAAAAGAAGAAAAGAAAGTGTTTGATTCATAGTGTGAAAAATGTGAAGATTAAAGAAACACCTTTTCTCGTTTCTCAAGGCTGACTTTACACAAAGTAGTGTGAAGGAAATCCGTTCATATGTTGGTGAATGGAAGGAAAACAGAAAAGAAAGTTTTGCCTTGCAAACTTCTGAGAAGTAGATTTATCGCTTAAAAGATATATACCTGTTTAGATATACGTGTGTGTGTGTGTGTGTGTATGCACGCTGAAGTTCTCAAATACTAAAAAAAAGAAAAGAGAAAAAAGTCTTTTCTGAAACTGAAATAATTAACCTTCACACACACATCTTATTTTTAACAAAAACAGTTTCCTGTTAAAATTCAACAATGTTTTATCGAAAGTCCATTTTTAAAAAGTGCAAATCACAAAATATCATTTGTCATGATCAGAACAAAATATTACTGGAATATGAATTAACCGTTAAAAGAAATCGCTTCAAATTAAACTAAGTTTTTCTGATAAAAATGAAGAAAAAAAAGGAGGAGAAGATATTCATTCTGATACAGCACTAGACAATCTAAGTTGCCGAACTCTGACTTAAGTTTGTGTGACAGAAGAAGGGAAACATAAGAATAAATTCAACACGGCAAGTTTTTCCTCTTTAAACTCTTTTCTTACTTTACTTGATGACCATAAAAGAATAAAAAAAAAAAGATCAGTGCATCCCTGCAAATCCACTGTCCACAAAAGACAAGTATAGCCAACAGCGCAGATGCTAGCATTAGGCTTAATTCCCAAAATAGCAAGGATTAACTCGATTTAAAATCAAGATAAAGTCAAGCTGGTATGAAGGAGTGTGTAAAACTTCTATAGAATCTCTATCAAGAGCACAATGTAAGCAGTGTGCAGGGCTAAAGGGCGTCAGGAAAGACAAAGAGCAGGAGGACAGAGCCTCGAAGAGACTGAGCAAAGTCTGAATATGACAGATGAGAAAGCGAGGATTAGTCGAAAAAAGTTGACGGAGAGCTTTGAGAGGTCCTACATTATTTTTCGCAGGGGGCCCTCTGTGAGCCTCTTGACACTTGTAACTTCAGGAGGGTTTCTGCTCACACCGTCTCCATCCCAGTGAACACTAGATGGGGTTCCACTAAAGCTGCCGTGGTCCAGGACGAGACTCAAGTCTAAGAAGCTCTGCCCCGGTGACATGCTTAAAGCTTAAGGGGAGGGAAAAAGACAAAGCAAGTCCTTCATGCTACACCTAGACTCACACCACATAAACACTGGCAACCTGACGAGCAACTGTGTTTGCAGGGAAGAGTGGAGAGGGGGGCTGCCCTGCCAATCTACCCTGTGGGGGGGCATTCTGATAGGGCGTGAGGGGGATGGCCACAACATTGATAAGGCCTCACAGTCACACACATTTTAAATAATAATAATAATTAAAAAAAAAAAAGCTGAGGCCTTGCTGGACCGCCTGCAGCCCCGATCAGCAGGGTCAATGGCAAGGCAGAGAGGAACACACTGGGCCCTGAACTCTGGTCACCTCCACACAGAGGGACACTGGCAAAGGTTAAAACAGCTCACCATCCCACCCTCTGTGGCTCTCGCTCCGACCTCCCAGCAGCTACAGCCCCTCACCATCACCGAGCTCAGCTACAAACACAATAACTTTCTGTTCCACTTCCGGCTTCCACAACTCTGCACAAAACTCTGCACATTCACTCCGAACACTGTCTCAGCAAAATACCCCCAAACTTTAAGACAACATCTCCCTGCTCCTATAATCACACACACAAGACACTTGCAAGGTATTTTAATATGTGGAATAGTATTGGACATAATTGGGGAATTCAGCATTCTGCAGTCAGCTAGTTGGTGACAAGACTGACTCTTCATTACTCTTCCTTTATTAGATTTAAAGGAAAATGCAGAAAAAAACAGCACTCTGGAATTAACTGGTTTTTGCATTAACCATCAAGTTCCTAAAAAATCACATGAACTGGGCTGAAAATACGCTTCTGTGCATGACTTTCAGTGCTTATTTCAAATGAGCTGCACATGCTTTTCAGGTTGCACTAAACACAAAGAGCTGTTGAGAATATATTTACACTGCATATATTACATTTATAGGCCTTATACAAGAAGGCACCACAACAAGGAATTTATTTTTCAATTTAAACTTATTCCCCCCACCTTTATGGAAAGTCAAACATATTTTGGGAGGTGAAACAGAATTGTCTAAATATAAATATTGTGCAACAAAATTAAACAACCTGCATAGCAGAATTACACTGTGCTATTTCTCGAAATAACAGAAAATAGATTTTTAAAAAAACAGGCCTGTACATGTTGCAGCGCTACGTCATGCATCCAATATAAAGCGTTTATCTAATTTCAAATATCGTTAAAATAATTCTGATTTACATACAGTTTGTCTTTATTATTATTATCCCAACGAAATAATAATAATAATAAAAACAATTAAATGCAACTTGACTGTTTTTGTTGGAAACCCCAGTTCACAGTTCTGAATTTGCACCTCTGACTGCCACTTAAACGCATCTCATACTTTAGTTGCAAAGCTGTTAAAGCGAGTTTCTTCTTCTTCTTTTATTTTTTATGTTCAAAGACATAAACATTATAATATTTTCTTTTTTTTTTAAAATCGGCAGTGCAAAACCATCAATTCGTTTTTAGTCGGTCAAAACACGCCAGCTAATATAAAAACAGATTTTACCTGCGTCTGTTTCGGTTAAGAAAGTGATCGTTTATTTAGTAATAAAACAAAAAGCGATTGTGTAATTTGTGTGTGCGTGTGTGTGTATGTATAAAAGTGTGCAAACCTGGACGTGATGATGCAATGTGTGCAAAGAAGAGTAAAAGATGAGTAAAATTTGATTTTTTTTTTTAATTTGGGGGAACAAATAAAAATAATAAAATAACATAAATAAATAAGTAGGCCAAATTAATAAATAAGTTTATTTACGCTCTTTGGCGCTGTTAACTCCTCTTTTACTTAAACTCGTGGCAATAAAAACAGGAGTGTGTAAACATTCAAAGGGCTCGCTGATAAGGATTTTCATAAAAGAGGGAAAACAGTGCAGCTTTTGGAAAATACAGCGCGGCACTGCAAGACGCGGAAGAGAATATTTCTGTGTCCGGGACGCAGCAGAAGTTTGGAGTCCCGGCAGAGGCGGCAGGGTGGTCTATCGACGCACCGCTAAAAGACAAGGAGACCACCAAAATCTACACCAGCCAGGACTTTATACTTTAGTGTAAAACAACATGTTGACACTAATACGCTCTTAAACTTAAAAAAAAGAAAGAAAAAATAAGAAAAAAGTGGAAATAATTTCACGAATAAGTTAGTCATATCGATAGACTTTTTTTGTTGATTTTAAGAGAAAAATTACTAAATTGGTATTTGTATTAGACTGGAATGAGTGGGAAGTAATCTCAACCATGAAGTTTTGCTAAAAGTCAGATTTCCATCAAATTATAGCTTCAAAAAAAAAAAAAAGAAAAAAGAAAAAGAAATAAACAAATGTTAATAGAAAGTACGGTTCAGCGTGTAAACTCCTAACGATCTTCTCTCCCCTTTGTCGCCATAAAACACGCCTAAAAAGTGTGAGAAATTGACGGTGCGTGGATAAAAGCAGCGATAGTTTACTTGGACTCACCATTGTGCTCCGATAAAGGCAGATGAGGGTCGGATTGGAAGTGTTGCGGCTTCGCTTGTTTCCTCCGCGACATGCTGGCTGGCACATCAGCAGGCAAAGAATAAAAAAATGACTACAAAACCTCCTCAAAAATTACGTAAATCGAGCCCATCCACCGCGCATGTGCCCCGTTATGATTATCAATAATGCTCTGCGATTAATCATAGAGAGGGGGAGGGGAGGGGGGGGCTCTTTGAAAGGCGATTGGCACCTCGCCAGCCCCCCTCCTATTCAAATGAAGTCTCTTTAATCAATTAGCTCCTGATTTGCTGGGGACTCTTGTCTCTCTCTCAGCTCCCACCCAATGACTTGATCCGTATGGGGAAGAAAGGCTGGGTTTTCCAAACTCCCTTTAGATATGGTTTTAACCCCTTCTGTGAGCCAAGCCGAAGCTTATCTTTGAGTCGTACAGGGGAATGTCAGCGTCTTGAGTCCATTCCTGCGACAGTATCTTTCAATCTTTCATTGATTAAGCAGCGATCAGTTTTTCTTTTGCTTTTTCTCCTCTCCTGTAGATGTGGAGCGCAACTCAAAATCTCCGCGATCTCCAACCAACTTTCTTCTCTGTACAACTCGGCCGTCTCTCCTCCGCTCCCTCTCTCGCATTCAGATGGTTGTAATTCAGCTCTTGTTGTGTGTAGAACACCTACTCTCTGAAGAGTTTTAAGCGAGGCTGCCGGTGCACTGAAACGCGAGCATGTTCCGTGCGTAAATGGCACCGGCAGAACGCCTTTCCAAAGAAAAAAATAAAAAATAAAACAAATAAGGAAAAGAGAGGTCCACGATGCGATTCGACGTCCCAATTAGTTTCGTTTGATTATGATTAGCAGAAAGGGAGTCACTTACTAACACGTTTTCATCACACACAGCGTTCCGCGAATAAACAAACTTTGAGGGCCCGTGCAGCAGTGGGACAAACCCGGAGCCCAGCCCATCGAGGATTTGATTGGTCACCGGGATATTCAGTCACGCTACCATTCACCTCCACCTCCTCTCCTCTCCATCTCCCCCTCCTCTTCCTCCTCCTTCCTTCTTTCCTCTCTCCCTCTCTCACTTTGCGCACAAGCAGAGCCAAACGCGCAGCGCGCGAGAGGATGATCAGTAGGAGGGAGACAGCGGAGAGTCTGAAGTCTGTTCAGCGGAACGGACATAAATAAAGCTTTTCATTTCTGACCTTAAATGTATTTGTTAGAAAATGCTTGACTCGCGCACAGCACGAGCACTCATCTCCCTCTCACACTTAATTGTTACAAAACTTGTTTCTTTTTTATTTTCTTTCTTTTTTAATCGTTTTCTTTTTACCCAAAACATCCCGTGGAATATTTGTAGAGTAAGAACTAGAGTGCATTATGAAATATTAGTGTGAAAATTCTCTGTTAGTACAATTAAATTCATATAAACATTTCTTTTTAAGTAATTGAAATTTGACAACATTAATATGATTATTATTATGACAATAATAATTATTCGCACTTTAGGGAGTGCGCCCTCAGTTGAGATGTTTTAAGAGGGCAAGAGGTCCCCACGGGAGCTTCACGTGATCGAGTCGAGTAGATTTATTACCTGAAAAAGATAAACGAAGCTTTCAGTCGGGCTGATTTTGAGAAATGAAGATAATAATGTTACTATAGGTGATGCCTCGGATGCCATTATTTTTCACTGAATATTTAAAGAGCAGCTGCAGGCGAGATGGATCTGGTCCACTCTTGTGTCAGCTATCTTTTAGTTTCGACTAAGCCTTACTATTTACTTATTCATGAAAAAAAGGAGAGAGCAAGAGGAAAATCAAATACCTCTGATGGCCCTGAGTGATCTTCTTTATCAGCATGCTATGCCAAATAATCAAGTATGATTTAAGTTTGGAATTGTTTATGTATCTGTAAGAATGTATGTGTGGAGATGTAGTTTAAAAAAAATAAATCTCTGAACTTTTTGACAATGTAAATCGAAATTTAAGATGTGGCTAACAGCCAAACAACAAATGATCATTAGCAATCAGGTGGGGGGCGCGTGGGAGAGTGCACGCGCTCTGTTAAAAAGCCCATGCAATTATGAGCACCAAAGTTGAAATTGCTGGGAGAGGGGGGAATGGGGTGGAGGGGGGTCTGCAATATTGTAATGTCCCGGGCGGGAAAATCAATGGCCAGTTAATTGATGTGAGTGTTGGTGTGAGATTGTAAACAGGGTGATTTGCAGCCCAGCCGAGCGGCAGACATTTTAAATGGGATTCACTCGGGACGGTGAGGATACAGTGTTAACAGTCTGAATGACGCACGCGGACACAAGTCAATGTCTGGAAAAAAGTTCCAAACTCTTAACTTTATTTTCTTACAAATTATTTCCATTTTTTTTAAAGCATGTGAGTTTAACTTCATCCTCACAATATTCAACACATTTATTTATCTTTCCGCTTTACAAAAGTGAAAAGCAAAATAAAAATTATTTTAAAAATATTTTTCATCACACAAATAAAATAATTTTAAAAAATCTGATATTCAAATATGAAATTATTAATATATTTTGAAAGGATTTAATAAGAAAATATTTTATTCATGTGCCATATCGGCCCACCAGTTGCTGTTTGTCAAAATGGAAAAAAAAATAGTATTTTTTTTCTGAGTGAAGCCTTTGACGCACAAAACCTGCGCATTTGTCTGTCACGCGCAATCAATACCGTGCGCAGCGTATCACAGAGGGTCCGCCATCATTCACTATTATCACTGACACGTCATGATTGATCATACAGCTCAGAAACAGCGTGCGTTTGAGCGCATAATGTGGTAGTTAAAGCGGGGAATCTCCCAAACCAGGAGCTGTTAGTGATCCTCACACGGTGTATTTCTAACAAAAAGCCCCCCCCCCCTTTTTTTTTTTTTTTTTTCCTGTCTGACACCGCGTTCAACACGTGGTGGGTTTCTATTCACGGTCCTGCTCGATGCGACGCTGAGAGAATTACAACTAGCTGGATCAGGCCTTCATCTGGGTCAGCTGCTCGTGCGTGTGTGTGAGTGTCAGTGTGTTTGTGATAGCAGGAGCTCGAGTGGACCAAAAAGGGAGAGAAGAGGCAAAACTCGGTGGTTTAAGGTTTACGAGGATACAGAGTCTCACTAGTTTAATCATCCATCAGTCAGGCTCATTGTTACACTGACAGGCTGCGTTTACATGTCAGAATTACAAAGGTAAAACTTTTACTTTAAAATTCAAGGTTAACAGTGAAAAAATACAAGCAGACAGTTATTTTTTAAATTTATACATAGATATTTTTAAAAATTGCAGATAAAAGTTCCTTCTTATTTTTAGAATAGGAGGGAACCCGAAGCCCTTGACCTCCATCATTCCTAACACACATATCAAGTAGTGCGTGGCCTTATTAATGGCATGCTGACGTCTTTCAAAAGGATTAGGAGCTTGATTAAAGGGATTGTTGTTCACTGGCCTCATGCTCAAAGAAATACAGAAATAAGTCCACATTTTCCTTCTATCAAGTGCTGTCACTGTTAGGGCTCGTTACTTTTATTCAGAGCATCCAAAAGAAGCAACTTTCTATAGAAAATAATTAATATTTAAAATTCAGTTTATTTATTTTAGTTATCATATTTAAATAGTGTGTAAATTTCTATTTTTTTTAAAAAGAAAAAAAAAAAAGCTCATTAAAGACATGGAAGGAAGTATAAATAAATGTAGGCTATTTGTAGTTTGGGCTGAGATGACTTTGTCTTCCAGATAATCAGAGTGCAGCATCTCCCGCTCGCCTTTCTGAAACCCAGCTGAGAAATCGCCTGCATTAAAATTCAGTACCTGCAGCAGCAGAGGATGGCCTCCATTAATTAAGAGATCAAACCCTCTCTATTGTCCTCCAGCAGCCCTGCCACCACTCGTCCCGCAGATTGTCTCCCCCCATTGTGCCCCCTGACAACTTCCTGGAGCATCACCCGATATCAATGGGCCGTGTTTGTTTTTACATGATCTCAGCTGTGGTTACAGACACCTCCTTTCAGTGCCGGCCTGCTTGAGGGAAAACAAGCAAACATTCAAGGGTGTCGCCGAGGTGCAGGAGGTCGCTGGCACATCACAGGCATCCTGCACATCCAACGCTGTTGAGTGTGTGTGTGGGTTTTACGTGTGCCACCGGTACAGTCAGCTGCGACTGCCCACTCTGAGTGATTGTGTGTGAGCGTGTCAGCTGTAACTACTCAGGTACAAGTGTATAAGTGTTTAGAGATGTGTGCTGAAGGATCCCTGACAAAGAGCCTCGACCTCCCAGTTATTAGTGAGAGAAGTCAGCAGTGTCCTCCTGACTGGTGTAACTGGAAACCAGATACAACAGGCAGAGAGCACTCAAACAGAAATCTGAATCCACATACAGCTGCATCTGCAACGACACTTCAGTCTTTTACTGGAAAAAAAAAAAAATACGTAAATGCATGGATATATTTTACACACAAATGTTCTAAATGTAAGTAAATAAAACATCAAATAAATTCAAAATGTGCCTAAACAAAGTTACATTAATCCAATATGCAAAGAGATGATAATACACACCCTTTCTTTGTGAATTAATTAATTTTACTCCTGAAAATCTATCATATGCATTCAATACTTACAGCTTTTCTCCTTCAAGCTTATTAACTTAATGCCTGTTTCTCATTATTGTGCACTTAACTTTTTTTCTGAATAGATACTCCCGGTCACAGAGATGCAATCATTAAATCCTTCAATTGTTGTGATACAAATTCACTTGATTGTATCTGATTAAACATGCTCGCTTGAGTTGCATTAACGAGAAACACCACGGTACTGGACGACCACCAAGACTCCCAATTTTAGCTCCTTCTTATTCTTGAAAAACACATTCTGCTTTCATATGACATTGACGAATGATATTTGGATGAAGGGAGATGCTTAGATGGTTAGACGTTTCACAGAATGGAGCCGGATTACACTGACACACACCACTAAGACTGGAGGTTAGAGAGGAACCATACACTTTAAACATCTTGAAGAAATTACAGACATCACCCCCAGAAAGCTGAGTGTTTATGTATTTTTAAGAACCTGGAAGCAAAACTAAAAATTACACATCGAATTATCCCGACATTACTTCACACGCTCGTAAACACAGAATGTACAGAATATACACACACGCCATGTCTTTGTCACAGCCACAGAGCAAGCCGGGCGAGTAGTGGAACCACATAACAAAGCAGCGTTGCAGGTAACCACCGAGCCGGCAGACACGCCACGTAAAACAGAAAAAACTCGCTCGCATTCTTACAGTAAATGCACCCACAGAGCTGAAACATATCAAGTGGTTTATTTGCTGCAACTCTGGGCACAAGATGTTTATCAACTGCCGCCAGACAGCTGTGTTGGTCAACCAGCAGTTAACTGTGTCTCAGACAGGCCCTTATTGCTATTGATAGTTAGCATCAGTGTCCCGGCTGAGGAATGGCACTGCTGTGGGCAAACGCAAGCTATTGATCTCTGGCTTGTCCCTGATCAGCCTGGAGCTACAGAGGGGAAAATGATTGTGTGGGGGGGCCCTTATGGCGCTCTCAGACTCCATCTTTCTAGCACCTGAAAGAGCCGATAGGGGCAACTACGGTCAGAAAGTCCTGCAAGTTGTTTTATTTTAAAATTCCTCATTTGTAATCAGATTATGAACACACACAAAAAAGGTCCTCTGCATCCCAGTTCTTTCTGTTTAGTCTTAACTTTAGTGCTTTAAATATTTATGTATTGATACTGGCTGCAATAGAGGAACTCCACTTTTATACAATGTGCTTTCTCAATGCCTCCTATGAACATGCCAGCTGCGTGTGTTTCATCAAATGGCTACTTCAGCTGGTCCTCTGCTCTCTCTGTGCTCCTCGATAATCTCAATAAAGAAAACAGCGCTAAATATGACGCCCTGCAACACTTAACTGCGCTTTAAAACAAGCACATGCAGACATTATATTGCATTGAGGTTTGAGTGGTTAAAAATCAGCGATTTTTGTTGGGAGTAGCAGCGTTGCAGGCTCTATGTGAGGTCCTCTTATGTGTCTCTGTGACCACACAAGAGAGGGAGAGCTCTACAGGCATGTGTATCAGAGGGGAAGTTGCCCTGATGGTGTCTGTTTTTGTAACCACATGATAAAACAAGAAGGATAAGGGGGAAAAAGAAACTGTACGAATGCGGCACATCTTTTAACTCGTAAAACAGAGGCAGTTTTGCTTTGTTGTAGTTGTAGTTGTTCACCATGTCGACATGGGAGAGGGGCAGAGGAGTGAAACCTGCCTGGAGGTGAAGGGGGGGGGGGGGGGGGCTTGTCTTTCTTTATTTGCCCTACTTGTGGAAGCCTAGTCGGACGCGGGACATCAGAGAAGTCAGGTCCCTGATGACTGGAGAAAAAAACTACCTTGAGGGGGGGTAAACTCTGCTAAGTTCCAGCCACCACTGCCCCGATTCGCTACTTTTGTTCCATGTCTCGCTCCTGGCTCTGTTTCCCGCTTCTTTGTCTACTGTTCACTTGCTCCGGCACATCTCTGCTCATCTAGAACCTTCCAATGACCAAGCATTCATCTTAAGAAACTAAAATGGCTTCAGGACTTTGAAAGTTTCCTCCACAAGAAGGGAAAGTGGAGGGAATTCTGCATGTATTAGTACAAATAGCCTAAAAGCCAAACACTTGAGCAGCCCTGCTTGTGTTTGTGTGTTTGCTGAAATCAAACAGCCTCGCTCTCTTAGCTCATTTAGGTTGCGTGTCAGACAGAATGGCAATCAGACTCTCATCAAACTCCACTGCCCTTTTTACTCTGTCACCTACCTCTTGACTTGTCTCATTTGGCGAGCTGCTGATTTTTAACCGCAATCAAATGTCTGGAGAGAGGACACGGCACAGATCTCCCTGCCTTTTCACGAGGCCCTCTGAGATCCACCTACTGTCCTGAAGATGCTGCAATATGGACAGAAATAAGAGTCATTCTGTGGCCTAAGAGCCAAAGACAAAAAGATTTTCCTTCATATCCAAAATGTAATACAGGTAGGTCGTATGCTATCATCACTCAGTCAGACAGCTGCACACAAACATTCACAAACATGCACATGGGCTTACACACCACACACACACAGGAATCTTTTCAAAGAAGTTTGCTTTTTTTATTACTTCCTTTCCCATTCAGTGGCCTCCCCACTTTTCCAGAGTGCCCTGGGTGTGCAGTGAAAGAGCCGTGCTTATTATGTGCTCCGGGCTCTCCAAAACCCAGCTTTGTTTTGTCCAGATAGCTCTCTCCCTCTGTCTCTCTCTCTCTCTCCTTCTCTGTCTCTCTTTAATATTCACAGTAAGAGACTTGGCTCTCACAAGATGGCTGTTTTCCCAGTTTTCTTCCCCGCTAACAGCCAAGTGTGGCCCCTGTGAGTGTAAACACGCACAAGGGAGGGACATCTCCTGACAAACATCTCCAAGGATGTGCCACCCTGCCCCGTGTCATTCATTCTCTACCTGGCACTGAAGCTAAACTGTTAACACAGACGTGCGAGCGCCCGAACCCTGCAGGGCTGCCAGCGGCTGCACATGCCTGCTATACCTACATTCACGCCACACTCGTAACACTCTGTTCATCACACAAAAGACAGACACAGTACATGAACGCAACATCAACTGTTTGCATATCTCAGTTAAGTTAAAGATACAGCTGAATGTGGAGCTTCATTAGGTGTTGGGAATATTAAGTCACTTATGGTGCATATTTATCTTAAACTCTATGAATTTGGACCCATATAAATGTATTCTAGGATTTGTTTTGACCCCCTTATGGTGGCTTGGATGTCCTGGTGGCCTTATGTGTCAGTATGCTCTGTCAACAAGAGCTGGGAATGTGTCATCGTGACAAATTCTTCCACATTAATTGCATTTGGCCCTTAAAGTGATTCTCACACGGACTGTAACATCTTCCAATGGTCCTTTGTTTAACCAGGTGGCTAACACAAGAGCCACATTTCACTGAGCAGATAATCCAGAAAGACTTGCACCCACTGGAGAAAATTGTCATTACCTTGAAGCCCAGTATCTGCCAGCGGCAGCACAACACTAGCAAACAACATGAATTAGAGGCACAGCCTGTATTTAAACAGAGGATCACTCCAAACATTGATAAGGCAGCGTGCTGCATGGCAGTCAGACCCCTGGTGATGTTAACAGCACTCTGCTATTATCGCAGGTGTGATCGCTCACCAGCCCACAACCACATTTACATCTTAATTACCGGCCTAATCAATGGGGTTGCACTTTGACTTCATTTGTGACATTCATGAAACCTCATTTAGGTTGTAAGAATAGGCCACCATAAGTATTGGCGCTACGAGAAAAGCACCTGTTTTCAACACAGGGTACAAAGGAGATGAAAAGAAGCCAAGTCCTGAATCTTTCCAGGCAGGATTGCAGTGCACTGGGGGGACGACAAAGTGAGTGCCGGGAGATATTTATGATAATTGCACACTCCTTCCAAAATGACAAAGCAAATTGGTGAGATGTGCAGCGTATGACAGAAAACGGATGGCTTGTGGGACTTGAGACGGGTGATTTAAATGGCAAGTGATTGAACAACAAACTCGCATTAAGACTTTATTGATGAGTTCACTGTTTCATTTGGGATCAATAAGACGATTGGTGGAGGCTGAAGCCGATGCATGCAGCAGGGAGAGACTGCACGGTAGAGAGATGAGAGGGTATTGAACTGCTTCATCAGAGAAGATGCTTCGTTTTGTTTATCTAAAGGGCGGCCTTGGAGAGAAAGCTTGCCCAACACTAGATGGTCGACAGCTGCTGAGTTTTATCAGCTGGGGTATCATCACACTGAGAGAAAGACAGAGGCATCACATGATATCAGCCACCATCGTGGTGATAATACAGTTGAAATTTAAAAAAAAAAAAGGTGATCTATGCAAGAATGTGTTAACATATTTGATTTAAGGCAAATGAATTAACACATTGTTTTCAAATTGGTGTGATAATGTTGACTTTGCTCAGTCAATAATCAGTTCAGTGCCTGTGTGAGTTGGTAACACAATCACACTAGCTACAATTGAGCGTGTGGAAATGAGTTAGCAAGGAAGCAGAGAAGGTAAAAGAATTAACTTAATGTAATGAATAAATGGGTTAAATATCCACCTTTAGCCAACCCACACGCTACGAGCTGTATAAATGCCAACCTGAGCGCAGGAACATACACTTTTTTAAGAGCGACAACATCTACTTGTATGTTAGAAGCTGTTTTAGGTAAAAAGAGGTTAACTTATATATAATAAATAAAAGGGGGTATACTGTATGCACAGGTAGTTCAAAAGCTAGAGATCCAACAGATGTGTTTCCACCTGGCTGTCAAGAAAATTTAAATTATGCAAAATTTTAAAAAAAGATGCATCAGGCTTGGTCTGAAAATAAATAAGGCAGCCATTTTATTTACATTAATGAGATCCATCTTTTGTCCATACCTGGTTTACCTGTTTTGGGTTGCAAGGGTCGCTTGAGACTATCCTTGCTGCCATCAGGCGAGGGGGAGGGCACACCCTGATCAGGTCTGCAGTTTATCACAGTAACTGAAATGGTAAAACAGAGACAGACAACCATGCACATTCACCCCTGCTGTGAATTTAGAATCAGCAATTCACCAAAAACGCAGGTTTTTGGACTGTGGGAGGAAGCCAGTGTTCTTAGACGGAGCCCATCGTTATACAGGGACAACATGCAAATTCTACACACAAAGGCCCTAAGATTCGAATTGAGAAGATATGAATATAAAAAATGGAAAGTACTAAAAAAAGATAGAATGCTTTGAGTGGGATTTTTACCTGTTTTAAAGGAGATCTGATGGGTATCAGAGCGAACGTAATAACTCAATCATATAAGATGGTGCAAAGATTAAAAAAACATCACTCACCAGCTGTTTTTGGTGTGAATTGATTAAACTCACAAGATTATCTTTTGTTTTGCAAATATAATATCACAGATATTCCCAGAGATTAAACTAACTCTTGAGGAAAAAGAAAATTTCCCACCATTTTTATCTTGTGGATGTCAACCACAGTTGTTCTTTTCCTTTACAGTTTATTTCCTCCAGGTTAGGACAATCGGCTACTTCTTTTACTAAAACTGGGAGTTTATCTATACCACCACCCTCTGGCTACACTACGCAGCCTAATACATTAATTTCAAATCAGTCATAACTTCTTTGTACTATCTCAAAGGTGAAGTTCAGGGCCTCATTTTCGAGTGAGCCAGGGTCCTACTTATCACTGGAGACAGATTCATCTTATTTCATCTCATATTCTTGTTACCAGTGGTGCCTGATGCTAATGCTAGCATAAATGAATAGGAATCTGCTAGCCTGTCATTAATAACAATCATATCCACTCCACAGAACACCTGAGGCAAATCAGTTATAACACAAAACTATCTGTGTAAATGCCGTGTTAACAAAATAATGTTACAAATAAAACTTACCTTGTATCACAAATTAAACTATATTTTGAGGAACTAGTTTCTCACCAGAAGTGGGATGATACATTGCTTACGGGTGGTAAGACAGGAGAGCGATGCGGTTCATAACAAACAGAAGTGCGCCACAGTCTTTGAACATTTTCAATTGCCTGTCAGTTTACAGAATTAAGAACAGTAATAGACAACATGGTTTATAAGTTTTCGTTTTTACAGTAGCCGCAACTGTAATAAAATATATTTAACGTCAGATTATATCACTCCGCTGCCAAATACTGGAAGTAGAAATGTGGTGCCGCTGAGACGCTTTAATACACAACACAAGGTAAGTTTTAGTTGTAACATTATTTTGTTAACACGGCATTTACACAGATAGTCTTGTGTTATAACTGATTTGCCTCAGGTGCTCTGTGGACTGGATTTGATTAGATTATTATTAATGACAGGCTAGCTTAATACTATTGACTTATGCTAGCATTAGCATCGGGGACCACCGGTAAAAAGAATGTGGGATGAAATAAGATGAAACTGTCTCCAGTGATAAGTACAACCCTGGCTCACTTAATAATAAGGCCCTGTGTCAAAAATCCTGAACTTCTCCTTTGAAGCATTCAGCTGTTTTGCTATTGACAGCACAGGCTACATACAGTAAAGAAGAGCAGAGTAGTATATGCTTGCCAAAAACACAAGTCTGGTGCAGGAAAGACAAAAATAACCTTAATAACTAATTAGATTACTAATCTAAACCCAGTCCAGCTGTACGGGTAAGAGGTCTGGTACTGTACAGCTCAAGCAAATCACAGCTGTGTCATCACTCTTCTCCCACAGTGTGACAAATGATACCAACAATGAATGTTTCATTTTCAGCCACAGCACAAGTTCCTATAAGACAGAGATGAAGTACGCAGGTTGAGATGAATTACAGCACAGTGATTTATCATGACAGGCCAATAGGAAAAATACAAATGAACAATTAGCAAATGTAGCATTAATTAACTGCTCCAACACAAAAGATGAGCTTGTAGACTGTGTGTGAACATGCTTCAAAAGAGTCAAAGCACAAGGCTAATTTTCATGCGCTTCATAGAATATTACTGTGTTAATTAGGGTTAATTGAATAATTTTCCTCAGTGCATAGTGATTATGGCTGTCAAACACAGAGGGGCTATCTTCATGACAAAATGTTGAATGGAGGATGTCTGGCCAATGAGCCACACTGGGATTCCTGTACACTCTTAATTGGAATCAAAATCTCTTGAGGTGATTTTAAAAGGTCAAATGGTTGTGATAAAAGCAGAAAAATGAAACTTATCTTTGAGAACATAAAATAAATTTGATGTTTTCAATAATGCTTGAAATAATTTTAAGCTAATTTGTTCTGCAACAAATAAAAGAGTCGACATTTTCCGAAGTGATCCAGTAAAAAGACAACCCTGGATTTCAGTTTGCCTGGTTTGAACCATACCCATGTCACATGTATTCAGTTTTTCATTCAGCACCTGATTTGGGAAAACTTTGTTTCCCACACCGTCTCCTCATGAGTGATAATGCAATTTAGCAGGCAATACAATACCGTGTGAGACCTAGATGCCATGCATCTCCCGTCTCAACACAGGGCTTAACAATTAAGACCCACAAGATCTTCGTTATTGCAACGCACATGTGTGCACATATGCACACCCGCACACACCGACAAATGAACGCACAAGCACACATACACAGATGCAACCAAAACAAATTAGGACATATCTCATAATTCAATGTCACCAAATCCAATTGCAATCAGGAAAACTCAATTTGTCCCGAGCCCTTAGAACTTTTTCTCAAATCAAGCCATTAGGAATGATTTGAGAACAAGTTCTAAAAATATTAAATGTTGGTAAACAAACAGTGTTTTGACATTGTGTAAATAAGTGTAATTGCAGAAACTTCCCCCCTGAATTTAGGGAGTGCAGTAATGTGAGCCCCTAATGCTGGTACAGGAATAGATTTGTAAATTATAGCAGAGACGGAGAGAGAGGACATAATTAAATTGTAACCATAAGGTGAAGAGTTGACATGATGCTGCTCATACACAGACGGTGCAAAAATAAATAAAAAAGGCAGAGAAAAGATTAAAAAACAATCTATGCACTTTAAACGACTGCCTAAATCATCTCATCTTTGTTAGTCTTTCTTTGTGAGTCTGTGTCTGCGTCCATATTGTGTGCGTTTACTACAGAGAAATGGGATGATGCCATCATCCAGAGAGTTGGCAGCAAATATCTGGCTAACAAATGATGATGTGAATACATGGGCTCATAAGCCTATAAATCAGACTTTCCCCCTACAAATTAATAGAGTTCACAGTTGACAGCAGAGGGGGAAATCGTAAATTATGTTTGGCACGTGAAAATGGCACGATGACTGGAAAGAAGACCTGTAAGAGGGGGAAAAAAGCTCTTCTTTTTTTTTTTTTTACAAAAAGGAGAAAAAGTAATTTTGTTTCTTAAAATTAGCCTTAAAATAAGGCAAACATTACCAAAAAAAGAAAAGAATAAAGACTGAGTTCATAGTTAAATATATTTGGGCAATTTGCTAACTTAATGAAAGGAGAAAAAAATCACCTTTTTCTAGTTTAAAAAAGACCAGTTTTATGACAAGATTCATGCATTTAATATGTCTTAAATATTGACTTTGAGCAATTTGATGTTAGTTGTTGATTATCTGTATCAACTCTGACATCTCAGGGAAAATCTTATAACAAGAGGATTACATCAGAGATGAAGGAGAAACAGTCACCAAAAAAGGAACTGAATAAAAAGAGAAAACAGGAGAGAAAAGTGGGGGAAGAAGGGAGGAGGGCTAAGTACCAGGGTGCGTGTCAATGTGGGGGGCTAATGGTGAAGGTACCGAGGTTGCAAGCAATTTCTCTTTGTTATCAAGTGAAATGACTCTGCAAATATGACAATAAATCACAGTGGAAATCAATCTGAGAGAAGGCGACTGTGAGCCACTGATAATGCATCAATCAATATTTAATGTTTAGACTTTAATTAATCCACAGGCGCCGAGCATTCTTTAAGTGACAAAGGGGGAGGAGAGGGGGAAAAAACGAGTGGGGAGTGCTTTTGCATAGAACAGCTCTTATATCAAACAGAGACACTGAACTGAGCGGCCTCATCAGTCGATTTTCCACAGCTTCTCTCCGCTGCTTTATTTCCTATTTACTTATTTACAAAAGATGGAAGTGGGAGAGGAGAAAAACAAGTTGGAGTGTTTGGTAGAGATATGTAACTAAAGGAATTCAAAACAGGGATTAAAAACATGGATTGTGTTGTGCTGCTTGGTGTATAACTCTTGTACAGATTAAATCTTTTGACTCTGGGTTGTAGGAGAAAAGCAGCTGAGCTTCAGCAAAGAAATGAGACTGTTTTAAATTTAGAAAACTCAGTTTCAAAAGCCCAGTGAAGTGAAACAGTGAGTTCATCTCTTTCTTTTTTCTTCTTTTGATGGATCAAACATAGAGGAAGAAAAAATTTAATTTAATGCCGACAGGTTAGTCTGGTCTGGTCACTTTGGGAAAGTAAAGGTTTCTGTTTGTTACAATCCAGTGTAACTGTAAAGAACATTAAAGAAAATGTATTTAACTGATTCATGTCATGGACAAGATGTTTTTTTTGTCCGACTGGATCAAAAAATACCTGCATACACAAACAAAGTGTCACCATAGCATGCAAATTTGTTGTAAATGACTGGTACACTCACTTTAGGAGGTTGGTTTGGGGAATAATCTATACAAAACCAAACAACAAAGATGCCCTTTCCATGACTGATTTTAAAGAGTGGCTTTATTCCTTATCACCTCTGAGTTATACAGCATTCATGGCTACATAAAATGTCTTAAAGCAGAGAGATTCAGTTATTCAAGTGTTAGCCACTTTTAAATTAGACAGTGCAGGACATGGACTAATAGTTAAGTCAGAGCTTTCTGGCAACATTTCATATTAGCCTCACAATTCATGTTAGTGTGCCACTTCTGTGGTGGCTGTGTGAAACACGGTGGCAGCAGGTGGAGGCAAGCTGGTAAGATGACTTATTTAACCCAAGAAGAAAGTTTTTTTTACTTCCCAATACCAATTCCGACACTTGTGCTATCAGCCCATCCCGAGTATCGATATCACTTTGTTATAAAAAAAACCATACACCCGGATGCCAGGGGCAAACTCTGCTGGAGAAAAGTGAAGCTACTTCCTGGTTGCCCAAAAATTGTAGTTCTCTTCATCTGCTAGGAGCTGGCTCCAAAACAAAGCAAATCCCCATAGACTCCCATGTTAGAAAAACAACTTCACAGCAGAAATAAACATGTCTACAGCCTGGTTCAAAAAATCGTTTTAGGTTTAAAAGGTCAAGATCATGTCATCTGTGAGGGGGATGAATTTTTTTTATGTAACTTATTTGTTTAGATGTTATTTAATCTTGAAATTACACATAAATAGGGCCATGTCCTTTTGATTGATAGGCAGCAGGTGGGGTGCCAATTTTAGCCGTGGAGGCTAGGCTAATAGCTAGCTCCCTGCTTGCTCCCTGGAAGGCCTCAGCCTGTAGCAGAGTAGCACAACAGTGGGTTTTAGCTGGTTACCAGTAGGTCTGAGCGTGGCTTACCTTTAAACCACCTATCTTCGTTCATTCTTGTTCACTTCGAGTTAGCTCGGTTAGCATTTAGCTTAGCTTTCAATCATTTGCCCCCAATAGTTGCCTGCATGACTGTGATATTATTATCATTGTGGTAAGGCCTGGCTCAGGTTAAACTCCCTGAAGAACATGAAAGAATACAGCAAATTGAAGCCATTTAATTTAAAATGCAGTCTTGCTGGTGGGAGAATCCCCTGTTAAATACTGCAACACAGCCAACATTAGCTCCTTGTCTAACAGGTATCGGGTGATCAGTTCTTCCTCATTCCCCTAAACCAGCAGGCTGCAGACAGCAGCACAGCAACTGTTTTGAGAGCAACGGAGAGCTGTGTCAGAGTTAGCAGAGCTAGCCAGTTATCCTACTTTAGAAATTATGTCGTTTTGGATTGGTGCCTGAACACCAGCACTTGCCGATACGATACCAGAATTATGGGCAGCATCGGAGACATTTCTCAATATAGTGTAAATCAGGGTTTTTCAATCCTGGTACTCAGGGACCCCTGCCTTGCATGTATTCCAAGTTTCCAATTCCACCACACCAGATTCAGATCAACTGAACTGCTAATCAAGTTATTTACAAGCCTGCTAACGAGCCATTCATCTGAGTCAGGTGGGTTAAAGTAGGAACATCTAGAAAACCACCAGGGCAGGGGTCCCTGTGGACCAGGATTGGGAAACCCTGGTGTAAATACATATCAAAGACTGTATAACAGCAAATTAAAGCCTTAATTTTGGTTTGTACGCTCCACAACACCTCCTAAATTCTCTACATAATAAAGCTGCTTTCAGACTTGCATTGCTGAACATGAGGGGTAAAGTCCATCCGCTCTTTAAACGGACTCGTCTTTTCCTTGCAGACTTTTTGCGTCCTGGGTGCTTTCAGACATCAGGAAATGTTGTGGAAAAGTCAGCACAGCCACACTCTCCCTTCAACTCTGTCCAGAACATTTTCTTGTGTGTTCATCCAAAATGACGTGCCACAACATTTCCGCTCTTGTGACATGTAGACCAGCCAGTACAAGTCCGCTACATCTTTGAGGTAAAAGACCGGTACGCATGCCTGAATGCAGGCGTTATAAAGGACAGAGTCCGCAATATTACCGCTTTACAGTGCATGTCTGAAGGGGCATTAAAGGGCAGACAGAGGGAAAACAAAAACCTTTAGAAAAAATCCAAACAATACAGAGATCGGCTCACACATTTAACAAGAGACAGTTTGCGCTGGACGTTTTACAAAACCTCCACAATAAAGACAAATAAGCCAAAAGTTTTCTTGGGCTATAATATTAATCCATGTGAATAACAGCGGGTTTATAACACAACACCTTAGTAGAAGAAAACCAAATCCATCTGTCGGTCTTTCTTTGAGAAGTGGACAATGTCAGCGTCTTAAAGTTGTACTTCCATGGTCATTTCATTAATATTTCTGTGTTCTCCAGTATTATTAAATGCATTCTGCATCGTTTCTGTTTAAAAAAACCTTCTGGTTGCTTTGTATCCAGCTGTATTTGTATACTAGAAGAGAGGCTTGTGGTCCAACAGCAGGCTTTTCCGGGTCCTTCTCATGAATTTCCGTCTGATTGGCTGCCTCCCATCAGTGTATGAAGGAAGCTCCGCCCTCCGCTCTTATTTTGTTACAGACAGGAAATAGAGCCGACAAACAAGTTTGTTCCGCCATGCTAACAAACAGTTAGCTAATTAGCTTCTCAACTCCGAAGCTACAGTCGTGCCGTCTTTACTTCTAGTGTGTAGTGGAGGGTTACCTGCCTTCCAATGGACAGATAGAAACCCCACGTGGGATACGCTATTTGCAATGTGACGTAGAAGTGCAAGGCTGTTCCCGATTCGCTCTTCTCTTCGTATTGTTTCTGTGATGAGGAAGCACAGCCGACTGGGGGGAACGCAACGCTAGCAAGTAAGCATGTGTAAGTAAACAAGGGGAAACCCTCCGTATTTCAGAAGGAGCAAGTTAAACGGGTTTTCAGTGGAAGAAGGCCTTTAATTACAGTTTATCCTTTGACTTGAATTCCATAAGAAGCCCTTTCTCTGTGCACATCAGTTTAAAGCTCCCAGCAGATCCATTTCTGTTCCTAGCATCACTGTTGCCAACTCTTCATGGAGAGAAGTCGTCATTGGCCGGGCCCAAAAGTCACCAGAATGACATCACCAGACCAAACAATTGATTTTGCATATGTGCAGCACCAGATATTAGCATCGCATATATTTATTCTTGACATGCTACAATGTTCATTTACAAGGGTACTGAAGGGGTGACATACACATTTGAGTCATGGTACAAAGAAGACCCAGTTGTACCACATGCATCATGGGAAATAATCTGGATGAGGAGGCGTGGTCATCTCACAGCAGCTTAGCAGGGCTGCTGTCTGCAAAGGGACAGCGGGAGCAGTGAGTGAGTGCTGGGAAACAGCGAGAGGAGGGGCTGACGGGAGGCAGCTCCCGATGAACGGGTGGAGCGATACAAACTTCGATTTGTCGCTAGGCGCTTTTTTGCAAATAAGTCGCTAGAGGGGTCTGAAAAATCGCTAAATATAGCAACAAAGTTGCTAAGTTGGCAACAATGCCTGGCATGCTGCGTCCTGATGCGCTTCAGATCAGAGAAAGAGTGCTCAACAGAGGAAGTGGGCACGGGGATTCTTTTTTTTTTCACTCTAATTCTGGAGTTGGTTGTCGGTTTTATATTATTTATTGCTTTTCAGCAAAAGTCCGCCTTCAAAAGAATGTTTTTAGCAGCTAGCCACAAAGTCACTCTTGTTCAACTCATTTAACTCTCGCGCTAGCTCTTACCGCTCTTCTCAGATGGCTGTGACTTGTTGTTAGGACTTCAGGAAGGCCTAGAGCTGGAGTTTTTTTGTCCTCAGTTTGCGTTGCGTTCTTTGTCACATATAAGTCAAGTGAAGTAACATTTGTTCATAGAGATTCATATAAAGAATAAAAGAATAAATCAGAAATAAAAACAGAAACAAAACACAAGCACACAAACACATAAAACCAAAAATATAAATAAAATATGAATATAAATATGATACATATGGTATTATAGTGTTAAAGGCCGGGTAGGGGATCCTGGAAAAATGGTTTGAGCAAGCTACATTTGAAAAAATATACACCCTCCGAAACCACGCCTCCAGAGCACAGGAACGTGTCCACGATAGTTGTTGGTGACCATAACCGAGAACAGCCGAGTGGCTAGCTTGTTACCTTCCCAGTAAACAGCAGAGGAACCACGTTTCCTAAAAGTCATAATTATCTCACCTCCAACTTCTTCTGTGGCGTAAAACATCCTTACTGTAAACACCAACACCTCCATGACTTGATCCACATCCGTTTCTTCTTTTTAAGAGCAAACAGCGGCATAGATAAGAGCAGCGAGCAGCCATGTTGGTCTCGGTTCGTCTGCACTGTGAGATGCTCACGGCCAGTTGTGAGCGTACGAACGTGAGGAAGGTGGACGCGACTAACGGCAGTCAAGTTTGATGGACATAATAATCATTCAATCAGTCAGTTTGCAACCCCATCCAATGAAATTTATTTCATTGGAAGGGGTTTTTCCGGTCCTGTCTGTTCCACAGGTGATTATTTTTTTCAATTTTTGTGTCAGAACATTTAAGCAATTGTCTGCAATCGAGGTGTGAAGAATACTTTAAGCAATACAGTAAAAAATGCTCCTGGAAAACGTCATCCACGCTGCCTTTAATGTTGTTGAACATTACAGAGTGAGGTATTTTACCGTTTTGCTTGAGGACTTCTCCACATTGTTGCTGAGAAACTGCCACAGAGTCATTTTAGAAATAAAACTTTTATTTTACCATAAGAATTCATATCAAGCTAATAAACACACAGCATAGTGTCAGACAAACCTGCTCTGATAGAAAGCTCTAGCTCCAGTTTTAATATTTTCCTTTAGCTCATTTGGCTTAGATACAGGGTGAAAACTGGCTCAGGAAGGCTGCTAATCCACACACGAACACGTCACATCCACTTGCCATCACATTAATGGAGAGCAGAGCATTTGTGAAAGGGATCTTTGAAACATGATTTAGGGTTCAGTCATTGTTTTTTTGGTGGTTTTGTTTAAATGACTACTACGACTTGGTTAAGGTAAGAAAAATATCAAGGTACTGCAATACTGTGCTACACATGTTTTTTGGGCTACAAAACACAGCAAAACATGTTCAGTACAGAAGCACCCTGTCCCAGAGAAATACTTAAGGTTTCACAGAGTGGCAACAAAAACACACAAACAAAAACCAAACAGAATTTGTTTTCAGAATGAATGCAAAATTTTCTGTTTCATTATAAATCCATGTTTTTTGTGAGACTGTGCCGATGGCTGTGACCATTTGTGGGCTTGAGGAAAGAAATGAGCAAACACCTGAATGCTGGAAAGGAGTTATTATATTTGCTTGACCATTCAGCAAAAAGTATTGTTTAGTTTTCTTCTCCTGTTAAATGGCGATTACTACTGTAAGAATCCAGTTCTTACTCTTTGCCTTTCAATTTGCATTCCTCCTGTAACTTAAAACTTTACCAAAAAGTCCTACTTTTTCTGTGCCAGTAATTGTGGGAATGCAACTCTCAAAGCTGTGAGAACACTAAGACCCACCTCAATACACCGGTTTCCTAGGCCTCCATACCTGCGCACCACTGACACCGCTGTAACGTCTGACTCAGGGGCTCTATCGAATAAAAATCCCTGTCTGAACAATGCAACGACGAAGCCATTATGAAGGACCGCTTGAGTTTGGAGCCATGCTTAGCCCTCGCCCTCTGATCACACTGACACATCCCACAGGTACTAATTACCGAATCTACTCTATGGAGAAGCTGGGAGAGAAATAACATGGAAGACGCTTGACATTTGGATACCTGCTGTAAGATTCACAGGGATAATTGGGACACAACTGAGAGGGAGGTCCACCAAGTCTGTTTTAGTTGATAAAATGGATTTAGGTAACTCTCAGCATAAGGCGCATTACCAAAAAAGTTGACCTCAGGGGAGTGTTGAGAGGGTCAACGCAAGAAGGGAAAAGAACACAAGCATTTCAAGTTTAACAGCTCGTAGTCTGTGGACAATTATTTGAGGAGTTCCTTGAGATGTGGATAAAAGGCTTACCCATAACAAGTTCTGATATTCTTGAGTGCACATATTGCATTTGATCAATTGTGCCACTGTCTACAGCTTTACAGGTCTTTTATCTTCAAAGAGGACCCATCTGGAGCTGGGTGGAATGCACTCCCATCAAAGTGTAGCAAAGTAAACCAAGAACAAGTCAGTCTCTAAAATCCAATATCTAAATGTTTATCAGTGTAGCTGCATCATGAAGGAGCTTGATTACTGAAAACAGTGGACTTTTTCATTATCATACTATTTTTTAAGAAGCATGGTGTTCCGTTAAATCTTTTCAACACAGAATGCAAAAAAAAAAAAAAAAAGACATCCTTCTGATTACAACATGTACTGTATTGATTGGAAATACGGGGTTAGAGAGAGGGGGGTAGTATTTAACTGACTTTTATGACAGTTGTTAAGTCATTTCCTGTAGCAGTGGTTTATGTCTTTGCAATAACCTCCATGAATGATGTAATGAGAGATTATGATACTTCCTCCCTCTTTTATGGTGTGCACCCCTTCCTTAACGCAGCATGCCTGTGGGTGAACCCAAGATTACGCCAGTATCAGTATTGGCTTTGAATGTATTATATGAGCTCAGATGTTCAGATTAAATTTCTATCAATGACCAAAGATAAATGACGACAGTATGTAAAGTGTGCTGTTATATTTGATTTTCTTTGCACAATTTGGTCTGACTTTTCAGTGATTTATCATTTCTATGTGGTCTTTTAAACCATACTATCTGAGTCAGTTGCAGCATCATTAACAGCAACTTAGAAAAATTTGATGGGTAATTGATTAGACAGCTGGCGGTACAAGAAGGTTGAATGAATGGATGGATGCATGAATGAATGAATGTATTATTTCTGTTACTGTATGGTACACAAACAACTTAAGTTCGTATGCATTCAACGAACAAAAGTATTTTTCCATACTTGCACCAATAAATTAAAAAAAAAAAAAAAAAAAATCAAGCTTTAACTGAAAAAGAAATAGACTGAAGCAGAGGCTTATCTTTTGCCTATCCTGTACAAGTCATAAAATGATCCAAGAAAAAATCAGACTCAAACATAGAATAAAAGAATTTACAGTAAAACAAAATAGAAGATAAACAAGAGAGCAAAATTTACTCAAGATGATTCTTTATCATTCCACTTGTCAATTATTTCATATTGTAGGTTGAGAGCTTGTTCCTGTGTGGAGTTTGTACAGTAAAAGGAATGAAAAATATTCTTCAACAGTCCTCTCTAGTGGAACCAGTTCAATACCTGGGTTTGAGGTACAGATGCCTCCAACTTTTCCATTTGGTAATACTTTTAATTATTGTCCAATTTATTAAAGGGACTTGAGGCAAGATTAAGAAACGAAACTCGTGACTGGCACTTCAGGTAACTGCAGCCACGAGCCAAGCCGTCACGGGAGCACAAACTGAAGCTATAATGTTGTTTACTCACCTTTTTCTTCATAGTTACACTTTTTAGTGGCCTTTCAGTTGATCTGGATCGTTTGCTGATGGCAGAAGAATCCATAACTATCGCTTACAGTGTTTGAATTTAACGCGACAGTGTTCTTTCTGTATCAAAACTGCAGATGCAGGCCATTTGATTCGCAGGGCAGCGCGGGAAATTCGGACACCGAATTGCAGCGCATTTTGCAGCACACAGCCTGTTCAAGGCAACGGAGAGAAACGTGGGTGGAAACGTTATTTTTGGTATTTAGTGCTTCATCACCCATTAGTATTAAAAAACATGGACATGCATGTTTGTTTTTTTAAAATTCCTGCCTCTAGTCCCTTTAACTTAGATGTTCCTTGTGCTGTTATGAACTTTGTCTGCTATTAAGGTGCCTTCCTCACGAAGCTGAGTTAAACAGTAAGTTTTTAGAAATCTGCCATTTCATCCTCACGAAACTTGGGATTAGCTTCCATGAAACCAATCATGTCTGAGAACAGGTCCCTTGGAGAAATTCGAAACCTGGACCTTCTGTGTTCCCTCAGGACTGCAAAGCTGCACAACTGGACAATATGACATTAGTGTGACGAACACGGGCACAACAGCAATAATGGCGTTGGTGATCGACTCTGTTGTGTTGCTCCTCAAGACAATAGGGGATTATCACGCTTACCGGAAGTTCCCGGATTTTGGCACTTCCTCTTCCGGGCCATGTTAACATCAGCCGTTCCTGCTCTGTTATACTGTTTAAATCGTATAAACTCCAAACATACTCAAGTTTTCATTCTAGACTGAAATGATACTAAGGAAGAAGCGGATCAAAGCGATCGATTCGCCGCGGTGAAGGGCCGAACTTTATAATAAAACACACGTTTGTTTGTCGCCGGTGGGGCACAACACCAGCACTTCACAGCATGCTAGCATTAGCCAGCTAGCGTTTACTGACGTGCTTAACATTGTGCGTCTTAAAACACACAAACATCTGAAAATCGGGTCTGTACCCCCCCGTTTCCAGTGGAACAACTGGGGACTGCCAAGAAAGGAGACGCTTTCAGATGCTTGTGTTTTCAGCCGCACAAAGTTAGGCACGTTATCGAGCTGGCTAATGCTAACCTGCTAACAGTAGTCCGCCGACTACTACTCTGTTAAACTTTGTTAATCGGATAAACGCGAATGCCAAGTTTTCATTCCAGACTGAAGTGATGCTAAGGAAGAAGTGGATTAAAACGACCGATTCGCCGCGGTGAAGGACCGAACTTCATAATAAAACGACACACGTTTGTTTGTAGCCGGCAGTCTGCACAGTCGTGTTGGCAGGCTAGCATTAGCCAGCTCGATGACGTGCCTAACTTTGTGCGGCTGAAAACACACAAGCATCTGAAAGGGTCTCCTTTTTTTGGCAGTCCCCAGTTGTTCCACTGGAAACGGGAGGGAACAGACCCAGTTTTCAGACGCTTGTATGTTTTCACAAGCGAAAAGTTGGTAACGTCAGCTAACGCGAGCTTGCTAACGCTAGCTGTGGTGTAGTCTGCATCATTGAAGTGCCGATTACAGACATACGTGCAGCCTTGTTTTATTTTAAATTTCGCTTTCATCCACTTCTTCCTTAGTGTCTTTTCAGTCGGGAATCCATGAAAACTTAGGTACGGCTGGCGTTGTTTATTAGATGTACACAATGGAACAGAGCAGCAACATTGAGCCATTCCTGGCCCGGAAGAGGAAGCTTCAGATGTTACAACTTCCGGAAACCGGAACGCGGAAGCGTGATAATCCCCTATCCTGGCTTGTTTACAGCTTCTACACTAAAATGCTGCTTTTACAACAGAGTATTGTGCTTCTGTACCGTCAACAGCGGGAGCAAGCTGACATGCATGTCACGTGATATGTGAGCTTTTATCTGCGCACATGCTACGTCTTCTTCTAGCTGTGGAGTTATGCTCTTTATCATTGTAGCGCCATGCACCCGCAACCTTGTAGTCTACAGCGGTTTCGTGGAGATGGCGAAAACTTTCTCCGGTTTTTCGCCACTGCGTTTACACCTGAACCAGCTTCGGTGCGGTGAGGATGTGGCCTAATTTTATTACTATCACTTTTATGTATCACAAGTCTTTAATCTTTTCTATTTTTGTTTCCAACTTTGTGCCTTTTAAGCTGCTTTTCCCGACTTTGGGTTGCACTTGCTTACAGTAAACTTAAAAAGTGCTGTATACATAAAGTTGAAGCTAAAGACACACAACGGAACTTTTAGCAGTTTTCTCAGCGACGCGTCCCCTTTCGGCAGCTAAACTAGCATCCATCTTGCATTGTACCTGTATTGTGAGCTCACTTCAGTAAAAGACTTATCTTGACTCTTGTTCTGTCCTTTCCTCTCATTCTTTTCCTCTCTTCCTTTGGTAATGTTTCCTTGCATTTTTTTACCGAATCCGACATGATACACGTTCAAAACAACTGCTGTGTTCATATCTGGTTCATATCCATTTGCTAGTGACGCGGTGTGCAACCAATGCTGCAACAAAACAGTCACGTCCTGGATGGGAAACTTACATACAGCCATTTTTGACAAGTGGGCGGCTCTCTTGGGAGAGACATACAGCGGTGGATTTAGCAGCTTATTCACCTGTCTGAATGTCTGGATAAATCTTAAAGGAGAGACTTTAATTCTGAGTAAACTGTAGTACCAAAACACGAAATTTCTCCCAAAATAGTACATATGTCTGGAACAGCTAGCTAGCTGTCACGCTGCAAAGCTAATGTTGATGTTCCGCTAGATGTCGTCTAGAAATGTTTCCCATCTGCTCAGAAGTCGGGTGTGCTATGATAGCTGCAAATTATGCTACAAAACAGTAGTAAGTGTTTAAAATGAGGTCAACCTTGTAGATTTTACACTTCTGTATATTTAATAACTTTAGAATATATTAGTTTAACTCATAATACTGTATTTTTGCAGTATTGTGAGTGACCCAGTATTAAACTGACTGGTATTTCTGGTGGTGTAGAGATTGAATGCTTTGCTACCAGAATTTGAAAACATTTCAGTCTCGGGTGCATTTATCAGCTTTGCCTGGTGAGGGTCATGTACTGAGTTTGCAGTCAGCCAGGTAAGTGCATGCAAGGGAATGGATAAAACCTGCAGGACAGCAGTCCACAGGGACTGCAGTTGAAGAGCCCTTTGTAGAGAAAAATGTTCCGTTAAATTAATATTTTACTAGATTTATCAGCCAAAACAGAAGATAAAAAGAGTTGCAGGTGTACATGAAACAGTTTACATGAGAAGAGAAATTGAATCAACATATCAAAAAGAACATCGTAGTCATCAGGAACGTTCCCAGAAAAAATAAATTCATTCCATAAATGTGTGATAGTAGATCTCTGGATTTCAGCAGACGACGTCTCCTCACCATCCTCTTCGTCCTCCTGTGAAGAAGCTCAGCCTGCTTCAGTATAGGCTGAAGTACCATATGTGGCAAAATCTGACTACATTTTAAATACTTAAAACACAGACACACACACACTATATATATGTACACATATACACATACAAAGAGAGAGAGAGAGAGAGAGAGAGAGAGAGAGAGAGAGAGAGAGGAAGGGGCAGCTCCAAACTGTTCCCACAAAGTTGGGAGCATGGAATTGTCCAAAATGTCTGAAGCATTCAGAGTATCCTTCATTGGAACTAAGGGGCCAAGCCCAGCTCCTGAAAAACAACCCCACACCATAATTCCCCCTCCACCAAACATTACACTTGGCATAATGTAGTCAGACATACCGTTCTCCTGGCAACTGCCAAACCCAGACTCCTCTGTCAGATTGCCAGATGGAGAAGCGCGATTAGTCACTCCAGAGAACGTGCCTCCACTCCTCTAGAGTCCAGTGGCGGAGTGCTTTACACCACTACACCACACGCTTTGCATTGCACTTGGTCATGCATGGATGGATGCAGATGCTCAACCATGGAAACCCATTCCATGAAGCTTTCTGTGCACTGCTTTGAAGGCCACATGAAGTTTGGAGGTCTGTAGTGACTGACTGCAGAAAGTTGGCAACCTCTTCGTACTATGCGCTTCAGCATCCGCTGACTCTGCTCTGTCAGTTTTTGTGTCTGAGTTGCTGTCGTTATGAAACACTTCCATTTTCTTATAGTAAAGCAGTTCCACGGTTGACTGTGGAATATTTAGGAGCGAAGAAATTTTCACGACTGGATTTGTTGCACAGGTGGCATCGTATCATAGCTCCAAGCTGGAATTCACTGAGTTCCTGAGAGCGGCCCATTCTTTCACAAACATTTGCAAAAAACAGCCTGCATGTCTAGGTGCTTTATTTTGTACACCTGTGGCCATGGAATTGTTTGGAACACCTGATTCCGATCATATGGATGGGTGAGCAAATACTTTTTACAACATAGTGTATGTATAAACAGGCATAGACACACTGGTAATCACATACAACATAGAGGATGTACCAGAATATGGTTGGTGGATGGGGAGTCACATGAAACATATTTACTGTCACACACAAGCTAAAAATCCAGAGGGTCCTCTTAGTTTACTGTTCTTTTTTTTTTCTTCACAATACGCTAGTGTTCGAGACAAGCAGCACAGTTGCCAACAGAACATATCCAATTGGTCACAGTCATTAAAAAGAGGGACTAAAACAAGCTAGGCTGAAACTGAGTTATTCGGGGGGGGAGGGGCGGGAGGGGGAAGCGGAGGAGCCACTGGCTGACATACTACGATGTATCAGTGTGAAACACAAAGTGAGTAATGAAATAATCCAAAGTGTGAAATGCAGCAAGCTGTGGGCAGACAGGGCCATAAATTTGATGAGGCCAAGTATGACTTCGGCCCAAGAAAGACGGCGAGAGTGTGAAATACATCTTAATTCCCCGAGACATATGTGAACATGTGTAACTGTGTCATCAAATCCATAAAACGCCACAGGCGGACTTGTGTGCAGCCGAGGCCGCGACAGAGAGAAGGAGGTTACTGTGTCCTGCTGTCATCTCCTGTCACTCTCATAAAGGGAAGCGACTCACCACTTACCAGACTTTCAGCTGAGAGGACACAAGTACTGTCTGTTGGGCAAATATTGTTTCAGTTTGATAACAACATTTTGGAATAATATTATGATTAGAAGTGGAAATGAGGAATAAATATAGCATTAACGTGGCATTCACATCTAACTTCTTTACAAAACTTTAGCAGACAAAAACAGACCAACAACCTATTGATGCTGATATTATTAGTTTAGTTATTAGCTCCTGTATCGATTTACATATTTTTATTAATTATTTATGGTTGCCATGGATGCTTGTTAATATTCTTTAATAAGTAAACTATCTCCAACGAAATCCCAACGGCACAGCAAGTGAGTAAGCAGTTACTAGAGAATTGTACATCAGTTACAGGTTGAGGTACTTCCTTTATAGTTTTTCTTTCCACACTACTATCAGCTTCTATGTTTAAAAACTTTCCCTTCACTACATTTATCTGATAACAATAGTTACTAGTCAGATTAGTAAGGTTTTTGCATGCATAACAGATACAGAACTCATGTCTTTCACTTACATGTACTTACCTGGACAAACCTTCCCTCCCAGTAGCATGAAGGAGGAAGTAGATTCCATGAAAATCTTTTCAAGTATAGTATTTATGCTTTTACTTTTGGATTGTATGTGAATATTTTCCCACCGCTGCCTTTGTGGAACTTTCATCCCCAGAACCAGGGGATGCCCATCCCTCCAGTACTGGCACAGTCCCAGTGTTCACCATAGGTGGAAAGTGTTCTACTTGGACTAGAGCCTGCAAACAGGATTGGGTGCAGCAACACCCTGCAGACTTGTTCTGCATGGAGCTGAAAGTTACACTGAAAACATTGCCTATAATTTGTTCCTCATGAAAAACAGAAACAGTGTGAAGACAGTGAAAAGAAACAGGTGAGTTTCTGTGCCTTCTGAATCTGACTAAACCTTCCTGCTCAGACTGAGTTTCTATGATGATGTCACCCATTTTCACATCCCGTTGATTAATCCCTTGGTCCATCCAAAGCCCAAATTTGCTGCCGCGGATTTAAGAATGCACCCAAGCAATATACAGGCTGATTGCACAGAAAGTCATAAGCTTGGTAACGGTGGACTGCAAGCACGTGTGTCTTGTGTATGTTCAAAGAATATGGGTCAAGAATCTTTAGGAATGCTGTGCTGCTTTGTCCCTTTGTGAAGACTTTTTCATTACCAGAGCAAGGGTCCGCTCTTTAATCTGTTCTCATTCAGCAAACGCTGACGTTCGAAGCCCCATGGGCCAACATCTAATTCTCTTATTTTCGCCTCCAAAGAAAATGTGTATTTCTTTAGAGATATCTCGAAGCAGATGGAAATGTGGGGGATAGATTTAATCTGGCTAAGGCTCATTCTTTGATTGGACCCCAGATTAGGATTGCAGCCTTGTATTTTCAATAATTATTCTCTAGTTGAATTAAATATATCCTCTTAACACGAAAAACATACGCTTTCAGTGCATGTCTGCCTGAACATCTGTAGGATGGCCGCATTTAATCTCAAAATATTTATCAAGCCAGAGAAGGAGCTCTACATGCAGATAGCTTCATATGCATGAGGTTTAGGAGAAAGTGAATGAAATCCACAGTTTTTTAAACATTGTTTCTTCTGCCGGGAGCAGATTAATATTTTCTAGCCTCACTTGAAACACTGAGTTGATTGAATACATGTGAGAGTGCTCTCCTCTCCTTCTTGCTGCCATTTGGACAATAGCCTGGAAACTTATCTCCTAGCTGGCCTGCACCTCACTGTCCCATATCAAATGTGTATTGTTTTTCTTCTTTTTTTGTCCCACTGACAAAGCAGACCCTGAGCTTGTTTGCTAATTGATGGCAAAGTGGTCGGTGTATTCATCGTCCTCAAACCCTTCTGTTTGTGGGTGTGGAGCCGCATAGCTCTTCTTCCTGGCGTGAATTAGGTCCTCTTACCCTGCCCGCATAAGCCTCATTGTTCTGTTTTATCACTGACCATTTTAATAAATCTCAGGTGGTAATCTCTAAGTGCCGCCCACCAGACACTCTTTACGTTGCATGTAAAAACAGTTACCTGCCACAACAATGGCCTCGTTGACTGACTTTATCTGATGATTGCAGACAATGAAAGCAGCTGCCCCGTGGGACATAAGGTCAAGCTTAACACAACCTGCCCCCGCTTTTTCCTCCTTCCAGAAGGGAGTAAGAAAAGGAGAAAAGAAGGGATGAAAAAAGGAGGGTGGGATGTGCATGTGTGTGCTTGCATGGTTTAATAAAAAGAATAAAAAAAAAAGCCCAGAGCTGCAATGAGGCAATGAAAAAAGAGAAAGATTAAAAAAAGCATATGTTTCAGAAGTCATTAAGAGGGACTCAGCAGAGCCTGCTGTGGACTTGATTTACACTGGGCAGTAAGCCGTTGGTGGGTGTAAATAATGTATTAATTTTTAAAGGGATTTTTTTTCCTCTACTCTTTCAATGATAAAAAAGAAAAAAAAAATCTCCATCTGGTCAAGTGTGAAGTAGGACAGAGCTAGATTAGAGAATGTTCTGTTATCTTATCTGAGCATGGACTTAATGTCTGCACAATCAATGCCCCTCCAACAAGTGGTTCATTAAAACAGAATGGTAATGTTTAATTGCATGTATAACGGATGTACACTGGCACAAAAACGGCCAACAGGAAAATCACAAAGTAAAATGTGGACTCCCATTAATGCCACAACTGAATTAAAGCTGTAAATGGAAATAAAACCAAAACACCATGAGCATTTAAGAAACTGGTTTTAGTTTAGCAGTGCTGAAGAGAAAAAAAAAAAAAACATTAAAAAGCTGAAAAAGGTCATTTATCAATTGCATGATAAATCATTTTATTTGTCGTTTCAAATAAAATTGTCATGATTACTTATTAGTTGTATAACCTGTCAAACACAAGTTCACTTATATATTATCATTCTGAATTTTTTTTTTTAAAAAGCTTGCAGGAATGCCTTTTTTGTTAGCTTTTGGATATTTTAAATCCAACTTGTAAAGATTCATTTAGACAACAAAAGTTGGCAATTTACTTTCAGTAAATATGAAAAAAAAGTTTTTATTTTTCATTTCATTTCAGTTCATGTAATAAAATCCTAATAATGTAAGTAGGCTACACCAGCTGCGGTTATGATCTGGTTGAAAATCCAGCATACAAAGGGGGCAGTGCTAATCATAACTCTGATTCCCAACATTCGGAAAAAGATGACAAACAAGCAGCAAACAGCTATTTCACTGCCTTTGCTAGCTGCTATATGAAGCCAATATATGTTGCTCCTGGAACATGAGATGACAGCTCTACCTGCATCAGAGAAAGTTACCTCAGCAATGTGGAAGGTTTATGGATTCTGTATTTAAACAGACAAACAAACAAAAAAAAAAACAAAAGAGCTAAACAAAACAAAAACAAAACAGTATCAGTTGTCAGTAGGTGGAGTTGCTAAACAGTTGGTGGAAAACACTAACTTCGTCAGTCACATTTGTATCTGTCCTCCAGAAACTTCAGCAATGGTAGAGAGTAAGTTTCAGTGTAAATGTTCGATGCTTTTCCATTACACCACATGCAACTATAGGTGCATCCCTCCACCTGCCACATATTCCATTAGATATCATTGTCTCATTGTTGGCATGATCATCCTTTTGCTGGTGTGACCGCGGCAGTAGAGGACACACAACATTACTGAGCGTTTGTCGCATTGCATGGATTTGGCATTTTATGCAAAGTGACTTGCATTCAAGAAGTACATAGTGGTTATTGCACTTAAAGGCGAACTTTGTTTTTTTTCGATCTGGGCCTATTTTCTAACATGAAATACGTTCATTTACTCACCCAGACAGTTTTGGTGCAACTTGAATTCCAGCGGGAGATATTTAGATCCACTCCAGATCAGCGTATGTCCGATATAATGGAAGTGATGGGGCAACCGCGTGCAGCCTCTAAATAAGGCATTATCTGCCACAAATTCCTTCATTTTACAAATGTTTGGTTATGAAACATTAGTCGGACCCCCCCCCTCGTGAGCTCGAAGCGGCTTTTTTGTGGTGATTCGTCCTTATTTACAGACATTTACTTGTTAATGTGTTGCATAATAGTGATGTCATCAAAGCCGCCGCAGTAAAAGAAGTCTGTAAATAAGGACGAATCACCACAAAGCGAGTTCACAGGGGGGTCCGACTAATGTTTCGTAACAAAACATTGGTGAAATGAAGGAGTTTGTGGCAGATAATGCCTTATTTAGAGGCTGCACGCAGTTGCCCCATGACTTCCATGATATCGGACATATGCTGATCTGGAGTGGATCTAAATATCTCCCGCTGGAATTCAAGTTGCATCAAAACTGTCTGGGTAAGTAAATGAATGTATTTCATGCTAGAATATAGGTCTAGATTGAAAAAAAAAACAAAGTTCCCCTTTAACCTGTGACTGACTTAAAGTTAAGTTGATGTTCTGGCAGCCCTCAGTACCTCTGTGACCATTTTTTTCAAACTGGACAAAAATGTGCCATAAAAGTCAAACACGAAATTAGCTAACAGCATTATTGGAAAAAACAGAAGACATTCTATTGATACTGCAATACTATTTAGAATTATTTTGTCCGTGCTAACAAATCAGCAAAAATCTGATACCACAACATTCCTTGCAGAAACCAGACAGAGGGAAGCTTATAACAATGGAAAGAATTTGGAATGTTGTAAGAATCTTTGTTATGTACAAGCCTTTCTTAAATTGCTGATAGTTAGTGAATAATGACATAGTCAGTATTTTCAGATGTATTTTGTTGGCTGGCAAGTTCAGCACCTGGATTTTTCTACAACAAAACCACGCTGGTGTCGTAGAAACAGGATGTGGTTTAGCATGGTCTTACTGAAACATGCAAGGCCTTCACTGAAAAAGACATCATATGGATGGGAGTATATGTTGCTATGAAACTTTTTCACACCCGTCAGCGTTGATAGTGCATTTCCAGATGTGCAGTTGCTTTTTCCACAGGCTTCAGTGCAGGTTATGGAACTGTGACCTGATACTGTCAAAAGCCAAATAGTACGTCTTCTCTTTAATTGAAACGATGCTGTGTTCAAAGTTTTCATTTACATTTTGCGCGGCGTGCCAACTTTTTCAGAACCGGGCTTACAAAAAAGCATGATGAGTTTTGATAGTTCAGACTTTGTCACTCCAACGGACTGATCCTTTTTCATCTCCAGTGATGTTCATTTTTTGTTTGTATATTTGTGAGTTCAGGGGATCTGTAGTAAAAGACACATTTTCTGACAGCATATGACATTTTGAGCAGCAACAGTTGCCTTTAAAACAGGCAGCTTATTGTGTTGTGGAGTACCAGCAATGGCAGCAAGTATGAGACAGAAAGCAAGAAAGGGACAGTAAAGTTTAGGTAGACAGGTCAGACTGGAGAGGTTTGATGTTAGCATGAGGAAGATCAGATGGGAAGCAGCTCAATTCAACTGCCTAAAGTTTAACTACCTTTCAAGAGTTGCTTCTTTTACATTTGAAAACTTTCTTTTTGCCTTCATTTTCTTCCTGCTTACAGAACTTTAAGCCAGTGGTTCCCAAACTGGGGGGCAAGCCCCCCAGGGGGCCCAGACAGGATAAAAAAAATACAGTTTTTGCACTTCTAACAAAAAATTGGCATTTTTTTAAGTACTAATGAACACATGATGAAGACGGCACAAAAGGCATTGCCCCAGTGCATATTTTCATGTGTCTCATGGTAGATGTTTGGGTGCATGTGGTAGCGGAGGTGGGATGGGGGGACTTGACATCATAATTGCCAATGAAAAGGGCGCCCAGTAGAGAAAGTTTGGTAACCACTGCTTTAAGCAAACTGCAGAACTGACACACTTGTACAAACACAACTCAGACTTTTAGAATAGATGATGCCAGTTTGCGCTCAAGTACTTTTTAGTCTTAAAAGCTGCAATGGATCATTCATTAAAAGTAAAAACATCTTTAAAAACCTCTGACATCAGCAGAATCTACTGATGGTGTGATGTTTTTCTGCAATAAACTTCTAAAACCCACAACTCCATTCAGCATCACTAATCTATGTGAGCATTGGCATCTAGGAGGACAGCGGGGACAACAGAGCATCAGCCAACCACTTCTTGTCCTGTATGTCCATCACTCACATGACCTGGGCTCTAATCGCTCAACCTCATATCTATAATTCATGACGGTCCTCCGGCTCTGCTCTCCCCCAGCCCCCTAAAGGAGTGCAAAGGTATAAAGCTGCTTGCTGCCAGTATCTCGTCATGCTCAGAATTGCAATTGCTTTGTCCCATCTTCATCCATCACTTGAGCAAAGCAAGGCCTGCCATGATTTTACTTAAATATTATTTAAACTTTGAACATCCAGCACCCATAAATTAGATGGTACATCAGCAGTGACGCCGCTCTGTGGGGAGAATGTATGGGCTGCTGAAGCCAGAGATTAATTACACAGTTAAAGAGGAAACGTGGCTGAGCATAGAGCTGAACATATAGAGGAAAACTGAAAGAGAAGGAAAAGAGATGCAGTCAGTTTAATACAGTTCCTGTTGTTTGTGTTTAGAGTAACGGGCCTGTTGACTGAGGACTTCCACTTTGACTTCTTCAGCTGCGGCGGAAAAACGGGGTGGAGAAAAGTGACTCAGTAATGTCTCTCCTTTCCTGCAACAAGTGTTGTTGACATGCCTTCAGGCAAGGCACCCCAGCCCTGCTGGTGGATCGTATAGACTGTAGTGAACTGGGAGTTAGAAGTATTGGGGGCTGCTAAAAAATGACCCTGCATGCCAGTAAACCTCCTTTTTATGGGTTTAAAAGAAAAAGATGTATGTATTATTCATTTACTAGGTCAGACCAACCTGGAAGTGGAACCATTAGGAGATAAAGAGACCAAACATCTGTTGTTAAATACAAGCAGGCTGCAGTGTGACATGTTTGCAGTCTTGTCCTCTTCAGATGTTTGGCCTACAGTGATCCACTTCAAACACTTGGCTTGTGTCGCCCTTTTTCTCCGGCTAAAACCCTTTCTTGCTCCTTCATTCCGTATCTTCCATGTCAGCTGAACTGGAGGACTGATACCCTTTTCTCCTTGACTCCTTCATTCCTCCTTCTTGTGTCTCTGAGACATTTTTTTCTCGCTCTCATTTCTTTTTTTAACTATCTTATTTTTCTCTTTATGATTCTTTTGTCACAATCACTCGTGCTTTTGCCATGCTTCCTCTATAAATTAGCCATCTTAAGGCTTGCGTGTTCAGAGTTGATGATCCTTCATGTGGGATGATCCTCACCTGATATCCCACGTAAGGCTGATTCTTAAGCAGGTTAACTTCTAAGTCTGAGGAGAAAGGACACACTGCTTTATTTTATTTCCCTCCTTGAAGTCAGTGCAACGCAGACTAAACTGGTATTAAAGCGTGCGTATCAAACTAAGCCCTAAGTGACATCATGACATCATACAAGTTTCATGATTTTTCTACACATAGATTTTAGTGAGGTTTAGTTTAGCAGTAAAAGATGGAACACTGACAAAAAGAAATTCAAAAGAAATGGTAAAAGACAAATGGACAGAGGAGTATCAGAGGGAAAAGCTGGTCTGATTAGGCTGGGGCTGCCTTCCAGGAATCAGGAGTGGGTGATGGGTGTGGATGGAGAAGAGCACGCAGTGATAATTGATGGGACATCTGGTGAACTGCAGGTGTCTTCTCTCACAAGATTTAACACGAGACTTCACTCAGAGACATTAAGCTGCCTAGCAACACTGACACGTATATATGGAAAATATTCAGTTTCATAATTATAAACACCAGCCAATGTGGTGAAAAAAGCTAAAAAACCGCCGTGTTTGTAGAATTTTGTCTGGGTTATGTAGTAGCAAAGAACTCTGTGCTACCAAATGACAACCATGACCCTCCATGACCGCTTGAAAAAAATCTAATTTATTAAAAAAATATCATCTCTACAACCTCCAAGGGCTATGATTAATGACTTAGCAAATGCTTTCTGATTGTAAGTGTTCAAAAACATTAACACAAACCAAAATGATCATCCACAGACTGTTAGAAAAGACAATATCTTTTTATTAAAAGATGATCGCCAACCACATGACCATGAAACTGTAACTAGCAAAATGTTTATTTTCACTTTATAAAATGTTTTCCAACTATTTGTTGGCTCCTCATCCGGTGCTGAATTAGCAGCTTTGTATATCAGGAATTTATCCCACATCAAACACTGCTTGGTACCTTATGATGGTTGACAGATTTGACACATCATGAATGCGCTCACATCTTGTGCCCAGACTAACAACTTTAATGCCCTCATCATGACTTCAGAAGAAAGGCAGCGGCAATCCTTACATGAAAATGTACCTCAGTGAAGCTACACTTGCCCACAGATGAAGAAGAAGGCATTATTTTTTTGCAAATACAGCTGGCAGGCAACTTAAAAGGGCCATTAGACTGCTCTTGTAATTGTTGAAAGATAAGAGAACAGAGAATGGGGAAAAATGCAACCAGGACAGAGACGGGGTGGCGGGTGAGGGGGGAAGAGGGACATTCTTCAAAGTAATATCAGTTTTGCCATTAGTTTAATTTGAATTGATTTTCCTCCCTCAAACACTAAAAAAAACAGATGCTAAGATGCTTTTCTTTACAATGTCGCAGAAACAGAATCAGGGTGGGAGAGAAAAGGTAGAAGAAAGAAAGCGACAGAGGGAAAGAGAGACATAGAAGGAGGGAGAGCTAAGCATCTCTTTGATTGCTATCTTGGGGCTATGCTGAGCAATTACTGGCTGGAACATTTAAAGAAGCTGATTACAGGCAGTCACAGACTGCAGAGCAGACAGACAGACCTGGTCCCAGGTACCACTCAGCTGTCTGCTGGCTATCTCACCACCACGCACCACTTCACCGCGACTGCTGTAGCATCCTTTAACAAGTCACTCCGCCACCAGTGGAGCAAATTGGCATCAAGTGGTGGTAAAAAAGAAAAGAAAAAAAGAAGCCCACCAGACCCAGCACTCAAGACAATCTCCTGTTTCAGTCCTAAAGTTTGTTGTTGAAGTGTTCCTGCAAGACAGAAGAGGTGAACAGCGAGGCAAGGTGTTAAGGGGTGGTGAGGGAGGGAAAGAACAGGGGAAGGTGCAGATCATTTGTTTCCAGTTTTCTTACAGCTCCGGGCCTGGCGCTACTACTTCTGTTGATTTACGGCCTTTCTTAACATGACCACATCTGAGAGAGGAATAATTAGAAGGCTCTAAAACTGTGCAGTTTAGGGCTGTTGTAATGAAATTTGTTGGCCTGCAGTCGTGTCTTTGGGGTGGAGTTGAAGTAGAGAGGAAGACAGGAAGGACGTAGGTGTGTTCCTTAAGAATCCAAATAGCTCCATGCAAGCGCATGAGAACAAATGTGCACGGATGGATGCGTGGTCATGCACACACACACAGACACACTGAGATCTCAGTTTTGCAGCTCCTTTACAAGATCATTTTATTCCTACCAACTCCTTGTTATGGTGATTAAATATATCCTCAGTGCAAGGCTTCAATTATTGGGCAGTGAAGCACCACAAAGAGGCCTGGCTGGGAGCTGGAGGCTGGGGAGGGGGCTTGCTTGCCTGCCTGCCTGGCTGGCTGGCTGGCAGGCTGGCTTGGCGGCTGCTGTCCTGGCTGTGAAGTACAAGACGGAGCAGTTCCAGGCCTCGTCAGTCCCCAGCTCAGAGCAGAGAAGGGCTGCGGGGCCTGGCTGAGGGGAGGCCCTGGCTGTGCGAGCAAGCAGCTGCCTCCCTGGCTCAAACCAACGATAATGTTTCTCCGGGAAGCCAGAACACCCTCATACCACCCTGCCCCCCCCCCCGCCCTCACTTGCTCATCTCTGAGGCTGCTGCACTCACACAGGCTATCTAAACAATACTGCCTTCTCATAAACAGCAACAGCTCATCTCTTGCACCAGCTGAAATAGCAAATAAAAATGAAACTGCTAATGGCAATGAGGGAGGGTTCAAGGTGGACGTGGTGCTCAACCCATCGGTTTTATTTTGTGAAATTATTTAACCTTCCTTGTGGCTGAAATGTCTATGTCAGATATTTCTGTGGAAGACAAGTGATAAAAGGAACCCAACAAAAAACAGAGAAGCTATTAGTGAAATAATCAATAAACAGCTACAATGTGGTTTATGGTATCAGCCCCAAATCCATTTCATCTTATCTCAGGATTGGCTCATTTATTTAGTTTTCTTTTTTGAGTTGAATGATTGAAATCATTTCACATATTTTCACCAAAAAAAACAAACAAAACAAAACATTTTACTGCACTTGGTAAATATCCTATAGATAAACAATAACTAAACGTCTCATACTCATGAGGTGACATCCCCACCAGCAGGAATGGCAGCTATGCAGATGCCCTTCTTCAATGGCATGTTGCCTCTTATTCATTGATTCTGGGGCCATGCATCATTTACTCTAAAGCTACTGGTTTTTGTCCACCTGTCACCTGACACCTTCCGCCACTGCTGGAGGGAGCGTGGGGCTCAGGTGGCATGAAAAAAGAGGAAAGGAAGAGGTTAAAGAGGCCATCACTCATCGTCAGCAATAGTACATCACAGATGAGAAGATTAAAAAAAAAGAAATTTTTCCTCGTTGCAAACCGTTTTCCCATCTTTTGATTTGCGCCTGTTCAATTCAGAACAAAGCATGACTAACGTAATGAAGAGGCAACATTAAAGATGAATGGCATGCAAGTATATGCAAACAGGTGTTTGTGGTCAAGAAAGGTGAAATCTGAGAGCAGCAGTGCCTTTTGTTTGAGGCATGCGAAAAAATAAGGGAAGACTAGACAATAGCTGTATATATTAGCATGCATCCCTTGATACAGATATCCATGATTCCAGTAATACATTTCGCTAAATTAAGATAAGTAGTTTTTTTTGTGACTATTTTGTTGAAGTGTGCACATGCAGTACAACATCAGCCATGTACACCACAATTGCTTCACTAGCAGGATTTCTGATAAGACCAGATCGACAGGACTCTGAGCAAGTCTACTCTATACAACAGTGCAACACTTCATTGGACATGTGTGGACCCTTTTTCTCTATCCAGCCAGCCTTTCCCTGCTCACTTTCTAATCAGGGAAGGGGAGGGTTAAGGGGCGGCCGGCCAAGAGGACTGAAGAATCTTACTAGGATGTAATCCCGTCCAAGTGGCACTGGCTCTTTCTTCTCTCTTGTTAGGACTCCTTTGTGAGGCTCCAGAGCTTGAGGCCCGGAAGGGAGCAGAGGATGTGCAGTGGATGTGGCAGCAAGGCCTGGGGAGAGGTGAAGGTGGGGGTCGGGGCACAACCTACACAGCAAAAAGGGGGAAAAAAAAAAAGCCATTAACAAGGTGTATGTTTGAGCCATTTCAGCAATACAGTTCTGAATACTGCCTCTTAGCTGGAGGAGAATTCCCACATCATTAGATCATTTCACCTCAATCAAGTTATCAAATCAAAGTTTGTGGCATTCAAAGATTAAAATTGCTCTTTTGGATTGTGATTAATACATTTTAAATAATGCTTTGGTATAATAGTAATTCATTTATATTAAACAGCACAGATGAACAATGTGGCACATGTAGGGTCAATTGACAGTTTATCTTTGATTTGTTATTCCTTGTCAGACCATACTGTCATATTTGGAACATGCACTACACAGCAAGTAGTAGTAAGGCATTAAAAATGTTTGGCTAAACCTCACTGAACTCCTTTTATTCATTTTGTGTTTGATGAACATTTTGATTTCTAGATACAGAACTTTTTGTAATAAATGAGTCTATAAATAACTTGGTAAAATAAGCATCACAGCATCGTGAAAAGATTTTTAGAATTTGCTTCCAAGAAGAGAAGAACATAATTTGATCCAATTATTTTAGCTGCATCTATGAAAACGCCAAACATAACAACATTATGCAGTCATCAAAGTGGTATTTTTGGACCAATGAGGTGATTCTCAAGAGCTATTGGTTGGAAACTTGCCATAACTCAACATGGTATGCACCGTGTACTTACTGTAAAAGTTTCAAGGAAATTGGACAAGTGGAAGATGAAAAAAAGAAGTGTCAGGCCTGGAAAACTATCTCCAGCAGATGAAGAGTTTCTAAGAGTAACTTAAGAATAGGGGAAAAAAATCCAAAGACCTGACACAGGACTTCAGGGATACCTCTGAGCTTTCAGTTTATCCATCTACCGTTCAGTGAAGTCTCATCAAAAAATGGTCTCCATGGAAGCGGCGGCTGTCAAGAAGCCACTCTTAAGGAAGGGGAAACAGAGAGAAAAGGCTGAGGTATGCAAAATGACACAAGAACTGGAATGAAAATCAGCAGCAACAGGTTTTATGAAGTGATAAATCCACCCAAGAGCCTGGACCTCCATATTATTGATGCAGTGTGGGATCATGTTGACAGAGAATGGAACAAAAGGCAGCCAAAATCCAAAAAGAGCTTTGAAATGTCCTTCAAGAAGTCTGGAGAGCGATTCCCAAAAACTACTTCAAAAACATTACAAGAAAGCTTGTCGAGGAAGATTTAAGCTGGATCAAGGAATAAAAGTGGTCAAAGCAAATATTGACTCCAAAATCATAAGAAACACTTCTTTATTCTCATACCCTGAATCAATAGGAAAATTGCACCCACTAGTTCTAGTTTTCTGGGTAATATATATAAAATAAGGATGGCTCAAGACTTTTGTGCATTACTGTTTTTTACAGCACAGTATGTCAGCATTTAATTACATAAATCTTAATTAATTTTTATGCTGGGTGTGCCTGGCTATAGTGAAGACACATATGCTGAACCTCTGGATATCAGGCACATTAACACAACACTGGTTTGTCATCTGGAAATAATTTCAAACCCTTCTGATCTATGACAAATGGGTATGTATCCTATTAAAATAAACACATTAGAATCCAAAATCCATATGCATACATTTCTCTCCCCTCATGACACATCTGTCTGCTCACCCATGAACAAGTATATGGGTCCATATGCGAGTGTCCTTTGGAAATGAATGGCTTATGTATCCATACCGATACATGTGTATATATCTTTTTTATTGAGGCCTGTTTGTATGACAGCAGTGTCACCGGACCATCTGTGCACACTGTGCTCGTCTCTCTGCTTCTCTGAAGAGAAGCTGTCTAGTTAGACAGACAGTAAAGGGGTGGGGATGGAGCTCAGTAGGAATGCAGCCTCGTGTATTGTTTGTAAAAATAAACCATCTGGACAAAGATATTTGAAGAGAATTTATATTAAACAGCTGCAAAAGCAAGCTTCTGTGTGTGGACTGGTGATGCAACAAGACCACACCACAAGTCGGAATCTGATCATCTTCCAGGACAGGGAAATAAAGAAATTAGAGGAGAGGGGTTTGGACTGGGGCTCACACCAGTGTCTCACAAAATACTAGCAGCCTGCCTATGTGGAAGCAAAAACAGAGAGCTGCTTGGGTAATTGAAGGGATCCTTCGAACAGACAAGCTAAAGTGGGGAGGCATCATTATATGGTGGGACAAACCCGGGTGCACAGGAAAACCCTACAAAGTAAAGCAAAGACACTCTGCTGGCACATCACAAGGAGCAGATGTGGAGGGCCAAGAAGCCTGCTGCATGCAACTGGCCATCTGGCCAAGCTAAATATTGCCTCAGTGCACCCCTATTCTATTTGCCTTTGGCGCATTTGTATTGTCCACGGTCACACATAGGTACACTCCAATCACTGTCAACAGGGAGGGGGATTTATGGAGGTGCCATGAGGGTGATTAGTTCCACTGGTAAACAATGGCCAACCCTCGTTGTGTTTGACTCTGAGCGCTCTACAGCAGGCGTGAATGGCACGCAGCAGAACAGCACTCCCACTACTCAATGGTGTCTGTCTCTTTCTGCTAAAGTAACATCAAACAAACACTGCAAACAAAGGCGGCGACTAAACGCAGACATGGAATCAAAGGGTTGGTGTCTGCACAGAGGGACTGCAACACTTCACTGCTTCCAAAATGCCTCCTGCCCAGTATGGCCAACATTTCTGGACACAAACAACTGAGTGAAACATAGCTGAGGAGTTGGGCCAGCTGTATCATACAAAAGGAAAATAATTACCACTTGTTGCTTGTGGCTTGGGACATCTATAATAAAAGGCAAGGGGTAGTAATGTAGTTTTCTGTATTATTAACTGAATTACATGTCGTTGCTGCTACTGTTGTGCTTCAATACAGAATACACATGGGTTGTGCTTGGTGTCATGGTGGTTTGTACGACGTGTATTAGTGTGGTAGCTGGCTGTTACAGAGAAGTGGAAGGCAAGATAACATTCAAATGTGAGTATAAAAGTTTAGCTAATTCCTAAAGGGAGACACTCCAAATGTGCCTTCATTTGGCCAAACATGTCTCAGTCACTCATTATTACTCCAAACTCATTATAAATTGAAGCTTGGCCAGAAGCTCACTGCATTTAAAAACGCAGTGGATACCACTAAAAGGTTAATTGTGGATGGGTTCTCATACGAAAGACTGCTTTTTTTCAAAGGGATTTATATGTCACTCCGTGCTTACAGTGTTTACTCACTATTCAGCTTTTGCCCAATATATAACTAAACTAGGAGAGTCACCTGAAGACAAACTGTGGCCACGTCTTCATTACAGTTTTTCACAGATAAAGGCAATATTTCTCAAATTTAGAAAAAGTACAATTGTGATATGCTGGTGTTTTGAATGGTGTTCAGTGCATAAGCCGCAATTCTTGTAAAATCCCATTCTGCAAGAGTCCACTTTGAGGATTGAGATACAAAACATTGTGCGTTTTGGAGCTTCTGCCACTCTTCATCAGGAGATGAAAGCAATGGATTATAATTCAGTGTCCATATGTATGGAGCCCTCTGATAACATTGGTAGGGAAGAAAAAATTGTGGTGCTGCGTTACTAAGGCATGGCCACAAGATGTTATTCTGTGGCCGCGCATTATTGAATCATGGCAACAAATAATTAGCCTGAACGAGACAACCACATCATGGCCATATGTTATAAATGTTTGGAAATGACATAAACAACTTGTGGCCAGTCGCTACTAATACATCCAGAACTTAAAACATATCTGCATGGTGTCCGAAAAGGAACTCTGTTCACTGAGTTACGGTGATTCTCAGATTTTTTAAAAAGGCCTATATGTGACTGGTAAAACCTCCCCAATCAAACTGATTCCAAAGTTAATGCTTGTAAATTGTCATAAACATAACTAAGAAGGATAAACATGTTTTGATTGCACTACATTACACTTGATGGCCTGAAAATCTGAAAAAAGTGTTTCCATTACACTAACGTGATATACTGTTGTGTCAAACGTCTGACCTCACCAGTGTTAATTTTGTTGACGAAAATTTTTTTGTCATAGTCTTCGTCAATGACATATTTTTCTCAACAAAAACATAACAAAAACTAACGCATGGGGATCAAAACTATAATGAAAATCAATGACATTTTCTTCAACGAATAAAAAGGAGACGGAAATACCTGACGGCAATGATATACCTTCGAAGGGCTGCGTGGCCACGGTCTGCCTGATCCTGTCTTGTTTATATGTTTTTTTGTGTGTGTGCCTTGGACGGGTTGTACTGAAACAGGAATTTCCCCTTGTGTATCAATAAAGCATCTTTGATCGACTGATATCCAATCAGAAAAATTGTTTGTGTTGAAAGGCAGGATGTATTGCAAAGACATCCAATGAGAACACAAACTTGTGCAGTGAGGGTGGCCTGCACACGTTTGGTTACCCGGGGAGATGGTAAACAGTTCTCACATGTTTCACATTTCATGATTAAAGTGATCTTAAAAAATGTCCAGTCCGAGGAGAAAAAGAAGAGCTGACACACAGACACATTTCACATATGACAGAATGATGCGATGTGACACAAAACAAGACGTGTAAACCGTGTAGAGCAACTATTACCAGCAGAAACACGACCAACTGCAGACTAGGCATCCTGAAATCCATGCAAAGCTAGCCATGCTAACACTACGTTGTAATTTTGTTTTGCTTTGCAAAGTTAGTTATTTTTGAAGGAAGAATGTTCTTATTAGTTTGATATGATGATTAAAAAAATACATTAAATGTGTTATGAAATGAAGTAGGTGTTGTGAAGAGGAAAGAAAAAAACTCCTTTGAAATGAACAATGCCTGTTATTCTAGGGTGCCAGAATCACTGTTGTTTTATTTAATTTATACACACGTGTGTGTGTGTGTGTGTGATGTATGCATACATGCAATATATGTATGCATGTATGTATATACATGCATGCATACATATGTATGCATGTATATGTATGCATGTATGTATCTTTTTTGTATCTTTTTTTTTTTATCATATCAAAGTAATGAGAACATTCTTCCTTCAAAAATAACTACTTCAGCAAGGCAAATTGCATAAAAATGCACTTTTTCTTTTAAATAAGCAATATGTGTGTTTGCGCATGCGTTACACATTCAAACTTACTCATTTGCATTTAACCCCATATTTTGGTCAACTGAATACACTGTATTTTAGTCGACTATAATATTATGATATTTGTATAGACTAAAACTAGAGTAAAACTTATTTATTTCACAGTTTTTCATGAAATCCCATTGTTTAAACACTTTAAGGCACCTTTAAGTCCTACTGCATTTGACACAATTGACCACATTATATTACTCTGACTGGAGAACTGGGTGGGTCTCTCTGGTCCTGTACTAAGCTGCTTCTAAATGGAGAACAGGAAATACTTTGTAACGATTGGTAATTTAAATCTAAGCAGACAAGAATCTCATGTGGAGATCCCCAAGGCTCCATCCTGAGGTCTCTTCTGTTTAACATCTACATGCTACCACAGGCCCAGATTATAAAGAACAAACTTGCCTTGCCTTATGATGATACGATTGGGATCCATAGAAACTAATGTGTCAAGTTGAGAGTGAGGAGGATTGTTTTGAAACCTCTATAAAATGTATGCATCTGTTGTAACAATCATGGAAATTTCTGAGGACAAAACACGATGTATTTGGCTTACATGCTTTACACATACTGCAGCATCTGTAATGCTGCTGTTATTTTTTGTTGGGCTGTGATCTCAAAATTAACCAAACACTGACTTCTTGTACTGTTACAATGTTTATCATTTTGTTTACTCCCTGACTATTGTGCAAAATAATCCAAACCACTTGACATAAATTTATTATTTCAATAGTAAAAGACCAAATACAAACTTGGGAGTGTTTTCAACTCTCAATGGTCACATTTCCAATTCAGGACAATGCAATTAGATATCCTATCAGTGGTAACATAGCAAGCAGAGTCTCACATTCTCAAATTTGTTCATTTTTTTTATTCATGTGCTATACAAAAGTTTATGTTACTCATTTTTAATGCAGTAAACTCTATGCATAACTGCCAAGATAATACATTTTACTGTAAGTGTGTACTGTTATTAATAACTTCAGTATCTGATGTGCTCCCATTAACTCCACATCTCCACATGTTGTCACTGTTTTAGTGTGGTTGTAGGACATGCAGTATAAAAGAGTTCTTTCTTCAAGCATGCTCCTGGCCTAAGGATGAGCAAACACTAGTCAACAAATACAAAAGCCCACCAAGGAGAACTCATCAACAATGGAGGGTACAAACAGCACACAATGCAAGAAGGATTTAAAGACATAGCTCCTTCTGTATCACAAGAGGCCACACTCCATCAAAGACATTTAGATCTTGTTTTTCTCAGACTCCTTGCAAAGTAGCTCTGTTAGGATGCCCTACAACTGGTTCCAACACATATCTTGTTTATAGAAAATAAACAAATGGGCACTTAAAGTTTTTAACAAGAGGCTCTGTTATTGGTACTGTATGTATGTATACAATCATTGAGTCAGACATTTGTGTGCATTTGTCCAAATTCTGATAGCAAAACTTTCTAACAGTGCTCCTAAAGAAAGCCTCTCTAACCCTTCTCTCATTGTCATAGCATGGCAGACCCCCACTGCAGGATAAGAACTTATCTGAGGACATTTAAAAAAGAACTGCATCCATCATTAGTCTCACCTTGGTCTGCTTGCATCACAGACCAGGCATTCCATGTCCTCCTCTAATCATCCAAGGACCAATATCCTGCAATTAGTTCAGTTTCCACACACTGCCCTCAGGTCCTACTTCAGCCTGGGAAATGGGATCCAGTCCCCTCCTAAGCCTCAGATTTGGTGCAACAGAGAACGATACACTCACACAGAGCCCAGCAGCCCTGATGTGGTTGTTATCTTTTGTTTGCATGGGAACCACATGTAGCCTAACATTCTTTTTATAATGTGTGGCATGTTAGCACAGAAAGTAGCAGAGTTGGACAGCTGAGAGAGACTGTCTCACAATTAACTCCAGCAAAGTGTTTTAACATCTTTACTGAAAATACATAGACAATGTTGTAATTTTTTTCAAACTTCAACTAGCACACAGACACTTGGCAGGTATGTATGATAAGAAGTGTGCACACATGCATCAGTCCGTCTATCCTTATCCCATCACACAGGGTTAATAATAGCTCCAGAATAGCGGTCTTTAGAATTTGCCTTTAATTGGTTTATAAATTCTGCCAATTATGCAGCGGAATTTCCCCTCAAAAGTCACCTTCACTAATCTGCTTCGAGCCTAAGTAGAATCAAACAGACTGGTGTCATGGAGTCAAAGACTGTCGCGAGGAGAAGAGTGCGGGCAATAGCCGTGTGTGCATGCATAAATGTTTACCCACATATGTGTATGTGTGTGTGGGTGTCCGAACAGAAGATATCTGTCCTGTTGCCTGACAGATCATGTGAAGACGATAGGCCAATTGGATTAGCAGATTACCAAAAGATTTGCCCTATGACCTCTGGAAGACACTCAGGCAGCCATGTATTTGGCTGACTGACGTTTGTGCAGGCTGTTGATTCCTCTTACATATATGTACGGAGCATAGGTATAGAGGCAGGGTCTAACCTTTCCCTGTGTGGAAGGACAGAGATAAAGCACAACACCCTAATGTTCCTGCTTCAGGAGGATTACAAGTATGAAGGAGATTAGTCTGTTCACTACAACAATAAGCAGGATTAAATCCAAGTATGCACTTTATTTGACTAGATAGATAGATAGATAGATAGATAGATAGATAGATAGATAGATAGATAGATAGATAGATAGATAGATAGATAGATAGATAGATAGATAGATAGATAGATAGATAGATAGATAGATAGATAGATAAATGTTCAAATATCAAACAAATGGGTTATGAACAGGGCTTGACATTAACTTTTATGCTCACTAGCCACTGCGGCCAGTGGTTTTCCAAAGTTATTTGCCACTCATTATTTTCACTAGCCATAATTTTGTTGTTTAGAAAATATGTTTAATAGGATTAAAGCTGACTATGGCCTGCTAAAGTTTACTGAAACTAGATTTACAAACTTTGTAAACGTAAATGATTCTTGGACACATTCATATGAAGGCTATATATAATGTTTAACATTCCAGGTAATTATCACTCAGCTCTGATAGGGTTCTGTGTAAAGCTCCTTTTATATGAAAATATGCAGCATACTATACAAAGTAATAAGAAAATGTGGTATCTTTTTGCTTTTTAAAAATGGTGCAGGGGAGTAAAAGATTAATTCTGCTGCGACTGGCACTTCAGGTAACTGCAGCCACGAGCCAAGCCGTAACGGGAGTGTGCACAAAATGAAGCTATAATGTTGTTTACTCACCTTTTTCTTCGTAGTTACACTTTTTAGTGTCTTTCAGTTGATCTGGATCGTTTGCTGACGGCAGAAGAATCCATAACTATCGCTTACAGTATTTGAATTTACAGCGACCGTCTTCTTCCTGTATCAAAACTGCGGATGTAGGTCATTTGACGTCACGTCCGCAGGGCAGCGTGGGAAATTTGGACACCGAATTGCAGCGCATTTTGCAGCACACAGCCTGTTCAAGGCAACGGAGAGAAACGTGGGTGGAAACGTTATTTTTGGTATTTAGCGCTTCATCACCCATTATTATTAAAAAAATGGACATGCATGTATGTTTTTTTTTAAATTCCTGCCTCTAGTCCCTTTAAAAGATAAAAAGTGAACTGAAAACAAATCTGAAAAGAATCCCTGTCAGTTTCAGTATTTATTTACAGCAGTAGACTAAATAAGCAACTACAGAGAAGAAAAAATCAAAACAAAAGAGACCGCTAAATCTTTTCACCCCCACAGCCTTCATCCTAGAGTCGCTGTCTGGTTAATAATAATGAGGGATCTGGATTTGACAGATTCAGGAGAAAACTAAAATCAGAAAAGACTGCTGCTTCACAATCTGACTCTGAGCCACATCTGAGAACAAAGGTTATGAGTCCCCTTTGGAAAGCCGATCTCAACTAGCAGCACCACGCTTCACAAGTGCGCTCTCCACAGGAACCGCCTCTACTGTAGTGACGTCGGCCACAGATGGGCCAATAGGGGATTATCACGCTTACCGGAACTTCCCAGTATTTGGACACTTCCTCTTCCGGGCCATTTTAACATCAGCCGTTTCTGCTCTGTTATACTGTTTAAATCGTATAAACTCCAAACATACTTAAGTTTTCATTCCAGACTGAAGTGATACTGGATCAAAAGCTGGATCAAAGCGATCGATTCGACGCGGTGAAGGGCCGAACTTTATAATAAAACACACGTTTGTTTGTCGCCGGTGGCGCACAACACCGCACGACACCAGCACTTCACAGCATGCTAGCATTAGCCAGCTAGCGTTTACTGACGTGCTTAACATTGTGAGTCTTAAAACACACAAACATCTAAAAAATCGGGTCTGTACCTCCCCGTTTCCAGTGGAACAACTGGGGACTGCCAAAAAAAGGAGACGCTTTCAGATGCTTGTATGTTTTCAGCCACACAAAGTTAGGCAGGTCATCGAGCTGGCTAATGCTAGCCTGCCAACATGACTGTGCAGACTGCCGGCTACAAACAAACGTGTGTCGTTTTATTATAAAGTTCAGTCCTTTACCGCGGCGAATCGGTCGTTTTAATCCACTTCTTCCTTAGCATCACTTCAGTCTGGAATGAAAATTGGCATTGGCGTTTATCCGATTTACAAAGTTTAACAGAGTAGTAACTGGCAGACTACTGTTAGCAGGCTAGCATTAGCCAGCTTGATGACGTGCCTAACTTTGTGCGGCTGAAAACACACAAGCATCTGAAAGCATCTCCTTTCTTGGCAGTCCCCAGTTGTTCCACTGGAAACGGGGGGTACAGACCCGATTTTCAGATGTATGTGTGTTTTAAGACGCACAAAGTTAACACGCTAGCTGGCTAATGCTAGCGCGTGCCGGTGTTGTGCCCCACCGGCTGCAAACAAACATGCTACGTTGTGTTATTATAAAGTGCGGCCCTTCACTCTGGAGAATCGCTTTGATCCACTTCTTCCTTAGTATCACTTCAGTCTGGAATCCGTAAAATTTAAGTAGGGTTGGCATTTATTCACGTTATCTACGAAGTAAAGCAGGGACATTGAACTGGGCCGGAAGTGGGCCGTCAAACTGTTTCAAACCGGAAGTTCATGATCAAACACTGTGCGCAGGCAGTGCTCATGGGAGTTGTAGTCTTTTAGTCTAACATTTAAGTTCGTTTATTATTTCAGATGCCATTTGAGAAAACTACAATTAAAATGTAAGTAGAATTCAACCCACCAAAGTGGCTGGTTGGAGTGGCCGTGTTACCCGCCCCTAAATTCACCCATTTGGCGGGTTGGTGGGTGTTAATGTCAAGCCCTGGTTATGAATAACAGCTGGATACAGACAAGATCTGAGGAAAAGTAACAAAGTGCATAAAAAAATATTAAGAAGGTGTCACAGGTGAGAGTAAGAAAAAGAAAGTGCGTCTTCATATGCTTGTGGCAAGAAGACAGATAGGAATAGCGGCCGGATTACTAATATAGTTCTTCTTTTCTTTATTTTGAACATTAAAGAATACTGTTGACGTGTATATAAACAGGATGAAGTAAACACTTTGATATTCCTGCCCCTTTTTCTTATCACAATTTACTCTTCCTTGCAGTTAGATCACAATTCACATAAATTTTTCACAATATGACCAAAAAGAAGTATAAACATACTACATATAAATATGTATGAAAACTTATGTGACCAATAATCTCTTTCTTCATTTTTGTTGAGCATATCTTTGAATTTTTGCTTAAATTGGACGATGTTTGGACAAAGTTTCAATTTTTCCATGAAGTTTGTTCCATAACTTAACATCATAGTTTATACAGTGTTAAGTTATAAGGATGCCCCAATCATATTTTTGTCAGATCCCAGTCATTTAAGATTAAGAAATATGAGTTCTACTCTTATACTAGAATCTTAAATCTAATTCTGAAACAAGCCTTTAATACCAAATGGTAATTGTTCCATAATGAAACTTAATGCAGGATTTTGAACCTTAATAACATCTCCCATTATCCCTTGTAGAACCCGCCTCCCACTTGTTAAGTGATACTGTTGAGTTACACCTAACCCTAACCCTGTTCATACAGAAAAAGCCCAATCTGATAAGTGACATAAATATATCTGTATCTTCATCAGATGAGAAATAACATAGTTAAAATGTACCTGTGTTGTGAAACTATCAGGTGTTAATTACTTTACACTGAATGCAGTCGATGTAAAATAACAGAGATCGGGCATTAACGTGTACTCACAAACACTGATCAATCCAACACTGTTCTCAGGATCTAATCTCAAGTACTGGAACAGGACTTCTGTATCAACTAGTACTATGGAAAAGTATTTACTGTTAAAACTGAGAGATCACTTTAGTTTGTCTTCCTGTCTCTGTCAGGACATCATGTCAACATTGTGTTCCTCCTGTTGAAATAATTGTTGTCTAGCAACTCAAATGGCAAATTTCAGGCCTTGGAAACAGTAATTCAGAGGAAAAACAGTGAAGCAAAGTCAGTTATGATCAAACACTAATATATTCTTTTGTGATATCAGCAAGTATAAATTTATGATGATGCTTTTAACCACTGCATAAACCAGTTATCCCCCCAACGTAGGAGCTTTCAGCTGTTACAATACATGTCGAGAATAGGTTCACCCTTGGAAATTTTTTTTTTCATCTATGGTATTCATTCAGCGAGGTTGAGCTCACTACGTCACGCATGGCTGCTTGTGGTTTGAAGGCAACCTCCCCAGGAGAATAAAGCAGACTTGTTTGGTCTCTGCAACAATAATGTGTCGTAAGTCAGAAAGTGGTTTGCCAGTGGCCCTTGCTGTATCTGATGACCCACAGATCAACCCTGCTGCTCCACGATGTATTTAATTTCCCATGTCTCTTAACTGTCTGACAAATACAGGTTATTCACACATGTTGCTGCTGTTGTTCTTAATCCATTACACAGCTCACATGTCCAGGTTTGCCAGTAGCTGTTCTCTAAACAAGCAAAAAAGACATAGCTTTGCTGCTGCTGCCAAAAGCCTTTGAACAAAATTACTTCCTCTCACACACCACGGCTTTAATTATGTGTTGGAGAACATAAAACAGGTCGGACAATTTGTAGTGGGAAATCATATTTCCATTGAAAGGGCTCAGGATATAACCAATGATTTATAAGAGGAATGTCATAATTATTTTTCTCCACCAGGCCGAGTATCGGGTTTCAGCTAATGGGTGTCGAGCTGAAAGCACTAATTAGGTTTTGTAGTCGACTGACACCAGCAGAGAAGGAGAAGGTGCCACAATAAATAAGTTCTCACCGTGTAACTTAAAGCCTGTAATTTGAGTCTGCACTCCTGTATTAGGTTGTGGGAATTATAAACGTTCCAGCAAAATGCAGATAAATAATTGTGAGGTGTCTCAGCTCATACTATGGCTGCATAGAGGAGCTCTGAGAAGTATGATTACTGGAATAAGCCAGAAACAAACAAAACTGTGTGCCGATCTATTCAAGTGGAAATAAACGTTTCACTTTCTGCTTCTCTTACAGTTACCACTGTAAAGAAAACAATCATATTATCATCATAAATTCGAAACAAATCCATCAGACTGGATTCTTAAATGGCTGGTTTATATCATGTTGTGCTAAATCAACACATTAAATGTCTGTTTTAGGCACAAGTTTCTCTTTGAAGAATAATAGTGACATTTTTAAGGAAATTAAGACCCTGTGAAAAGATGGATTGTTCATACTTGTCCAAACATGACATAAATCTATGACTAACTTACAGTCAAATGTTGTTTTTCTTCTTCATGCCTGACATAAAAAGCCATAAAATTATGTAAACATAGACTGTTACCTTTTTCAGTCAGCATGAGCAAACAAAAAGCTCTGCTGGCCTGAGTGCATGACCTCTACAGTTTGGAATTTTCCATCTCGTCTTTTCAGTAGACTTCAACATGACAATTAGAGAGCAGATCACATGACCCCTTGATTCATGGTTTTTCACTGAGAGCTGTGCATGCATGCACATTCATAAACAATTCCTTTTGGCGTCTTATGATGTGAGGAAGCAACATGGGGCCGTGCCAAATGCCAGCCAGGTGCTCTCATCAGGCTGTCAAACATACTTAATAGTCAGTAGGGATGAAGTAGTCCCTGTTCTTCTATCCAGGCTTTCCAGACTCATGGCTCTCAGCAACACACACACACACTCACACAGCCAAGTGGCACCGTCCTGTAAACAAACTACACGTGGCAGCAGGACATGGCATGAGTTGCTCGCTCTCTCCCTCCCTTGAAGTTGATGGCTTATGTCCCTCATGCATTAGTACTCTCCTCTGGCTCTGGAGAGCAAACCAGCTGGGCAAGTCAGGACACCTGAGAGTTGCCAAGTCGGGTGTTGCCATGACCTGAAAAACAGTGCATCAAAAATGAGGTTATAATACTAAAATACCATTCAACAGTTCTCTAAACATGGCAAAACCCATGCCATAACATGAATATCAAGATCGTTGAAAAATTTGGGCTGATCAACAGCTGCAAGGAAAACATAATTCTGTATTTCCATGTAGCATAATGTGCAACACAACACTGTTCATAATCATGAAAAAATGTGTGCTCATCTCAGTAAAGTTCAGATAAATTAGTTGTTCTACATTACATGGCAGTTGTTATGTAACCTGAAAATGTGAAATATCCTCACAGTGTTATACTTTTGAAATGAGCACTTCTGTGACAGCTCTAAGCTTTGAGTGATGACAGTTTCGTTATCAGAGAGTTAGCACTTAGGGATGTAAGCTATAAGCTGTCAATGCCTCTAATGAACAAGGGTAGCACATGTTGCTGGTTTTTCAATTCTTTAGATGCATCTACAAAAAGTGTGAAAGTTAACGCAATTTGGCAGACATGAAAGTATCTTTATGACAAGGTGATAAATAAAGCTAAAAACTTGACAGGGCCCAAAGACAACAAAAAACTACAGCAGATGAACAGTTTCTGAAAGTGTTGTGCTTGAGAAAAAGAAAAATTGACCCATGTACTGTTCCCTCAAGCCTCCTAGAAACAGTGTCTGCCGAAGGGTGGATGTCAAGTAGTCATTGTTAAGGAAGAGAAACAGGGAGAACTGACTCTAGAACTGAACCAAGAAGCAGTGGCAACAAGTCTTCTGGAGGTTTGAATCCTCCCCAGAGCCCAGACCTCAACCTTATTGAAGTTGTGGGGTCATCTTGACAGAGAATGGAAAAAACAGGCAGCCAACATCCAAAGAAGAGCTTTGATGTATTCCTGAAGACTACTTCAGGAAAGAGCAAGAAATTCTTTTCAAGTTAAAGTTGTGTTAAATGAAACAAAGCAAAGTCAAACAAAGCAAATATAAACCTTTTTTTTTTTTTATTTGTGTGAATATTTTTTCCCAGTTATACAGTATTTTTTCTAGTTATATTTATACACGTTCTAGTAAATCATTGCATTCAGTTTTTCACAGTACTTTATATAGTGTATACTACTGTCTGAGCTGAATAAAATGTCTTTAGAGTCATATGTTCTCATAGTTTATGATCCCTAAGAGGGAAAAGAAGCATACTTTTACCATTTTGAATATTTCATCCATTATAAGCAGTATTCTGTCCAAAGCTAAGGCAAGAATGAATATCATCAAGAGGTGAAATTACATTTATCAACTCCATTTCTCCACCTCTCAGACTACAGTCACTTTGTATGCAAAATTACCGACCGAAAAGGAAGGAAGTTAACATTTATTTTGAGTTTATCCACTGTGATCATTTGTTATCCATCTTAGATTTATCCCAAAAAGTTGTGTGGGGATCCGTCTTTTGCTCTAAATACTCTTTTAAAAGCCATTTTCTCGGTTCCCCAATCATCTGCTTAAAATTGGAATCTGCTTGGAGACATATTGGATCCCAACTGTACCAAAATCTGTTTTTGTCCAAGCCATCCACCACTGAGTGTAGTGACACATGACCCAGAGAAAACCCAATACACACCCACCTGTCTGCTCCACACCTACATAGTTACCCGCTCAAACTACTTTGTGTAAACAGACAGGTGTTTGCAACAACAAAGTAGATGAGATGGGAGTGTTAGAGGGGAAAAAAGTTATATATGTGCAAATTTACAGACAGAAACACACTCCCACACACTGCCCTGTTTCAACCACGCAGCAGAATCCCTGGCCCCTGTCATTCATTAGTTTACAAAGGCTGTGTGAGGCAGACATGAGGTCACTGTGCTGCTTTGAAGACTGAAACACACAGGCAGTGTATTAGAAGGTAAAGAGCATCAGACTGGGACCAAGACGGAATACTTATTAACCCGGTCAATGAGTGCTGCTATTGTGTCTCCCTCACCTTCCTGGCAAGGAGGAGCTGCACTGAACAAGATGTTGGGTGTGTGAAGGGCCAGACAGGTCAAATCCCTTCCAGTGCCCTGCTACATTACATCTCTGGACTACAGAGAAAACATACTGATCCACTGCAGACTGTGCAAATATGATCGCTGATCTCAAACAGTTTGTGCAATAATGCAAAGTTATTCTCAGAATAAAGAGCGATGCATAACCATACACACAGACATCTACACACATCCTGCCATGGTTGGATGCTGAGTCAGTGTGTGAGTTTGCTGGTGTATGAAATGAGGGGAGTACCTCTCATTTCCTCCCCTTGGTTTTCCTCAACCACCAACAGGAGTGTGGATGCCTCCCCGTTGGCTGCTTGAGCATGTAATGGCTGTGATTCAGCGCTAAGAGAGAAAACAGGAAGGATGTTCACGGCCATGAAACACACACTCTTACACGTACGCACACGCATGCATACAGGCTGCCGAAAGATTCAGGAGAGGAAAAGAACTGAGATAAGAAAGATCTAGAGCAAAGGCTGCCACAAATACACATGATTAGTCTCATGGCATGTGTAAGTATACAACTTTCTCCATGTTTGCACACACGGTCAAGCACACACGCAGTCAAACAAGAAACCCAGCACACACATTTCCTGTCAGAGTCAGGTAGAAAAGGTGCAAAGGTGTGATGGAGTGTGTGTGACTGAGACATGGGAGGTGGACAGGATGGGGAAAGAATGACAGTAAGAAAGACAGACAAAGAAGAAGAGGGGGAAAGCACGATGCGGCCGCGCCGGTCAGATGCCGTCACTCACCTCCGTCCTCACCTGGTAACTTTTCTGTCGCCTCATGCCATCACCTTGTCACCCCATGTTCGTGCCACCCTGTCACCTATCCCCTTAGCAACTGAACCTGTCAGCCCGTTCTCATGCGACCAGGTTCACCTCTGACCTTTAGTTTCTTTCATACACACCACAGAGAAAAGAGCCGAGGCACATGAGGGAGGGCTGTTGTGTCCGGACATGCCTATCACCCTAGATCACAAGCCACCAACATAAATGCTACAGGGGCTGCAGATTTATGAGGGTGTGTAATATTGTTGGGCGCACTTCCCCCCCACCCCCGAGTCCTGTTACTAGCACAGGGGTAGAATGCCTGCTCAGGTCACATGCATACACACACAAGTGAACACACACATGCAAATTCCATTAAAAACTGAAATTACAGAGGCCTCTTTCTCTGAAAAGAAGAACTATCGTTTTTGTGTATGCATGGGTGTTTGTGCGCTGGCGCTTTCTCATGTATATTGTTTATGTTTTACAAGAGAAAAGAGCCTTTAAAGAGCTAAATGTGACTCACATTTGCTTCAGAAAAATAAAAAGGACTTTGTGGCTTGTGCTGATGGCAATTCAGATGAAGAAAAATTCAAGTAAAAAGAAATATTGCTGCTGTTATTACCACGTCCTGATTATGTGCAACACCAGTGCCATAGCTGGGATATGTCAATGTTACCAAGGACTTTTAGTTATGTAAACAGCCTCTTCTGTTGACTGTTGGGTTTTGTGGTCTGTGTAAATTCTTGTTCTTATGATATTTAACGCATGGGAGACCGCAGCAGCCCAGAGGATAGAGATGAGAGCAAATGACTGGAAACGTGCCTGTTCAAATACTGCTGAGGTGCTACTGAATAAGAGACTAAACCTCAAACCGCGGCCATGCTTCACTGTGGTCACCAGCAGAGCTCTCAGGTTGTACAGGGCAGATTTGAATATGAGAAGAGATGTAAGAGTGAAACATGGTGCACCTGTGTGACCACCCAGCTATAGGCTATGGAAAAAAATGAATGTGCCAAAGCAGTTAATAGAAAATGTGGACGGTTTTCTCATCAGATAACCCGGGTTTTTTTTTTTCTTTTAGTCAAGAAATGTACATAAATTATTTATCGAAAGGGATAAAATGTGATGGCGAAAATACTGTTGCCTGAGAACAACCCATCTCTTAAGGTCAGGACCTTTGCCTTAACCTAACCAGGTACATTGTGTATGTTGCTGCTCCCTAATAAAATGGCAAAAAGCAATAATAATCTAAAAAAAAAAAAAAAACTATAAAAACAAAACACAACTACGTAAACAACAGGAACCCTAATCTCCGGGGTGAAAGTCCTGCTTTGGTTTTGGAAGTGCAACCAAAACCATCCATTTCTTTCCAACCTGATCTTACAAAAATACATGAAATGAGCAAGAACATCCTTGAGGCCCTACCACTCATATACGTGTCCCCGACACGTAACTGCTTCAAATTACGTGCTACTGACATGCAAAGTTACGCAATGTTAAGTCAAGTCCACCAAAAAATTGCACCCATATACGTAGGTAGTTTGTGCACGCACAAAAATACAGACTATATTTACGGTTTAAATATACATTCAGTTTATGTGCACAATCCATAGTTTTTGTTTGTTTGTTTTGATGTGACTGACATTCTTTCAGGTTTTTTGATTGTTGGCATGTTGCCTGGGGAAACCTGGAATCGATCTCCTGACCTTCTGGATGATGGACACCTGCTCAGTGTCCAATTCCATTCCTCGAGAGCCAGTTTCCTGCAACTGCAACTTAAGCCCCGTTTCCACCAGCAGGTCTGGGTCAGGTCGGGCCAGATTACTCCACATTTTTTTGCGTCTTTAAAGCAGTTAGACGAGTATCGTTCTCCTGGCAACCGCCAAACCCAGACTCGTCCATCAGATTGCCATTGTGCATCGATGGAGAAGCGTGATTAGTCACTCCAGAGAACGCATCCACTCCTCTAGAGTTCAGTGGTGGCGTGCTTTATACCACTGCATCCCACGCTTTGCATTGCACTTGGTGATGTATGGATGGATGCAGCTGCTCGACCATTAAAACCCATTCTATGGAGCTCTGTGCACTGTTCTTGAGCTGATCTGAAGGCCACATGAAGTTTGGAGGTCTGTAGTGATTGACTCTGCAGAAAGTTGGCGACCTCTTCGCACTATGCGCTTCAGCATCCACTGGCCCCGCTGTGTCACTTTACGTGGCCTACCACTTCATGGCTGAGTTGCTGTCATTGATTGTGGAATACTGTATTTGGGAGCGAGGAAATTTCACGACTGGATTTGTTGCACATCCTATCACAGTTTCACGTTGGAATTCACTGAGCACCTGAGAGAGACCCATTCTTTCACAAATGTTTGTAAAAAATAGTCTGCATGTATAGGTGCTTCATTTTATTTATTTTTTTTTTTTTTTTTTTTTTTTTTTTTTTTTTTTTTTTTTTTTTTTTTTTTACTTGTCCTGTCCAGCATTGAAGCAAGCAGAATGGAAATCTGATTGCTTTATTCTGTTGAACAGTTTTGCTTTATCAAGCGGAGCTTTATGAACATAAGGCTCCACTTGATATCATGTTTATTCATTTTATTTCTTTATTTAAACATTTGTCTATTACACCATTCCATTTCATACTGCTGGGCCTGACAAGGGAGAAATGAAAGTGAATAGAGGTAATGATAGAAAGTGAAACAGAGAGAGAGGAGTAAGGAAGAGGAAGAGAGAGAGAAGAGAAAACATGAATCCACTTACACAGTTCACTGGTACATCTGTACCGCGATCCCTAAACAACCAAGGTCTCTGTTGGAAAACAAAACAAGCAATCCCCTACAGGAGTACCTGCAGGTGGCTTAAATATCCTCAGATCATACAAACACACGCAGAACTACGCAGAGAAGAGGTACAACCTAGTCAGCGCAATGGGAAGTAGAGAAGAGGTACAACCTAGTCATCGCAATGGGAAGTAAAGAAGAGGTACGACCTAGTCATCGCAATGGGAAGCAGTGTCACAGTGTCAACATGCATAATAAAGGGTGCTCCGTGGTGATACAGTCATGCAGATGCAGCCTCGTCTCTGCAAGGAGGAGGAAGCCCGCAAGGCTCGCGACCCAGGCCCCCAGCAGCCACCCAGAGGCCCAGATCCCAGCTACCCCCCCCCCAAAGAGCGGACATGCATCCCCCGAAGGGCGGCAAAAGCGGCCCCAGCCGGAGCCCCCCGCAGTCTGGAGGCCCAGGCCCCAGCGGACCAAGACCAGCAGCTGCCGACCCCACCGGGCGCCGGGCGTCCCCCGGAGCGGAGACAGCGCCGGGCCCAGGGCCCAAGCGCCCAGGAGCAGCCACCCCCCCCCCCGGACCCGGGCGGCCCAACCGAAACCCAGGAGGACCGGACCCCCCAGACGACGCCCCCCAGGGCAGGCCAGCCCCCACCCCAAAGTCCCTGATACACCTGACACCAGGGCGCCACCACCTCTCCCACCCCCTACCCCGCCACCACGCTCACACACACACTCCCCACACACCTACCCCAACACTGGGGCTGAAAGATATACCGTCACCGCCCCCACATCGAGACACAGGCACCCAAGACATCAATACCGCAAGAGCAACCACATACAAGATACAGATCCCCCCTGCGCCCGCCCCGCACAAAAAACCCCGGAAGCCACAAACAAAACCGCACCCCCCACCAAAGCGCCCGGCCCCCAACCAACCCGCAGCCACACCGCACCGCACCGACACCAAGATGCCCGGCACGAATACCGAGGTACGAACCTCCGCCCACACCGCCCAGCCCTACCCAACACCTCCGTGTACCCCCCCCCCACACACGCATACACCCACCCACTCCGCTCTCTGACCTTACATACCCACACTCACTCCTCTCTCCACCCCCAACACTCTCCTCCCTCTACCGTCCACACCTACCCCCACCTCCTCATACCCTCTAACACACACATGCACTCCCCCCACATAACTGCACCAACCCCTCCCCACCCCCCCCCACACATACGCCCCCACCTCCCTATACCCCCAATACCCCATACAGTCCCCCCCCTTACATGTCCAGCCCCGCCCATCCCTCTGACCTATCACACTCCCGCCCTTCCTTCCTTCAGCCCCTCACGACCATCCCTACTAGACACTCACGAGCATGCCACTCCTTCCTCCATCCCCCCTTTCCTTCAACCACTTACCCACATCTCCTCCCTCTTCCAGCCCAAGTTCCTCCCTCCCACATTTCCTCCTTCACACTCTCATTCATTATTCTCACATACCCACCTCTCTCTTGCCCATGCCCTCGTGCCTCCTGAGTGGTAGCTCGGGCCGGGGAAGGAGCCGCGAGTTCCAAGCCCCCAACACGTTCCCCCCACCACCACCCCCCCCATCCCCCACCCCCCGGACGCAGCAGGCCAGGCATCCCCCAGGCCAGCAGATCCCCCGCAATGCAGCCAGCCTTAACCACTGGCGCGTGAAGTAGCCACTGTCCCCCCCTCCCCCCAGTAGCGCCCGGGAGACCGGGGTATGAAAGGACCCTGTCCCCCCCCCACCCCCCACTCATGACTGTGTGTGTAAGATGTGTGTTGTTTGCAGTTAAAACTAAGGGGCAGTGCCAAGTCATGCCGGGAGTGGGGTCGCGTAGGGGGCATGTCCCCCCAACCGGCCCCTCCCTCCTACCACACACTATATGGCCCGCCCCTCAGAAGTGGTTGTGAGCTGTTGTTATTTTATGTGTTTAGGTGTCTAAGTGTGGTTAAAACTGGGGAGCAGGCTGCCTCTAGACGTGGCAAGCAAAGGCACTTTGGTGCCCTCCCTCACCACGCCCGCTTGACACGCTCCCTCCCCAAAACCCTACGTGTGTGTGTGTGAGGTAGAGCAGGGGGGGGGGGGTCTTGGGAAGGGAGACCAGGGGGGTATGAATTCCCCCCCTGGAAGAAGAGCCGTTACCGGCATTAGGTACCCCTGCCTCCCGGGATCCCCCCAGGGCAGAAAGGGCAGGCATGGCCGCCCCCACGGCCCGGCGTCCGGCGTTCAGCACAGAGGGGCCAGCCTCAGCCCCTGGGGGCGCTCGACCACGCCAGGCCAGGGAGGGGGGAAAAGGGACGGAAGCGGAAAGGGTCGGCGGAGGGGCCAGAGTCACCGGCCCAACATCCCCAGGCCTCGCAAACCCCCCAAGAGGCACGCAGAGCTGCTATTTTTTTTTTTTTTTTTTTTTTTTCTTTTTCTCCCCCTTTCCTCCCCCCCCCCCCCCCCCCCCAACCTGACACACACAAACCCCACCAATGCACCACCACCCCCGCACCCAAACACCCATCATCCATGCACCCCCCACCCACCCACCCATCTCCACACCCCCCCACAGGCAGCCACACACACACACAACCGCATTCACGCCCCCCTCCAGTCACACACCCACCTACACATACCAAGGACGGGGACCGCGGGGCCACCAGCCCCCCCACGCCACAAGTCCACCGCCCCCAGCCCCCGGACCACGCGAGACCAACCCGTACGAGACCACCAGCGCAGGCCAGCCCCAACCGACACAGCGGCCAGGCGGGACAGGCACCCGGCGTGGAAAAGACCCGGCCACCCCGCAACCCCCCACCTCCACACACTAGAGCTGAACGATATGGACAAAACCCCACACCCCGACAGCCACGCCAGACACCCCAACATCGATACGACACGACATGACCACGGGTCCGCCGAAAACCAAGCACCCCGGCGGAAAGCGCAGCTCCGTCCGCGACCCCCAGAGCCCCACACGCAGGACAAGCACAGGGGAAATCCACACCCCCCACACGGCCGCCCCCGCGACACCAACATCCCGGATGCCCACATCCCGACACAGACACGACAACGATACACCCCCCAGCCCCACCACACACACACCCCCACCAGCACACACACCCGCACGCACACAGCAGAGGCGCCCCGGCGCAGTGACCAGACGTCACCAGGTCGTGAGGACCGGCCAAATCCAGAGGAGGCACGCCCCGCCGGCCCGCCCCCCCAGCGCCAAGCCGGGTCCCCCGGCCCCGGAGGCAGGGGCCACCCCGGAGCACCGGGGCCCAGGGCCCCCCGCCCCCCCCGCCCCGGGACGACCCCCGGCCACCCGGCGCCAGCCGACAGCCACCGGCCAGGGCCCCACCAGCGACCCGCCCACCGCCGCAGAGCAGCCCCAACCGCTGACCCTCATGCCCCCCATCGGGCTGGATACAGCCCCGCCCCAGCGGCGAGGCAGCCCAGACCCCCCCCCCCCAAGTCAACCGCCAGGGATCCATAGCCATCAAGCACTCGCCGGCACCCAACCCCCACATCGCCGAGGCCGCTCTCCTACACCAACGTTAAGTGATGGAGCTAATCACAGGGGACCAGAGGGAGTGGAATTCATCTAACTGGTTCTTAGAGGAGGCAGACATCATCTCAATACTGATATGGTCTACTAAGAGATTCCTAAACTGGCTAATGCTCAGATTATTTTTGGATTTCCAGTTTACCAAGATAGTTTTCTTTGCAATACATAATACAGTAAGTATCATATGTGCATAATTGGTTACCGTATTGATCTCATCCAAGTCCCCCAGTAAACACAGTGTGGGGCTTGCAGGGAAGTTACACCTGAGCCACGCTGACAGGTCATCACATACCTGAAGCCAAAACCTCTGGACAGGTGGACAAGACCACAAGGCGTGAAGATAATTGTCTATTGTATTCTCATTGCAGTGCAAACAAATATTTGAAGGTGACAGACCCATCTTGAACATCCTCTGTCCTGTGTAATGTACTCTGTGTAAAACCTTGAATTGTATCAACTGTATATTTGAGTTTTTAGTCATTAGGAACGTGTTTAAACATATCTGTGTCCATGTGTTTTGGTTAAGGGTTCTGGACAAGTCAGCCTCCCACTTCGAAGTTGGAAGGGAAATTGAATCATCCAGTTTTAATAATAATCTATATATTTTCGACAGTAGTTTGGGGATAGAGAGATTCAGGAATTCTGCTACCCTGACCGGAGTCTGCAAGATCAGTTGGTTAGAGGTATATTTTTTGCTTAATATAGATTTAAGTTGATGGTATTCTAAGAATTTAGTACTATTGATCCCGTATTGTAAGGTAAGTGTATTAAATGACAGGAATTTTCCATTTTCAATGATATGTTGTAATTGTTTTACTCCTTTATCCTTCCAATGCACAAAATTAATCATTTTCTTGTTTTGTAAAATATCCAGGTTATTCCAGATGGGTGTGAGTTTACATGGAATAATAGAAGACTCGGTTAATTTCAGGAATTCCCACCATGCTTTCAGAGTAGAGCAGATGTTGATACTTTTAAAGCATTTATGAGATCTGACTGCTGAACTGATGAACGGCAAATCAGAGACATCCAGATCCTCACATAATGCTTGTTCTGTGTCTAGCCACGGTTCATCTAGATGGGTAGGTTTCAGCCATTTGGAAATAAATTGTAGCTTATTTGCTAGGAAATAATAATTGAAATTGGGTGAGTCTAACCCTCCCCGGTCTTTTACCTGTTGTAAGGTTTTTAAACTGATACGTGATGGCTTGTTTTTCCAAAGAAATTTGGAAATGTGAGAGTCCAGTGACTTAAACCAACTGGAGGAAGGTTTGGTGGGTATCATTGAGAACAAGTAGTTAATTTTCGGTAGAACCATCATTTTGATGGTAGCAACTCTCCCCATGAGTGATATGGGTAAGTGCTTCCATCGCGTGAGATCTTCCTCTATTGACTTTAATAGCTGGACATAATTTAACTTTATTAACTCTGAAAGTTGTGGAGAAATATTTATTCCTAAATATCTGATATTACCAGACTGTATTGTGGGGTTAGGGATATTTTGTAAAGTACAATTAACAGATAAAGCTGTAGTCTTGGTCCAGTTAATAGAGTACTCAGATATCATTGAAAATTTATTGATCAATGTGATTGTCTGGGAGAGAGATGTTGATGAGTTCTGGAGGAAAAGCAGTACGTCGTCTGCGTAGAGACTGAGGAAGAGGTGCTTCATTTTAAACACCTGTGGCTATGGAAGTGATTGGAACACCGGATTCCTATAATTTGGATTGGTGAGCAAATACTTTTGGCAATATACTGTAATGTATATGAAGTTCAGCTTTTTAATTTCATAAGTGTGAAAAGTAATTATTATCTGAAATCACATGACACAGTCCTCAATTACTAATATCTGTTTTAGTCATTAATGGTTAAACTTGGCAAAAATCCAGCACCATATTTTGTGATTTTAAGATTATCTATCCTTTCAAATATCACCATCCTTTTCAATCTTGTATGTTTTCACAGTCCCTAGATCACCAGCTGTTAAACTAGCAAACTTTTTAGAAAAGAGACAAGTAAATTACAAAAAGCAATGAGTGACAGCAAAAACTAAAACACAGAACATTTTGCCATTAAGGTTGCAAGCTAATGTGTCATGAAAACAGAGTGAAGCTAGCCACACATGTCCTACCAGACACCACGGAACATTACCCATAATCCTCTTGACAAATACATGCTTCTGATACCATAACAACGCTTGACCAGCGCTTTGGAGGCTAGTGTGTGGGACTCATCCGTGGCAACACACCATAATTACAAAGAGAGCCAGGGCTGACTAAGTTTAGAAGAGCCAGTAAGCAACTCTCTTCCTCCTCCCCTCTTCACAAGCTCCCACACTGATATTTAACTAAACATTAATCTTCTTGCCAGTGGCTCCAAAGAATACTGGTGGTGTAGCTTCAGCACAGTGGCTGGGGTAATAGTAATTCCATTGTTCAGCCCTTTTATTTATGCCTTGGCTCTACCAGGCAGATGAGGTAAGTCTCTTTTTTCATGTTATTATTCAGAAGTGGTGATACATAAAGCCAGATTACACAAATGTCTCTCTGTTTCACAGCACCGCCACCTCACACCTCCCTCCAATGCTTAATGCGACCCCACTGCCAACCTCCCCCCCCAACCCAACCACCTCCAAACCAGCCTCTTCCCCCATCCCTCCACTAGCTTTCAATAGCGCATTTCCCTTTTCTCCCCCTCTTTTCTAAATCACCCTCAACATTTGCATGTGAATTGCTTGTATATCTTCTTTTATATGATGCACCGACAACACTGGCTTTCGAAAAAGAGAGAGGAGGGAAACTGCCCAACAATACCCCCACCACCACCAACTACACACACACCCAACCCTCGGTTCTCCTCCCATACACACACATCACCAACTCCCACCCGAAAAAACAAGATGTTACTCTAACTCCCCTCCCAAGTCTGGCGTAGCAGCAGTTTCATTAAAAAGCAGAGGAACAGTGCAGGTTTTATGATATGGAGACAAGTTCTTTGTGCTCTCCAGAGACAAGCCCTCTGTCTGTCTGTGTTACTGGGGCGATAATCCTGCTGGAATTTCTCCTAAGCACTTATACTGACATTTTCAATTATCACCATGCCAAGACCCGGTAAATGGCATTTAAGGGGCCCCGTCATCTCCACGTTGAATCATATTTGTGAATCAGATGACACTAGAGTTGGACTATGTCCCGTTTCCCTGATGCTGGGAATACAGTATGGAGATCAGTGAGGCTCTGGCGAGGCGGTAGTCTGGGATAAGATGAAGTCAGTGGGTGATGACGCTCGCAGAACGCCTGAGCAGGCTAACAACAAACTCACACAGACACATTCGCACACGCGCTCGAAGCAAGGAGCAAACACACACCAGCGCGTACACACAGGCAGACTCCACGAAACAAATCTACCTTGTAATTTACAACGTCAGCATGGGCAGTCCCCTTTTTCGAATAGAGCACATGGTCCGGGCTCAGAAAACCAAACAGACAGGCTGACCTCCCCAGTGCACAGTGCACGGGGTCAGACTTGTTTTCCCTTCACCTCTGACTAGATCCATTTACACAGACTCCAAAAGCACTCTACATCTTTGGCTAGGGTTACATACTTACATCCCTGTAATAATTCAGAGATGTATTACAAGGAGATTTCTTTTCCACCTCGGCTCCCCCGCGTTCTGTTTCAGTGAGCTCTGCTTTGTTTCAAATGTGGATCAACTTCAAAGCGGAGAAATAGGCAGAGTGATAGCAGAAGACAAATGGTGTTTCATAAAAGATAGAATTTCAGATGTGATCACTTAAATACCTTTCTTTTCTTTTTGTGGTCACACCAAATAAGCCTGCACACTGCAAAAAAAACTCTAATCTTACCAAGTATATTTTTTTTAATTTCTGGTCAAAATGTCTCGTCCCACTCAAAATAAGACAAAATTACCCGAAGAGAAACATTTCAATGATATATAGGAACTTGTTTTAAGACAATGCATCTTATTTCAAGAAATCTTATCAAGGAATTTTTTGGTACCATTTGTAGAATTTTTTTGTTACTACAAGCCAAAAAAAATCTTGGCCATTCTTAAACTAAGTAAAAAAAGTTTTTTTTTTCTTTCTGACTTTCTTTTTTTTTGTGTGTGTTTCTTGTAATTAGCAAAAAAATTGTGCCAATGGGACAAGCAAAATTTTCTTAATAAGATTTCTTGAAATAAGATGCATTGCCTTAAAGGATAACTTTCTTTTTTTCATCTTGGAACTTATATCTAGGAGTTTATATGTGCATTTACTCACCGGTAACATTTTTGCATCACTTTGACTCCTTGGGAGACAAAGGTTGAGTCGCCCTTTGGTGTACATCCAGTATCATGGCAGAGACGGGGCAGCCACTATACAAGACATTATCTGCAGCAAAACTCCTTCATTTCATCAACGCTCTAAGTAGAATGAATGTACGAATGAGTGCTATTGTCTTGTGAGTTTCGCAAATTGTGTTTTTGTTGTTGTCTGGGTAGCGAGCTGCTCTTCTCAGCTGTATTGTGAGCTGCGCATTGTGAATGCGCGGCCCCGAAAAGTGTGTACAACACCCTGATAACTAATGGAAAGCTAAATCTGGACTCACAGGACAATAGTACTCATTCGTTCATTCATTCTATTTAAAGTATTGGCGAAAATCAAGGAGTTTTGCTGCAGATAATGTCTTATAAAGCGACTGCCCCGTCTCAGCCATTATACTGGATGTACACCAAAGGGCGACTCATTGTAATATCTTTCAAAGGAGTCAAAGTGATGCAGAAATGTTACCGGTGAGTAAAGGCACCTATAAACTCCTAGAAATAATGTCCAAGTTGATAAAAAAGAAAGTTATCCTTTAAAACAAGGTCCTATATCTTACTGAAATGTTTGACTAGAAATACTAGTTGTGTAGAGTTGTTTTGGAAAACCTTATGGCTTAATTAAACAGAGTTAAGGTGCACTGTGTCATTTGGAACAGAGGTAGGAGACAGACATCCTCATTTTTCTCCACAACACTGGCAGTATGCGTGTTTACTCTCTCCTATGGGCATGTTTCAGTGAGTAAATCCCACGCAGAATAACCGCCTTTTAACTCATTCACTGCCATTGACTTCTATAGCCGTATACAGCAGGGAAAAAAAAGTATTGTAATTTTTTACCAGATGTCGCCAGATTTTCACCAGATTGTGTTCATATCAATAGCTCTACTAGAAATATATTTTCGGAGAAAAATGTTGACATGTTCAATACTTTTCTCCCCGCTGAAAACGGCTATAGACGTCAATGGCAGTGAATGAGTTAAATATGAGAGGCCCCAATTAACCAGGTCAGATTTCTTGTGTACTCACGACTCAATAACATTATGTTTTTGATAAGATCACAAAACACATGGCATGCTTGATACCCCGCAGAACCACAGACAATCAGCGAACAGCTGTTTACATCGCTCATACTCCCCTCTCCTTTCCGCCAAGCTGACATCACTTCTAGCATCTCCTCCTTCCTGTCTGGCTTTTGGATGAGCCCTGTTATGACAAGTTTAATTGCAGGTTGTCAAGCCATAACATTTCTGTAAATATTAGACTTGCCAAGAGCGTCAATAAGAGGAAATGGTCTTAGGGTACGTTCTTGTCTCAAAAGCACAATGTGTGCCTTTGTAAGTGGATTGCCAAGAGACATTTTGATACTTTTGTCTCAGTGAGCCTGTGTAAAATCTAACCTAATTCTCATCATACACTGGATCTATTTGACTGTGAGGCAATATTACAGAGGAATTCATCAGATTTGAGGATACACTTGGAACAGATAAGGCATTTTTTGCCAAGTGAAAAGATGTGTCCCTGCTTGAGTGTAATCCTGAGTTGTAAATAAAACATCCAACATGGGTTGTTGGGAGAAAAAAATCAATCAATTCAAGCACTGGAAAACATCATTTACAATTATGTGGGTTCAATTGTTTGTGTAATTTTCTTCCCTCAAGATTAAAGGGCTGACATTTTTCACAGCGTATCTCATCATAGAATAGTAGCAAAGCTGACATCATCTCTTATGTCTGTGTATACAAAAGCCTTCTTACTGATCACAGCAGTGACAACCTCGACCGTGAATGTTCATTTGTTATTTTAATCCTTTTCATTCTGTTTAAAGAGCACCTGGTCCAATGCACGCTGGAGGATATTTTGGGCTTCAGCGGGTGGTGATGGTGAGGTATGTGGATGTAGAGAAAGGAAAGAAAAGTACCCCTTGAGTCATTAGAAAGTCCAGCTTGATTTCCATGGATAAATGTGTGTATGTTTGCGTGAGGCCTCCATTGTGTTTTTGGAGTGTGTTCCAGTAAGTGCCATGAAACCTTACTCACCTGGGGGGAGGGGGAGGGTGAGTCAGTGTGCATCATCAGTCATGGCTAACCAGGCAGAGGGGCCTAATAATGATGTGGAGTTTTTAATTCAAAATGAAATGGCATATTTGAGGCAAGAATGAAGTGAGCTTTTTCTGTGGTGTGGCACACATAAAGTTAACTGAGGGTCAGAATTTTTTACTCAACATTCATCCACTTTGAAAGTTTTAATTATAAATCCATTGTGAAAAATTATTATTTTTTTGTTTGTTTGTTTGTTTGTTCTTTTTCATGTAAAAATGCTGTAAATTTTTGTGGCATGCTTCAGCATTTTTTTCTTTTTATCACTTTAGATTAACTAATCGGCTGAGATGTTAATCTGTTCCTTAACTGTTAATAAAAATCTATCATTTGCATTCCTAAAAAAAAAAGGTGTCATTGTGACAAAGTGTGCTGACACACACTGCAGAGTAAAGATCAGTGCATAAATCTGGTTTTGCCCATTTAAGAGTATAAAAGCTTCTTTTTTTTTTTTTTTTTTTACATATAACTCAATAGCACTTTCCACATTCCAAGCAGCTAACCTTGCTAAAAAGCAAGCAGCACACACCTAAAAATTTAGCTCAGTTTTTAAAAGGTGTTACTTTTTACTTTGTGCCCTGAGGCTGACTAATTTGCAGATGACTTTTTGTGTCTCTGCGTGCAGTCTGAAGAGAATTTGTGCTGAGCTCTGCTCAGGGCCATGATGTTGATCTTTAGCTCCAAGGTGCTGCTATTCTCAAAGTCTGGGTTGTATATAATACAGATGAGGCAAGTCATCATGACAACCAACACATGGAATGAACAAAGGGGCATGTTAATGTCTGACCATCCTCCCAAAAACAACACCATGAGTGGTTTGTTGATGCAGAAAAAGCTAACTATGATAATAAAATGAAAAATATGTGAGTACTAGTTGTGAGATGAACTTTATGTGAACTGTGAATAATAGCAACCATTAAAGAAACAGTTGAACAAACATTTATATTTTAATCCCTACTATTATTTTATATATTTTTTTCTTAAAGGTGCCCTATCATGAAAAATGGGCTTTTGTAAGGTTTTAACCATGTTAGTGTTATTTCTTTATAAAAACTTCAAGTGGCTCTCAGCTTGAATCGTGTATACAAACAGAAACGGGGAACACTCAGGACTCGAGTGTTCATGGGATTTTACACATTTATGGTGTATGCGAATTAAGATATAATAATCGTGATACTTGTAAAATCTTAATTCATACCAAGAAAATCTGTAATAGTGACATTCCTTTTGCACAGCATTGTAAAAAGAAGCCTACTTTGTTCGAGAGACTCCAAGAATCCTAACCTATCTGCTCTCTCTGAAGACGAAGCCAACAGCCTGCAGGAAGACTTTGGTCTTTCTGATGACAGACAGCCATCAGCTACCAGAATTTTGCTCCAGACTTTTGTCTTTTACAGTACTTTTTTTTTTTTTTTAAGCTCTAAATGATGGCAAGATGAAAAAGAAATGTGGTTGCATTTGGTATGGGACTTTATTTGTTGTACCAAAAGCTGGATTTGCTCACCAGGTGTGGTCAGATTTGGACTTCAAGTGACAATTTTTAAATTCAATCAATGAGATTGGGTAGGTTGGAAGCCCAATGCAAAGGTTCCAAAAAAGTGGGACGGTACAGTTTGGACTTTTTGCATCCTTCTCAGTTTTTGCCTGTGGAAACGCCAAGAAATGCAGACCAACAAATCCTGTCCCCATCTGGACCTGGTGGTGGAAGTGGGGCTTCTTTGTTTTAATCTTTGTCAGAAGTATTAACACAGTCGGTAATAAATCATAGAATAAATAAAGTATGTTGTTATAAGCGATACTGTGATCCCGACTGAAGTGAGAGATGGAGAAAAGCTACTTTATTGTTTCACTATTTATCAAAGTGCTTATTTACTGTAATAGCATGAACTTCCTCTTAATTAAAAACACCAAATAGATTCATTTTCTCACTCTCTCTATATACTGCCTGTCAGCAGTAGAAGTCAACTCCTTAATGAGAGTCTGCTGGGGATATAACTCAGCACTCCTGCCCCAATAACTGGTGAAATATGAAAATTGACAGTGCCGTCAGGGCGGCAGCGCCACATGTTTACGAGAGGCCGTCTTAACTGGCCGCCTCTGTGCTCCATAAGTCATATGGAGAGTGCTCATCATAGAGCAGGGATTTATGAGGCCTGAGTCTGCATATGACCTCCCCCATCAGCAGCCTCGCCGCAGTAGAGGAGGAATCATTATCTAGACCCAGCTGCTATAAGCTTCATAGACTTACTCAAAGCAAACTGGGATCTTCAGCTTCTTATTGTACAGCCTGATACTCATGTCTGTGTCCCACTGCAACTTCTAATAAGGATAAAAAAGATTCCTTGGCAACTTTACCTAATATCTTTTTATTGATAAAAATGCAATAAATTCATAATGAAACAATAATAAGAAGGAACAAACTGAACAATTTCCTGCCATGAAATGCACAATAAAAGCTTGCTTTTATGTGCTCAAGTATTAAAATCCTTCCAAAGATTTTGTTTAATGGCTGCTGCGGTTACTTGAAATAACAGGAAGGACAGTTTCATAATTCCAAGGACAACTCAACGACTAAGCATGTTTATGTTTATAATGCTGCCAAATTACCCCAATAACCTAAGGACAGATGACAGTTGCATTTGTGCAGCCTCTCTGGCTGTTTCACAACTAGAAGTTACCTCAAGTTTGGCAATCTGAATATTTTTAATATGAAGCAACAGAAAACGTTTGGTGAGCAGTAATACAGTCGAGCTAACAACCATCAACAGTGAAGCTGCATGTTGATCAAGGGGCAAACTCTGCTGGAAAAATGTGAAGCCTGGAAGTTAAGTTTAATAATTGTAGTTCTTTCTTCATCCACTAGGGGCTGGCTCCAAAACAGAGCAAATCCCTGTAGACTTCCATGTTACAAAGGCCAACTTCCCAACTAATCTTGAAATTACACATAAAAAGGGTCTTTTGATTGACATGCGGCAGACTGGATGCCGGCCTGTGGCTAACGGTGTGTTCAGACCAAACATGATTTGGGCATTAAAAATGCGCCTGATGCCCAAAGTTGGATGCTGTGTCACTACCAAGTCAGATGCTTGATTCCCAGCGTTTTGACTCCCGACACACGTGAAGAGATGTCCAGCCAAGGCGCGCTCGACACACGTCAGGAGGTACCTCTCCTTATTTTTTCCTGTCACCGGTCTGTTTACACCATGGCAGATGCAGGAGAGAGAGCGGCTCGGCTTTATGTGACAAACAAAGCTAGGGAACGGCGTTGTAGGGCGTCTCTGCTCTGTGTCTGGGTTCACCAGATGATTCCAGGTGTTCTGAGTTTGATGAGTTTCACCGTTTACTCCAGGAGCTGCGCGCTGGCGAGGGGCGCTTTCAGCTTTCTGACCGGCCCAGTTTAACGTCCCGCAGTCCCGATGCGGGGCAGCATTATAAGCCCATTACATCCCATCAGCACAGCAGGTCGTCAAACTGCCTTCAGAAACCGGGACCAGACACAGATCAATTTATCTTCCTCTGTCTTCAGAGAGAGAGGAGACTCCGCTGGTTTTTCTTGGTGTTTCCCATCCTGTCATAAAATGTGTGTCTGCGCCATGACATTGAGTCGCTCTGATTGGTTGACGTCCCGCGTCAAGCCGCCAAAGTTCAGACTTTCCAACTCCGGCGTCTGTCGCCCTTGACATGGGTAATGCGTGTCGAATGTTGAAAATCTCAAAACTCTTTGCGTGAAAATACAGGGTTTTCGACGCCTCCTAGACGCGCGTTGGCCATTGACTCTGCATGTAAACCTGACGCCCCTGATGCCCAAATCGTGTTTGGTCTGAACACACCGTAATAGTTAGCTCCTTGTTTGCTCTCGGTAAGGTCTCAGTCTGTAGCAGAGTAGCTAAGTGGTGATTTTAAGTCAGTTAACAGCAAGTCCAAACATGCCTTACCTTCATCCTGCTGCTTAGGAGGCTAATCTTCGTTAGCTCCTGTTAGTTTTGAGTTAGCTCGGTTTGCATTTAGCCTAGAGTACATTGGCTGTTGTTGTCAATTGTTTGCCCCGAGGCCACGCTTTGCCCATTTTAGTATTTTTGGGGAGTGACGACACATACAACTCGGCAAGACGGCGACGGTGGGACACGCCCAACTGGCTTCACTTTCCCCTATTCAGACGTGACCGGATACTACGTCCATTTTTTTTGGTCTTTGGTATTAAAAGACGATATTGTTGTAGACATCAATGTATGTAACAAGTAGAGTCACATGTTTTTAAAAAAAATAAAACTCAGTTTGCATCTACCATGCGTGTGCATCTTCTGTTAAACAATCTTTATGAACAGCCTTTCTTTTTTAGAATAAAAAGAACAGAAAAAAGAAAATATCTGATAATGAACCCCACTGTTGCATTTCCTTTGAATTGTTCACTATAGCCCAGCACGCAGGACTCTTGTTTGTTTGCATTTTTGCACAGAGTGTGTGGCATTGACAGGGCTGGTCAAGGGGAAGTGCTGAAGGCAAAGAGCCAGCAGGGACAACAGCTATTACAGCAGGGAGGCGGTGGATGAATACTGTACACTGCTGGTCATCTCGCCTCTGGGCTGAGTCCTGGGGCAGCATGACCCAGATCTGAAACAGAGCTGGATCCAAAACTTGGACTCCTCACTCATAACCTTACAACAACACAGGAAAGACTTCCTTGATGTTTACTTGGGAGGCGTTTATTTAAATACCAATGAGAAATGTAAATACAAAAAACAATTTTTGTTTTGTTTGTTTAGTTTTTTTTTTCTTTTTTTTGCAGATATTACTATTATTTAAGCAGAACTGACAGTAAGCCAGTGCTGAGGCAGAGGGCTCTGGTAAATAAACAGTACTTTGAACAAATGCAGTCCCTCCAGCTCAGCTAGAAACTTGTCCCGCTGCCACGGAGACTGACATCCATGCAAATCATAACAGAGATGACTGACCAGGCCACCCCACCACCCACTTAGACAGTCAGTTCAGCAAACTTGCCAGCCAGTCAGCTTGCCAGCTCGACAGACAACAACCTACCCCACCCCGAGGTTCCACCCGTGTGCCTGCATAGACAGACAGACTGGGACAAATTGGGACAATCCCCCCCCTCCATTACCACCCACTCTTCCTCTCCATTGCGCACTGCAGCAGCCTCTGCTCAGGGGGCTAATTCCACGTTCAGATCACCATTTGTACTTATTATGCTGACATAATTAATCCCCTGTTGTGATCAGCAGGGGCATGAGGGCCTCTCCGCTCCATTGGCCTACCCCTGCCATGATAGAGCTGCTCCCCCCTCTGCTTCTCATACAAATCTCCCTCTCACTCCCTCCCCATGTCCATCTTGTCTGGTTGCAGAGGTCTTCTGTCTGTCTTCACAGTATCTGTCTGTCGTATCATCTGCCCTGTTGCAACCGCAGCCATGCTGGTGGACTGACATGTCAAATATCAAACATGTTCATCTGATCACGTTTGCACACTGAGAAAAGTTCTTGCTTTGTGAATCCGGTCACATGTGTGAAAACCAAGTCAAAGCAAACCTGCTTTTTAATTGTTCTGCCACTTTAGTAAAGAGCAGACACCAAACTGATTTGAAGCTGAAGTCAATGTTAAGGACAAAGGAGCAGGGTAGGGGCAGGAAATAAGTAGACCAGAGGGCAAAGAGAGAAAAGGAGAGGGGTTCTCATAAGAGAGAGAGAGAGAGAGAGAGAGAGAGAGAGAGAGAGAGAGAGAGAGAGAGAGAGAGAGAGAGAGAGCAGAAAAGAAAACACCAGCTGCATTAATAAATCCACAGTGACTATGGCCACATATTAAAGCATCCGGCAGATTAAGACAGAACTGTCTCAAGTTGTGCAATATATGTCAGCAAGGCTGAGCAAACGCTGTCAGAGTAATATCTGAGGAGATGAACGCTGCTCTTGGCTTCCAACCGCCATTCAGCAACAAGCTGGATCAGCATGCCAACTGCTGCTTCCTGGAAATCAAAGACCCAATCGCTGACCTTCCAGGGGTGTAATTCATCTGTGTACAAGAGACTGAAGCAAAAAATATATTTTGTTTAGATTTTTTTTTCTTTTTAAGGTTTCTAATATGTAGGACAATGGATGAATATGCAGTTTTTCTAAAACTATTTCTGTTTTGTTTTTTTGTTTTCTGTTTTGAACACCATGTAAACTGATGTAACACATTAGGAAACTAAAATCTTTAAATTAACACACATGCAAAACCAAGCAAAAGTATAAAAAAAACTGGAGACTTGCTCTGCAGAACTCTACATTGAGTTGAAGAGATGTTCAGACATTTTTATACTGACTCATGGAAATCACCTGAAAGCTTTCAGTCTGCATTTGACAGCAGAGTGTTCTCAGTTTGGAGAATCAGCCGATGAGGGAGCAATTTGCAAAGAGGGCAAAGAGGAGTACATTTTTTGGAAAGGAAAACAACTTTTTGAGACCACATGTCTCAAACTTGTCTTTCTTACCTGAAAAATTGCTCTGTAAAATTGCATGCATGGTGGCTGACTGAGGCATCCTGTCACTGATCAGCTCAGTCTTTCAATAGTTGTCACAGTTCATAGCTCACAGCAGGGTATTAGCCTACTTTTTAAAAAAATATTATTATTATTATTATTAGCCTACTTTTTAAAAATTATTTTATTATTATTATTATTATTAATATTATTATTGTTATTATTATTAGCCTACTTTTTAAAAATTGTTTTATTATTATTATTATTATTATTATTATTATTATTATTAGCCTACTTTTAAAAATTTATTTTATTATTATTATTAATATTATTATTGTTATTATTATTAGCCTACTTTTGGAAACGTTCCAATTATGGCAAGTGTTTATTTTGAATTAAAGCTATTTTCTTCTATTTTATCATTTTTCTTTTCTTTTTTTTCCAGCCATGATTAAACTGCTAGATTTTTGTGTCACAGCTGATCAGTGGTAGTGGGAGGATACGTTGGGCAGCCATTGTGCCTGAATCAGCTTAGATGTTTTCCAGCCTAAAATGATGGTAACAATGTAACAACAGCTGTCTGATGCTGTAGTGACAGTGCATAATTAAGCATATACAGTATGCAAAGCCGGCATTGTAAATAAGAATCTTGTTCTTAATGCCTTTTCCTGGTTAAATAAAGGTTTAATAAATAAATAAATAAATAAATAAATAAATATATTGTGTTTACTTGAAGCTGTTCATTTGACATTGTGAAAATTAGCTCTGAGGACCTGTTTTAGCTACAAGCACTCTTATTTCATGCTGCTCATATGTCCTTTACAAAATTGTTCTTTAAATCCCTGATACTTCCCTTCACAGCCTGGTTGAGTTATTGTCACACATTGCCGTCCTGTTTGTATGGGACAAAGATGAACAGGGGGATAAGCTGCAACACCACAGTAGCTGGTTTAGTCAGTGTAAATGAGCAAATCCTGAACAAAAAACACTTCATCTTCATGTCTACTTTTTCTATACCTCTTCTTAGCTGTGTTTATTCTCTGAGTTTGTCACCAGAATCACAATAAAGCAGCGATTCCAATAATCCAGTCCTCACCACTTAACAATAAGATTTTTGGCCAGGTACCTGTGTTGAAATCCATCAATACTGTAAAATGTGAGATTCTGACCATTTGGGGTTTAATTCTTACAAAATCAGAGAAAACCTGGAAACTCTGAGTTATTCTGGCAAGAGAGGAGAAAGCAAAGTCAACAGGTTTGTAGAACCAGAGGGCAAATGTTGCCAGTACCAAGAAACAGACAAGAGGGAAAACAAGATATGTTTCATTGTGATTTCTGTCAAATTTCACGGCAAAGCTTGGCACACACAGTTAAAGCAACAGTGGCTGAACAACACAAAGTAAATGAATTAACTTTAATCCATCTGATTCAACATGTTTTGATGTTTTCTTGTGATATCCTGCAAGTTTAAAACATATTTAATGACATTCTTCATCATTTTTTGTCAATGCTGTTTGAAACCACCAGTGTTAAATTCCTGCAACACCCCTTACTCCACCTCACCCCGAAAAAGCCCTGGCTTTCTCTTCCCCTCCCATCAACCCCCCCACTCCTCATCTTTACATAAAAGTTCAGGCTGCATATTAAAAGGAGCTAAAATATTCACACTGTCAAAGGTGGTCAAAGGCTTCTGCGTTCACACAGGAGCTGACAAAGAGGAGGCACCCAGCGCCCGGCCAAAAGAGCACTGTTGAAATAAATCAGCACATACAAAGACACAGAGAGATAATGGGGCAAGAGCTGGGCCTGATCCAGAAACTGAAACATACACCAGAACACACAGACACTTACACACACAGCGGCTGGCTGGGAACAAAGTCTGTGCATGGATTAATATTTATTTTTGGAGCACACATTGTTCTGGACCTACAGTATCAGGAGACTGAAAACATCATAACTCCCCCAGTGTGCAACCTTGCCATGAATCCCATGGCTGAATCAAACAAATAACAAAATACAGGTCCACAGATGGTTTCACATGGGGGAGGAAACGGGTATCTCATAAACATGGGCTGAAGGTGGTAGTGTGTGTGTGTGTGTGTGTGTGTGTGTGTATAAGCTAGGACTGAGTGTGTGTATCTAAGTGGTAAATGTGGTAAAAATGAACAATTTAATGTCTGTAAGCTATACGGACAATTTCAGCGTTCAATTATCCGACCATTTAACAGACACAAAGAACATTATTTACCACCAGGGTCCACATTAGTGACATGAGGGTCATTGATTATGAAGAGGGGCCTTTTGGTCCTCATTTGACTGCCATGCTCTACAACCACAATGCAAAAAACACTCATCTAGAAGAGAAGTTATGAAAAACTGAATAAAAATCTCAGTCACAGCAGCTCTCTAAGACCGTAACCCAATAATGTTGATTTAATAGCCAATCTTCCATCATAACTGTGCTTATTCTAAACATTAAGTGGGCTTTCAAGCGAACTTCAGTGGCTGTATAGCTCGCTGAGGTACTCATGAACTGGAGCTGCACATTTACGCCGCTTTTTATTTGCTCCTATATCAACATACAGAGGAAACAGAGGCCTCCCTGAACTAATTTTGCCCATGAACACTCAGTCATTTGTTGAGCACCACACAGCGGGCCCTGCTGTCAGAGGCCCGAGGATTAAGGCTCAATATTTGTAAACCTCAGTTGGCTTTAGTGCGGAAATGGGGAGAAGAGAAAAATGGGAGGCCTTGGCAAAGCAAAGTGTGAAAAACTATCAAATTGTCAGCCATGACAGAAACAGTTACACACACTGGCTTCTGGCTGACACAGAAACAATACTCTGTTAAATCTATGAAACACTACGGCCTTATTGAAGGGAGTTTATAGGTTCTTTGGTTTTTGTGTGCGGCAGAGAGCAAATATATAAACTTAATAAATATATTTGCCAAAACATTTTTCCCAAACTTGATGCCTCATTAATTTGATGATCTAGTATGTCTCCTGTCTGTTTGCAATGTTGCTGGAATAATTTGCTCACCACTAAAGCTCTTTAGCCAAGCTGCTAAACTCCTCCCATACTCTTTAACCTCTTCCTCCTCAGAATATACTCCCACAATGCACATTATCAGCCTCACAACGGGCCCATAAAGCACTAAAAATCCCAGGGCCTTACTTCCAGCTGTGACACACAACCCAGACCTACTTAAGTCCTCTGGTTTGACCTTTGTTTGAAAAGTCTCTTTCAGCCCGAGGCCTCCGCAGTAAATTCATAGAGCTATGAAATTCATGTGCCAGAGAGCCCATCCAGTCTTCATTTAATGAAAGCCAGAGAAAAAGAAACTGGTTCCCAAGTCATTTTATATTTTTGTCTGTTTTTAAAAGATTTTTTTTGAGTCAATTATATAATGATTGCCTTTGATTTTATCTGTATTCTGTTCGCCAACATCGTCGTTTTGTGCGAGGAAGTTGGTGGGGCAGGTGTGCACCTATACAAACACTTTAAAGAAGGTCATCACAGCACTGAACTTTGCAGCTGATTTTATTCAGGTAATGGTTAAAAAAGCAACAAATGAACTGGCTTTGATAAATACACCCAGCCAAGGCTGACATAAAGAGAAGTGAGCAGATGCACTTTGCACCTGAGAAGGTGATGTGAAGTATATCCTGCGGGGTAATTGTACAGGCAGTGAACCATAGCGCTGTCAATGAGGCGTTGTGTCTGGTTGTGGGTATTAAACATCAGCACTGTAGCATGGCCGGTCACTCTATGGGACACTCAGCACAGCGCTTAATTACACACGTCGTGAGTGGCAAACGCTTAGAGCAGGAAATGACAGCTGAGCGGCGCTCACTTCAAACGCAGAGGCGTAAAAAAAGTATTCAATAAAAACAGAGCTAAACTCTAAGCAGGTCCTAATGGCCTGTGGGTAATGGATCAGAGGGAGCGGGTGCTGAACACAAGCCTGCCATAGAAAATTAATACCAGATATGGGGGAGGATGACCTGAAATTATGATAAATGATAAGCAGTAGAGATGCTTTGAATCCATTTGTGGTCCTTGTGCTGTGATGTAAAGTCATAAAAAAAGTTTCGGAAGGTAAAATCGTCACTGCGCGGTCAGAGATCGCGACGTCTCAACAATAAAACAGAGTGATGCAGAGCCAGTTCACAAGAATATGAGCAACCCCTTTGAAGAGGTGTTCCCAAGCAGACCACTCCCAGGATCACAATTTGTTCACAGTGTTTTTTAATGGCTGCTGTGGGAATGGTGTGAAGTGAAGACACAAACAACCAACTTACAAGTTATTTCTGCTCTCTGTGTGTATGAGATGTTTTATATTCTTACATTTACAGCCGTCATGATGTCATATTTACACCACATGACTATTATGGCCAGAAGCATTCACAATAAGTGTTATCTCTGTAATAAGAAAAAAACCTTGGGAAAAAAATCAGACTGAAGTACCACGTTTTTTTTTTCTTTTGTCTGTTGTGTGTTTTTCTGGGGTAACATCCAAAATAGGTTTTAAGGAACATCAAAATCTGTATTACAATCCCCAATTTCCATCTCAACATAATATTCCATTTTTATCTTACATATCATTATTATTTTCCATACGAATACACCATCACACACTTATGTGCAAGTGCATCCAAAGCACGTATCACTACATATCTCAGAAATACAATCAAATTTGATCTAAAGATCACTTTTCATCAAGAAACAGCATTCACTCTAACGCTTTGTGTAATAAAACAACATTTTTGCATAGTAACACAAACATTCCCACACCAAATAATGATAATAATAATAATGATCATAATAATGATAATGATATTAGTATTATTAACAACAACAACAACAACAATAATAATAATAATAATAATAATAATAATAATAATAATAATAATAATAATAATAATAATAATAACAATAATGAATAAATTCACAATTATCATTTAAATAATAATGAATTCTTTGGGGAGAGGGTAGCCTAGTGGTAGCATCGTGGGCCACTGTGGACCCCTGAGCAAGGTCCTTAACCCCACCAACTGCTCCCCGGGCGCTTTAAGTAGCAGCCCACTGCTCTCTGATACTCAGTACAGAGATGGGTAAAATGCAAAGCCTAATTTCCCTTCGGGGATCTTACCAGTATAAAAAAAAAAAAAAAAAAAAAAAAATTAATTAATTAAAAAATAAATAAATAAATAAAAAATAATAATAAAGTGCTCAGAGATATACTGTGCTATATCCCAGCCACCACTTTCTCATGACAACTTTAGTCTGTGCCAGTTTATCACAGAGCTGCTTCACAGCAGGGCTCTGCACTGTTGCTGGTTCCCAAACCTAATTTCTAACTTTCCAACACATTCGAGCAGGAAACAGTTGTCTCAAAACCTGAAAGGTTGGTTCTCAAGTGGAACCAGAATGTGGTGGTTGTCTGAGAACTATGAAGTCATCAGCTGGTAGAGGCTGGGATCACCCAAACACCAGACCAACATGCTGACTGGCTGTCAGTGTTTTGTGTTAAACTTGCATATTGCTGTGTGGTGATGTTGCCTGGCCATCAATTTAAATTTCAGTAGTCTGAAATTACTAGCTTGTGATGACTTTAGGAAATTTGTTTGTTCGTCTGCATTTATTGTTTATTCTGGGAGGCTGTAAGTTATAATGGAGTCTGACAAATTAAGCATCTACTTGATGATGATCCCACTTTAGTTCCAGTTAAACTAGCGTGAACACGGGCTAGTCATTAGAAATATTGCATTCTAATGGCTGTCTACATCTGTGCCCAGAAGATGAAGTTATCATTTTCTAGCCTAAGACAGAGGAGGCAAGTGACACACACAAAAACATACAATGAGTCAGGGGGCCATTTGTTGAAGTCACTGTATGCAGTGGATGTGGTGGGCTTAGTGGGAGATCTGAGAAACACTTGATGAAGTGGGTACTTTCATACTGGTCTTGGAGATCTTTAGAAGTGGTACATTTAGTGTTGGTGGTGGGTACTTCAGTGCACACACACAAAAACATGAAAAAAACCCTTTCATGTGTATTCTCACATATAATTACACATGCATATAAACAATGCGTCTTTTTCTGTCAGGCGGACACGTTGAGCTCCACCTACAACTGCCTCCCTAAACACAATGGGCCTGCTGTGCTGACAACTCAACTGGAAGAGTGTGTAAACTTTGACCTACTGGGTCAACTCATTAACACCAACTCTCCTCAACAGCATGCAGATTCTTAATTCTTCAGCTTATGAATAAAATGGCACACAGTCCCTAACAGATGATTGGTAAGACTTCCTATGGATCACCGTTCTACGTGATCATTTTTCTCTCAAAATTCCATAAGGTTTTAGCAGCTGCTACTTAAAAGCCATGCAAAAGAGCACCCTTCCATGTCTCTTTTGCAATGTTGATATTAAGTAACAGGTCTCTTAGGCTATGTTCACACTGCAGTTGAAGGTGGATTCACACCAGTATCGCCCACTAGACTCGGTCTGATTGGAGACTCGGCTCAGTTGGTGGGGTGGGGGTGATCTCCTGGACCGAGATCGCTTTTAATCTGCACTTTAGCCAAACACGCCAGTCTCATCCACTGAGCTGCCACTTCTTCGACACATATCACATATTTTTATATAATGTTGACATAGTTTTGCATTTTTTTCTTTTTGCGTGATACTGGGCTACTGTGCGGGCATATCCCAGAGCCTTCATTGTACACCTTATTTTAAAAACTACATTATGTCTGTGCTTACTGGGAGCTGGGACGTTTTTGTCTGACAACTTATCAATTAAAGCTTTCAACTTGTCGTCCTTCCACAATTGACCACAAACCACACTGAAAAAGGAACCTGCTGGATTTACTTAATTCAGTAGAGGACAGTGGTTGCACACAGTTGATATGATTTGGCAGCAACTTAAAAAACTTAGTTTAATTCACACAAATTATGCAAAGTCAATAAACCTGTGTATTTCATGTTGATGCAGTGAGACTGACTCATGTTTTGATGAAGTAATCTGAGTTTATGTAACATTTTAAACCTTCCCAATTTTATCACGTTATCCTAAAATTATCCAATAACTTTTACTCCAACACCATTTGGTCACTTGCACTCTGTGCATTATTTTTACATCATATCAACAGTGTTCATCTCCAGTTGAGGGCCACAATTATGCATGTTTTCTAGGCCTCCTTGTCCCAACACACCTGGCTCAAATTAGTGAGTCAATGTGCAGAACTTCATAGGCCGATTGGTTCACTTAAGCCGCTTTCAGACTTGCATTGTGGAACATGAGCGGTATCAGACATCATGAAATGTTGTGGAAAAGTCAGCACAGCCCCGCTCTCCCTTCAACTCTGTCTGGAACATTTTCTTGTGCGTATAGCCAAAACGACGAGCCGCAACATTTTCGCTCTTGTGGCTTGGGGTCCAGCCGGTACATGTCCGCTACATTTCCAAGGAAAGAGACCAGTACGCATGTCTGAAAGCAAACGGTATAAAGGACAGAGTCCACAATATTACCGCTTTCTAGTGCAAGTCTGATAGGGGTTTTAGATGGCTTACCTGCAGGACAATAGCCTTGAAAGACTGATGCTAGTGTAATCTATCCAAACACATCAATTCCACATTATATTATTACCCCATGGGTTAATGTGCAGGGGCAATAATGCCCACAATGAGAATAATTTACTATTACACACACATATTGTGGGTATCAGTAACTATATTGAACAGTATCAGATGGGGATGAACTAATGGGACTAGATAGACATTTAATTCACAGTGAAGTAAAGAACAGAGGGTACTGCAAGGCATGATGGGAAATATGTAAACAAGCCCATCTACCACGAACCAATCACAGCAACTGCTACAGTACCAACTTGAAAAATGATATTTGGTTGCAGTTCGTTTGTTTGTTGACCTCCCGACTCTGGCTTTATTGTTATGTTGCCATAATGCTATTTTTATGTAGCGTGTTATTTCCTGTGATGGAAAAGAACGCATTTATTTAAATATTGAACAATATCTAAAAGAACTTTGCTTTACATTTGTTTAAGTTTTACCCTTAAAATCTCTGTTTGGCCTGCAGCTCACAAGCAGATTTTCACTTTGATCCTTGGAGGCAGACATTTTGGCACCTCTACCATAGAAAATGAGTTGAGAAACTTGAACAAACATGCAGTTTTACTTTTTTCAGTAAGCATTATCACCACCTATCTGGACCAATAATAGCACTTTCGGGCTAAATGTGGCTTATCACAAGGCGGATGTGACACAAGGATGGTTTAGGCAGTTTGAACTCCAGCCTCCCAGATTAGAGTCATGTATGCTAACCAGTCAGCCACAGGGAAATCTTTGTGACCATCTAGCCAGGTCGCAATATCACTTGGAGGTTTGGGTGGTGCGCAAACATAATTAAATTGTGTTCACTTTTTCTATTGAAACCCTTTCAGTCAAAATAATTATATCAAGTACATGCAGTATAATCTTCCTAAACATGTAAATGTGATGAATTCATGTTTACAGGGGGAATGTAAAGTAAATTTGTAAAATGGACTACATTTTTTTTGGTAAATCCAAAGACCTGGAATTCCCCTTTTTTCAGTGCATTACTAAAGACCGCCTACATGCGTGTTTGTTTTGGTGGTGTTTTCCAACAACGGCCAACATTTTACCCATAATGCCATGCTGAACCAAATGCAGGAAGCGGCAGCTATAGTCCGCTCTCTGCATTTGCTTCATTTCAATCGGACTGAGATTCACATTTGCAGGCGAACGAGTCTGCTCGTTTGGTTTGAATCAAAGTCCAAACAGACCCTGATTCGAATCAAAAAGGTTGGTGTGAATGTGCCCTAAAAGTGACCTGAGTACATTTTTTTTCCTGAAATGTGACCCATATCAGATTTTTTGTTTTACTGTATGAACAGCACACGTCACACTTAATCTGACATTTTCCACACAGATTCATATCCAATGTGCTTTGAAGCGGCTGCTGTCTGAATGGTCATGTCACATTTCATCCGAACAAATTGATTTAGGTCAAAAAATTGGAACTGAGCATCAAGACCTGCAGTACGACCGAAGAGTTTAACACATACATAAGTAGATCTGAGCTCACTTGTAGAAGAACAGAGGTTCAGGATTTGAAGCATCTTAAAGCAGGGTGGGTGACGTTTTCAAGGAGCATTTCTTTACTATACTGCTAAAATCTCCTTCACACCCTGATTGCAGACACTTAATTATATCCTCTGACACACACAAAAAAAAATAGTCACCTGTGGAACGGACAGGTCGGAAAAAACTCCATCCAATCATATTTAACCGCCCATTCTTAATAATTGAATGATGACATGTCTATCAAACTCAGCTGCCGTTTGCTCTTCCTCTTCCCACCTGCCCCACTCCCCCACGTTCGTACTGCTCCATGTAGGAATGGGCGATATGGACTAAAAAATGTATCACGATAATTTCTCTTATTTATCACGGTAACGATAAATGACAATAAAAGCTATCAGCAAAATATTTTGTATTATAAATCTGTCACTAAATTCTGTCTTGAAAGCCCTACAAAATACCAGAAGCCACTATATCAATTAAGTTCAAGTAGTGCACCTGTATTGCAAAACTGTAGTGACACCAATCAAACAAGTCTGAAATATGAGAGACCAAATGCCACATTCATTCAAACGATGCAAACAGCAAAACTAACTTTGCTTATTAAAAAAACCAAAGTAAAACACAACCTGGTAAATTGTCATCTCACGATAAAAACGATAAGTTCAAATTGTTATTGTGGGGAATTTCTTTGACGATATATCGCACACGATAAAATATCGCCCATCCCTAGCTCCATGCACATCTCACAATGAGCAAACATGGCTGCTGTTGTCTGTGCAGCTGTTTGCTCTGAAAATCCACGAAAAGAAAAAAACAACGGATATGGATAAAGTTGTGGAGGTGTTGACGTTTGCAGTGTGGATGTTTTACACCGCAGAAGGTGTTGAAGGGGAGTGTATTCGTACTTTTAGAAATGTAACAAATCAGCCGATTATTAGCTAGCAAGCAGCCATTCGCTGTTTTCAGTTGTATTTGTCGACCCGCTCGTGAGCAGTCGGGGTGCACGTTTCTGTGTGCTGGAGGCGTGATATTGGGCGGGTGTATTTTTTAAAATGTAGCTTACTCGAACGGTTTTTCCAGGATCCCCTAACCTGCCTTTAAGTGTGCTAATGATTTAAGGTCAATGTCGGGAGGAAGGAGGCAGGCAGACTTAACGTTTAGTTTCATGTAATTGGACAGAAGCGACAGAAGCAGGTGTGCAGCCATTGTTCTCTTTGATGCGATTATTTGCACTTCTCAACGCTGAATAAACAGGTATCATCAAAAGTCTAAATTTACAATAGCTGGATTTAGGTTTTCCTCTCTTTCCCCTCCATCCAGGTTCTGTAATTACAGCTGCTCTGTAATTACTGGCTGAGCCTTCAGGACCATGGTGACTACTGTCTACTTTAAAAGGATTTGGCAAAGTACAAATCCTCAGATGGGGGTGAGGAGTACAACATTCAGCTTTTCTTATATTTTTAAGTCAGTGTCAGAGTCTAAGAGTTGCAAGGGGATTACAAAGATGCCGGCATGCGTGTTGCTGCTCAGTGGTACAGTCTTACATCCAGCTGCTTTGACAGATGGACTTCATGGAGAAAGGTATCATTAGCTGGAGACCTGAGAGTACAGTACAGAGTGCACATAAATGGAGAGAATAGGATTAAGGTCAGATTCGCCAGGTTTTGCCCGAGAAAACCTAAAGTGTGTGAATGTGTCAATAATAATCAAGGTTACCTTAGGGCTACCTCAGATTCTTTCACTTGTTGAGTCCAGCCTGTCTAAAACTCCCAAGACTCTTTGCAGGAAGTCTACTTTTCACAAAACAGTTACAAACCAAAAAAATGTTTGCTTGTTAAGTCTGCACGTCTGTAGCCTAAACATAAATCTGATATGTACCTTTGTCCTGTTTTGTATATATATTCAATAAAGTTCATTAAAAAAAAAGATCTTTTCACTGAGACATGAGGTATCAATAGCAAGTTCTTAAAAGCAGCATAACTGTATAACTCTGATGATTTGATCAGATCATGTTATTGTAAAACAGCAATATAGCTTCAGGGTGATAGTTGGTTAACATTTATTCCTTCTGAGCTCCTGTTTATTTAGATTTTTGATCACTAAATTTGACAAATGTGTTGATGAAAATGACCATACTGCTTTTAGATGTCATTAAAAACAGAGCAGGTGGTCACAGAGAGCAGGAAGAGACTAAAACGAGGCGTAACTGGCAGACAGTTGCCACACCAAGCTGTTATTTGTGTAGACGGGCCTGTGTGGCAGCAGAGTCAAAATAACTTTCAGATGTGATTTACTGTTTTCTTCCAGATTCAATAATCAGTACAGTTTATATTGCTGTTAAACTAGTTTTGCCGTGATGTAAAAAGGTTCAGAGTGCATTTACTGTGGATGCTCGAGAGAAAAATGCAAACTGTTTTTGTGATGGAAATAGTTTCTTTTCTGCTCAAACCCTTTGTTTTAAGCATGTTTAGGGTGTGTAAGCCCATTCTTAACTTGCCCTCTACTGGTCGTGGTCCACCAACAATTTATATAGTGATATTTTATCACAGGCAGGACTGAATAATTACTGTGGGAGCTTATGACAAAACTAGGTGTTTTCATGAGGACAAGAACAGAAGTTTGGTATAATTTTGCTCCACTCTAGACTACAGATGTTGTTTTTCACATTTTGAAATCACTGTGATAACTTCCTGATTGTCAGAAATCATTTCATTTTGCATTTAAAAGCTTCACAACAAACCCTCTTGGAAAAAGTACAATTTCAGTCTCTTACTTTTACTACTTCTTTACTTTTAATGTTTCATCTGACTTTTCGTGTTTAGCCTGAAGGTAAATTCTGAGATGAAGGACCCCTGACCTGTTGCTGCTACGAGGATAAGGATTACTTCTGACAGAGCACAGGGTCACGGCCTCTCTGCATAGTCCTACAACCAACCACAGGACCTTCAGCTCCCAGTCGTGCCGTCAAACCTGAATTGTGCATGGCACAAAAAGGAAACATATGCTTAAGGGAGAAGCATTTGCTCCTGACCTTCCTTGCCAGGGTGCTCTGCAGCTAAGCTGCAGGGATTTACACCAGCTCAACATTTACACCATATGGATGCTTTATTACAGAGTAATGATGTCTCTCTCCCGCTCCCTCACTTCTCTATCTAACTAGAGATGATTTGGAAAAACCAAACAGCCTTATGTGTAACCAGGTGATTAGAGAGACTTAAGCAGGATTACAGAACTCTACTGAGGAATGTAGAAGAATATTTCAGCTTGTTTTATGTGGGTCACTGTCAAACACAGAGCACTTCGGGGAAAACTCCATGTGGAGTTATTAAATCAAATACTTAATTCATAATCATATTTGACTAAATCAGCATATGAGCTGCCTAAAACTCAACACATGAGCTACAGCTCACAGCGGCTGATGTTCGAGGTCGCTGTGAGAGGATACTGGAAGAGCACTTTTTAAATACATTGTTGGGAATTTACTGAACAAAGAAAGTGTTGCGGTCATTATATGTCGGCAAATGAAAACAACATGGTGAGCCATTTCCTCACTAATTTCTCCAGCTTTAGCAATAGCAATAATTGGATTTATATTGAAATGAGAGCTGGGCTGCATATTGATTTTTAGCTACAGCATATTAGCAGTGAATAATCAATAAAGTGGATTCGATGCTTATTAAAGTGGAATAAGCTGGGATGGCCTTTTTCATTTGTCAACCAATGACTGTTAAGCTCATAACTCCTCATGCTAATGCATGGTTCCTAATAGGAGCATATCACTATTGACACTGGGTCACATTACCGCAGTTGCATTGATTAGCGTATGGAAATGTATTGCTGTGCTACAACTTTCAAGGCTAACTGTCCTGAGGTTCTGACTAAATCCCACCCAATCAATTAAGTAAATCCAGAGCTCATATCTAATTCCTTGCGTTAATCCTGGTATTTCACATATATGGTTTGTGACTCTTGAGCAACATTTTCTCTTTCCAAATGTCACCAAGAGATCCCAGAGTGCTGTGTGAGCTGTAGTTTGAACTGAAAACTCTGAAAACAAGAATTTAAGGACAGGTTGTCCGGGTAGAACCAAATTATTGCTGGTCTTTACTTACCATTTAAGCCAGCCTTTTGGAGTTCCAGTCTTAGGTAATTAATCGAAAGAGAGACGATTTGCAAATGAATGCGATTTCAAGTTGTGAAAATATAAGAGTGGACTTGAAGGGACATTTGGATAAATGGCTCTGAGAAAGAAGAAAGAGCATCCTAATTTATTAATGATCTGCAACATTTTTCACCTTGAAGCCAAGGCAACTGGTCTGTCGAGACTGAAATGAAATTAGTGCTCTTCTCGAGCAGGAGAAACAAAAGCGTCTCCCACAGCAAGTGAGGTCCCAGTCTGGCACAGTGAGGTCAGCAGACTGAGGCCTATAGCCAACCCTAAGCTGAGCTGTAGTGCGGTGTGCAAATCAACTGCTTTTCTCCCATTTCATTTCTCATGCACAGCATTTGTGCTCCGCTTTTCATGAATGTAGAGCCCTATCTCTGGCCCTCCCCTCTGAAAGGGCCTTCCCACTGACGAAGGTGACCTGCCACTGAGAAAAAGGAGGACCTGCCATGAACTGAGTGTCAGCCATTAAATATGATTTCGCCCCTGAATGGCAAGCAAACACATTCAACCACTGAAACTCATTAAGCCCGCATAATCTCTCTTTTCTTAAGCATAACAATGATTTCAGCTGGGAAATGCAATGGTTTTGGGGAGCCGAGCCATTGATTTGAGTCGCATTCAAAGTAATAAATCAAGTCCAACTTCACATCCTGGGCCCATTTGCCTAATTCAGCGCCTCTCACCATACTGGTCAATTAGTTTAGAGCAAATATATTCAATACAGAGAGCAATCCACTGACAAGGCATAATAAATCCCTTGGCTTGGAGATTTTCCAAAATAACCGCTGCTGCTATTCTACCTCTTTACTAACTCCACGCATGCAGGCAACAAAAAGAGAGCAGTGAAAAGTAACTCCAACGTCCACGTTTGCATTGGTGTTACCACAATTTAAAGTTTAAAAACCGTTCTTTTGACGAATCATAAACTGACATCCGTGCGATTAACGTGTTATGAAGGTTGATCCTGCTCAAGCTCAAATGAGGTCACTGGCAGGAAGGGAGACGGAAGTGTGAAGGTGCCAACTCCAGTGTGACAAACTCAGCTGCCTGTTTGATTCCACTCAGAGCCCTCTTAGTGCTGTCGTCCCCATCTCACCATGAGACACCGGTGCAAAAAGCAGTATTTTTCTTGGCTATTATTTTCATTTTCTTCCTGGAAAAGTTTTTTGTTTCTATCGACTGTTTCAAAGCTTGGACAGGGAGGCCGGTGCCCTGCTAAATTACAGCCGTGTGGACTGGGAGAGGTGGGAGCAGCTGTGAGGAGGGCTCTCAGTAGTCCGACCATTGTAATCTGCATTAACCACACTGCAAGAGAGTGCAAAAGGTCAAAGTCTTTAAGTGCCTGCAGGGATGGCTGCGTGTGGATTACATGGTATTGCTCAGAGAGGTTGTAATAATTGTACAGTGCTGCTTGCTCACTACCTGTTGTTGGCCTATGATGATGTATAGTGTGGACAGTTTTTTGAGGAGAGCCTTCATTAATATTTGGGTGGGAAAAGCGGGAAGGCTGGGACAAATAGGTCTTTTTAGAGCCTAGATCGACGGGGAAAAGGGGGGATATTTAAGAAAGAAAGACATTTATAATAAGAATCTGATTTCTGCTCATGTTAGAGAACATCTAAACAGGATCAGTGCATTGTAAATTCTTGGTAATGCTGACCAGATTAAGAGCATTTCCTGGAAGGTGTGCTGGAATAGCTCTGGCAGAAGGTATAAGATGATCTGTGTCCTCTTGTTGACAGAGCATGAAACAGTGAGAGGAGCAGATGTAACGCTCTTACTGCAAGGCTCCTGTTCAGAGGAGCCAAAATGTCAGCGCTTTCATTTTTTCCCTGCACATTTCAATATGTTTTTCTTGTCCACGTCATTCGTCAAGCCGAAGCAGAATGAAAATCATTTTAAAGAATTAATGAACAAAAGTCTCACTTTCCGTTGAGAATATGAATTATTTATGGCCACATTTCAAAGTGATTGAAATTGCGAATTAATCCCATTAACCTCTCCGGTGGCGAGAATAAAAGCATATGTCTTGACGGATGTTTGCTGCGTTCAGATTTAGTGCTATTGAGAGAATCTCTTCCCAGGCAAAGCCCAGCAGACAGATTGTCGCACAGTGCTTATATAGATCCTCGCAGTCTCTGTCTGAGTCTGTGGAGGAATGACGGAGAGCTCAATGGAGGCGTCTGTCTCCCAGCTAGACACCCCATCCTGTCCTCTACCCCGTATACCTCAGAGCCGGTGATGAATGCATGCAGGGTCCTCTCCCTCTCCACATTCATCTGACATTATTAACACAATATAAAATGTGATGGAGCGCTCTGCCACGCCGCTGAGGCCCCCTGATCCAGAACAGCACGGCCACATTGTGATTTATTCCCACAACAATGAAAAAGTAAGCGTGCCATTAAAATCACAGGTGTTTGGAGGCCACAAGACTCACGGGGCGCGATCAATAATGTCGCTCTTTTTACATGGCTCATTCTGAGGCCGCCGCGGCATCATATGCCATTAGTGAGGCCTTGATCTATTGAGGAGCAAACCTCTGCTGCTAATGCTATGGGCGTGCATTGATATAAGCTAACGAGGTATTTGCACGTGCATACGCCCTTGTGTTTGCTTCTTCTCCGCCGGCACTCACACATAATTCAAGTGAGCTAATGTAGGAGATAATGTACTGTAAATGGCAAGCGCACTGATTGATACCTGCACTTAGAACAATTACTGGTGTAAAAACTTTGGAGAAAGACAAAAGTTTGGGCTACTTACCGTAAGGTTACCTGCTGCGGCCCGGGAAAGTGATTTGTTAGTGTTTGTTGAGCTCGTTCCCAAGGCTATAAAGTGTGACACCGGCAACAAATAAGGACTAATGTTCTGGTTCCAAATGAATACTTAGCAGAACCTGTAAAAGAATGTGCTGTCTCTGCCCTTCCACAAGCACACAGATTATCAACAAATTATGTGGTGCTATTCCTAAACGCTGCAAATCCATTTCAGACTAAGGCAAACAAATCATTGCTTAATTCAACATGTGCTAGGAATTAGATCCAGTTGAATGAATTTAGTGCAAATGTTAGGGATCTGTTCACAAAGAATTGTATGTTCCCAGAAACCTTTGACACCATATTCTCTGCAGAGACAGTCCCCCCCCCCCCCCCCTCTCTTCTATATTGAAATTACTGCTATAAAAGAGACAATGGAAAGCAGAATTCCAAGTTTGCATTTTATAATAAGGAAAGACATGTAAATTCCTCTTTGCACATATAAAGATGTTTTTTTTTTCAATGTTAAATGAGATAAATTCAAGAAAGGCATGCAAAACATTTCCGAAAAAGAAGACTATTGTTTGTGCAGTCATTCACTGATAAAATAAAACAGGAAAAGCATGGAGGCAAGGACACACCTCCAAAACTTCCCTGTCACACGGAAAGAATTCCCAATCATGTTGTTGTCAAGAAAGATAAGCGAGTTATTAGAAGCAACCCCAGCAGAAATACACAGTAGAGTCTATCGGACAGCAAAACGTTTTTTGTACGATGAATGTGAATATCTTGATTAAAAAAGGAGAAATGGTCATAAAATGATTTTACTTTGTTTAGCCTTGCATCTCCCTCTCTGCTGTCTCATCCATTCTCTGCACAACTGCCATGAAAATGAACTATTAATCTGCTTCCCAAAGGAATTCCTCATGCCACGCAGGCCTGACAGCCACAAGACGATGGTTGTTGTGTGGTCAACAAACAATTTCCCTGGGCTTCACTGCCTCTCAAAGGCACTTTTTCCTCCGGCCCTGATCATGTGAAAAATGTGCTTGTCAAAGGTTCCTCTGCTTTTCTTCTCACACAAAGATGTCAGATGGAGAGAGTTAGAATTTCCAAACATGTTAATCCGCATCAGCGTAAACTCAGCCCCCTTTCCTCCATGCCGCCCGTGAGTCCATTCAGCATGCTGGAAATTTCCTGTGCTTGAGCAACACAAGTGTGCCTTCGCGTTGAGATGCAATATGTTCTTAAACTGATGATGATTATTGAATTACGCAATTTGATTAAGCAGTTTACATATGGATGTTACAAAATCCTGCATTGGTTTCATAAAAGAGAATGCAAGCTGTTGTGTAAACGTGTACATCCTTATTAGTTGTGAAAACAGTGTGAGTCGGGGTCAGAGCATCACAAAGCAGAAATATTCTCTCAGAAACTATTTTGTGAGCCGTTATGAGCGATAAAAGCAAGTGACATTTATTATTTAATGTGAGTGAGCAGCAGTGAGAAGGTAAATGACTTATCTGTGTCTAAGCTGACTGAGGAGGTTGTTCCCCTGCTCTCTGCCACACCCCCAAACGCACCATCTCTTAGCAGGTCGACAGGGGTAATAGGTGGTCCACCTCATTATAGACGCACAATCTCCACCTCTTCCTGCTCGCCACCCCGAACGCTCCTGAAATCGTCCCACCCTCTTCCTCCTCTCCATCCTCTCATCACTGATCTTTCCTGTCATCACACACACATCCCCCGTCACACTGCCGTCTGATTGATGAGGCTGCTTTTGATAATGGCATCAGGAACCGGGGTGTCTGCCTTGTCATTAGATACTATCAGAGCTGTCTTATTACAGCTGAAGAAGACCCCAGGCAGACAGACGGGTTCCTCTGTGCTCAGATATGGCCAGCAGATAATGAAGCTCGGCAACGGTGTACTCTAATATACCTGGCTGAGTTAATCCATCCATCACATGTGCCAAAGTTCGGTGAGCTCCCTCAGATCACATAAACTTCCTACTGTCAAGGTGATGGCTGTACTTCATTGTGGGAGGAGCAAAAGTCAGAACCACTGATATAAAACATGTTAGTTCTTATTTAGTTTTTTTGTTCTTTTGGTGACACATACAGACTTTTATTTAATGCCACCTCAGTTTCAGCTTATGGTGCAACATGTCCATGTAAGGAATCTGCAGGGATGAGTTTATGCTGTATAGGGCGCATTCACAAAGCTTTTTTGATTCAAATCAGAGTCTGTTTGCTCGGAAAGTCCACTTCGTTTAGGGGAGTTTTGTGGAGGAAACAGAAGTTGTGAAAACCTTCTTGTTCATTGTACGTCTTGTCCTCGTCTACGGTGAATCCCAATGCAGCGCCACCTCTGGAGAGATTCGGAACATTATTTAAAAGGTTTGGCCCATTTGGCTATGGTGAAATGTGAACACGATGTCCATCCAGACCACCCCCGCCCCCAGCTGAACCAAGTCCCCAAATGGGTCGAGTCTTCTGGACTATGCTTTCTGAATGCTAGCCTGGTACACCAGCCTGACCAGCGCCATGTATGAGATACACTGCATGTCAGTCTGGGCTCCCTCCATTGGGAAGTGATTTCCACTCTGGTAAAAAATTGACCGGACCAATCACAGCGCGGGAGGCGGGACATTACGACATGTCTTTTTTTCTAACCATAAACAGTCAAAATGGCGGCCACAGAGGAGTGACTATATAACGATGTCCTTTCTGATGTCTTAATGAGCTGCACATGTCCTTAAACCCACAACAATTTGCTGCTCTGAAGGCTTTCCTCCATGTTTTCCTCTTAGAAGAAGATGTTTGCATCACTTCCATGTTTCTCTGATTGGTTCTTTCCGGTTCACTTTCCTCCTGTTAGTCCCGCCTCTCGTCTGGCTTTGGAAATCAGTCTCCAGCGGAGGGAGCCCAGACGGACTTGCCATGTATCTCATACGTGGTGTTAGTCAGGCTGGTGTCGGCTATCTGAATGCACCCTTAATTATTCATTCATCTACTTGTAACACAAACACACCACAATATTTGTAAAAAATCAACATGTTGTTGCATATTATGAGTGAAATAATAAATATGGATAACTTGAGAACATTTAATTAATCATTTCAAATAGCTCAGACCTGTACATAAAAAGTCGCTGTAGCACCATATCCACTAGCTTGCACAAGGAACTAGGAAAATAGAGGTATCCTAAAACTTTTGACTAGTAGTGTATGTGTTTTAAACTATACAAGAACTGTTTTTGCCATTACAGAAAAGAAAAAAAAGCAACAATAATATGTGGTTTGTCTAAGAATAAAGACAAATAAACTTAAGTAAAATGAACTAAATATGCTGGATATTTTTGCATTGACAAGTGAGTATTTTGTTGCATTTTTTATGAAAATAAGGTTTTCTGATGTGAAGTTCCCAAGAAAAAATGCTTTTCCTTCTGCTGTCATAGCATCACCAAACATAGACATCAGACAAACGTCTTTTTATCCTGCAAAATATGTAGTTTGAACAAAATGAATAAATCCATTGCTAGATTTGTGCTGACGACGAGTGAACAATGATGGTTTGTGTTATCTGGAAGGCTTCTTTTAATCCAGAACAAAGGTGAGGCAATGATCAAAAGACGGCAGAGAGAGGGGCCCTGCAAGCCAGGATAAGAACAACACTCACAATGGCCCGAGCTTGCCAATGAAAGAATAACTATGGTTTGAATTATGGAAAGATCTGAATGGTGTCTGTTTTCTACAGATGGCTGCACACATGAGAATCCCAAGGCCTGTATAATTGTATTGCTAATAAGGAGCAAAGCCAATTAGGCATTTAAGTGTGCAGTAATCACTTGGACTGGGAGAGATGAAGAAACGGCCCATGGAGGAGATAGAAAATCAGGCCACAGGACAAATGAATGCCTCCCCTAATTCCCTCCCACACTGACAAATATAATTAGACGTAAACTGTATGTATGCCACTAAGAAGTCCCCATTGGGAGAGAAAACCCTGATGGATTTTCACCGCTCATGCTCTGATCCAATCATTTCCTTTTGTCCGAGAGATCCTTTATGACAAGTTAAACAGGGCAGGAGGAGAAAGGATAACAAGCAGTGCGGCGTAGCAACACACAAGGGTCATAATGTGACATTATCCCCTAAACCACCATATTCACAGAATAAAATTAGACTTAAGATTTTAAAGCTGTTAATTCATTTTCAAAAGTGACGTTTTAGATGTACACTGTAAGAAAAGTGAAATAAAAATAGAGAAATTGCGTGCATTTGAGGAAATTATTTGTATTGGTAAGAAAAAAAAGGGAAGCAGTTAAGATACACAGAGAAAACTGAGATGATCATATCAGTGTATGTTAAAACACTCAAAATTTCTGAACTGAAGTATTTTTTAATCATTTTGACCCTAATTTTATACAATGAACCATACATTGACCTTCGATCTTAAATCAAACCATCCAATCAGAGAGCAGATACTGTCAACTTTAACTCTGCAGCAGGTCCTGAAAATAAAGTAGCATGAAAAAAAGATCCACTTGCAAAATGTCATGAAAGTAAGCGTACAGGAACAGAACACATGAAATGGTTGACTTCCATGATTTGACGCGCTGCACATCGGAGCTGCAGAAATATTTGAGCCGTTGTCCGTCTTCAGAATCTGCTTCATGTTTAGAGAAAATGAACTTGACTCCGGCCAATCTGCTTGAGGTATAAAAATGGATGTAGCCATACTGTAGCTGTTCCAATCTGCAAAGTTATCTCAAGAATCACACACAGAAAGAGAGACATGAACACAGAGTTTTGCGTACATTTTCTGTTTTATCTCTGTGAAAGTTCACAAAACACTTGTACACTTTTTTTTATTTTAAAATTTCTCATCACTTATACAAATCTACTGTACACAGATTCCTTTTTACACAAACATGAATCATTCCACAGAGTCAAAAGTCTTGATTAACTATGACAAACTCTGGATTTATACGCTTAATTTCCAAGATTAAAAATCCCACTGACTCTAATTTGAGTCCATTTTACTGCAGTTTTAAGCAAAATATGTGATCATGTTATTTTCATATTTAGAAATTTGCTGTTTTTTATTTATCTAGTTTTTCCTGTTTTTTCCGTATAGAAATTGTTTTTGAAAGGTGTAGTTTACAGTGCGCTCTCACAAACTTGCCCATCAGCATGTCTCCTGATGTGCATTGATACTAAAACATTTAACGCAGGAATATAGATGCCACGTTAATCATAACTAAAACTGGCTGAGTGAAGAATGTGTTAAACAGGCCATATAGTCTCTACACGATAGAAACAGTAAAATTATTGCACATATTGAATATCAGAATGGACACCAAACAGCAGGTCAGACCCATGTACGCTTGATGTTCCAACTTTACTTCAAGCAAAGATTTCCAGGAGTTAAACCTGGAGTCTAACAACATGTTGCCAGAAACCAGGTGAAACACAATTTCTAAAGTCATCTGGGAAAGTTGAGCGAGACAACACTGATGTCTTTGTTTGATGCTAAGTTAATAAGTAACTTCCTTTACCTCATGTCTGGTCATGTGAGATCATTTCAGAAATGCTTTTTCAAAACACTTTAAAACTACAGTTGTTTATGTAAGATGCTGCTTTTACTATTAGAATAAAGTAGTCGACGCTATGTGAAGTAATTAAAGCATATCTTCCATATCTCACTGTTAGTTGCTTATCATAAGTGACAAGTTGCCTGAAACTGCAACTTGCAAACTGGCCACAATAGAAATCTGTGTGACATATGGGTACGTCTAATTGCTTTTTGGTTTCATGGGGGAAAAAATGGATTATGGTTACCATCTGTGGCACTACATAATGCTTCTCTAAAAAATATTTTGTTTTAGAAGTTACACAAACTTGCAAAAAAAAAAAAAAAAGAAGAAGAAAAAGAAAAAAAAAAGAGGGTCAGTTATCAGCTCTGCAGCTGAGAGGCTGAATAAGAAAAAGTCCTGACACTGCACACGCCGGGCATCTGTCACCGGTTGCTCATCTCAGAAAGAAAACAACACATTTCCAGTCATTTGTAGGTCATGTGGTTTGCAGTTTGTGGGTCTGGTATTAGTGCTGTGCCATTATTAGCCAGCTTTTTTTTTTTTTTTTTTTTTTCCCAAATGTGAAACGCTGGCTCTTTAATTAGAAGCACACACCCAAGAGACTACACGGAGGAAAACAATCAAATAACGTGTATGACAAAACTAAATGTGCACAGCATTAACTGTTGAGGGGGCTGGTGTAGCCATGTACCAACAGCGCAGACGGGCCATAAAATCCTCTAGACAAGCTGTCTGTCACAACATTTGTTTGCCAGATTACATTCCTTTCTGCCACCGAGAGTGGCAATAAAAAGGGTGAAATTCTCCAAGCAGAAATGCTCTGGTCTCTCAAACTGCAATATGTCTGTAGTCAAATATGTTTGGAGGCGGGACCGCTGGCACAAAGCCCTATGCCCAGTCCTTTTTTTCCATGTTCTGAAACTTTTTAGACTTCAGCCGACCAGGAGGACAAAAGACTTGGACGTCTATGAGGACTATCAATACGTTTAAACAGGGGCATGCATTTCTCATAAAGTGGCTCCAAAAGCAGAGCGAGCCAATGGGAGGGGGGCTGCTTGATCAACCCATAAAGGAACCTCAGTTATGAACCAAAGAAAGAAAAAGAGGAAGAAAGAATTGGGCAAAAGGGGGAGAGAAAAAAAGAAACTGAAAGAAAAGGTCATGAGTGGCAGCTGATTTGAGGAGTTTCTGCGACCCCACAAAGGGCCATGACATCATCAGGTATTGAAGTGAGAGAGGAGGAGAAGGGGTTCTTTAAAAAGCTGGCCGCTTACCGAGGCCGTAATTACATTTGCGCTAAACATGCCCAAGTGCTCCTGTGCTGTGGGGGGAATCATTTTCAGAGGTGGGGGCTGGAGGAGCTGAATTAATCAGCTCTGTTTGCTGTGGGGACTCTTTACAACTGAAATCGTTCTCACCAAAAGCTTATATTTCAAAAACACTATATTTCCTGTGTGCTCTGTCCCTGAAGTGAATCTGTCCTCTAGCCTGGTTTCTTTTTTAAATTATGACTACAAAGTAACACATAAAATTGCAAACTGTCCTCATGACAGGAATTTAAAAAAAAAAAAAGAAGAGAAAATGCTTTACCCACTCTTACACCACCCCTGCTGACCCCTCCAACTCTGAGCTTTTCCTTAGCAGTGGAGGCATATAAAGCCTTTGCAGTGCATGGTGGGTAGGCATGGCGTGAAGAGTACAAGGAAGGAATGCTATTAAGTAAGTTATGCACATAATGAATCTGAGCAATGCTTGGGAAAACTTCAGCAACATTTATTCCTCTTTCAGTTTAGCCGATTTCTCAGTGAAAAGAGCAGGCCGAGGGGTGAATACAGTAAATCATTCTTTAGTTCTGCCAGAGCTGTTTTCACCCAAGGCCATTGCCCCCAAAGTCTTCATCTATTTACAACTGCGGAGTGAGTCCAACCTAGTGTCAAGGTTTTGAATAAGCTCAAAATATACAATCCTTTCCCTGTTCATTGTGTCATTTTCTTTTATTTCTTTCCCTTTTTTAACTCAACAGAGACGAACTGAAACAAAATTGTTGTGTTGAAGCAGATTGACAGGATTCTAAAATGCGGTTTGAATCTGCTCTCAGACGTGGAGTTATATAAATCAAGTTGTGGCGACTGCGGTGTGATGAGAGGGTGACAAATTCACCAGTCGTATGATATTTGCGGGCTCTTGGCTTTTCCTCTCTGCTGCTCACACGCCACAGTGCAGCATGACGTGTCATCACTATCCTGACAGGCCCACAGTGGCTGCGCTGTGGCATACTCAGCCGGCAAATCCAATTAGCTTTCCCACGATGATTCTGCACTGCCGCCAAGATGTCATACTGTAATATGATGAAATGATACACAAACACTTCTGATTCAATCTGAGCCCTCAGGGACTGCACTGCCAAGATGCATTCAGCAGCATGCTAATTCCAAGCTGACAGTTTATTTACTGCACGGTGGGATCCAGCTTCTGCAGGATGGCTTTATTGAGGATTCTTCCGTCACTTCTGGATGCAACATGCCAGTTTAGGAAAATATACTTTTACATTTGTGAACCACTTAAGAACTGTAATGCACAGACAAACAGGTATCAAAACGTATGTTTATTCTTAAACAAGTCTTTGCATATATTCAAGAAAAGAGAAAACATGTTTCTTAGATTGTGTGTTTCTCACCAGATTTCCAGAAAAGCTGCTCATTTTTAAAAAATTAATAAAAGCTTAAGTCTCAAAATGTTAATTCTGCTGAACCTTCGTTTGACAGAAAAAAGTGCAAGGAAATGACGGTCAGTGTTTTTATTGTATTAAAAAGATACATAAAACTAATTTTAATTTAAAATCTTAGACCAGCAACACTCTGTTACACTTCACAGAAATGTTGTGAAAGACGCAAAAATAAACCCTTTTTTTTTAAAAAAAAAAAAAAGAAAAAAAAGAAAGAAATAGGATATACAAGTAACTGTTTTCAAACTGTACAATAAGCAGATTTGTAATTGGTAAGGGTGTCAGGATTGGGTATAAAATAATTATTCGTTAAAGTATGTAGTTGCGGCTCACCACTTCGTGCCAAACTGGCAGGGGATCATTGATACATTAGAAAATAAACATTTCTCAATGAATATTTGTAATTATTTTGGGCCTTTTAACATCTCTATCCCCAAAAATTAGGAGGAAAAAAAAGGGAATTTGAGGAAATTGCAGTGCATAAAGACCAAGACAGAAAGTCCTGTTGGGAATGTACAGTATAATCTTCAAGCCCTCAGGGAGCACTACATGTCACTGTGACTGGTACTACCATATGGGCTCATGTGTACATGAAACATTGTCATATAACATGGTCATATATTAACTCCACGCAAAGACTTCTGGGCTATCTGGGGTTGAGCTTATTTGAAATGGACAGAAAGACAGTGGGCACATGTTTTGTGGTTAGATGAGCCTGCGTTGCAACTACTCGAGGAGAAAAAAATTGATATGATCCTCCACATGTCAAAAATGAATAAATAAACAAATCTCATCCAGGACGATATCGAACATGCAGAAGAGAGCAATTGTGATTGATTGTGAGCATGAGTGATTTGCACGTGTGTGAAGGTAGCATCGCTGCAGAAGCATTTATTGGAAATCTGGAGAAAACAAGCCATCATTACAGCAATTACTTTTCCCAGGAAGTCCAAGGGTCATGGAGGTCATTTTGCATGACTTACTGAACTTAGCTAGCCTACAGTACAGTTGTAAATGTATGACATATTATAAGAAGTAAAAACAGAGAACAACTATTTACATTTAAGCAGCTAATATGGCCAACGTTGAAAAATCATTAAAAAGTTGAATGAAAAAGAAGTGAACTAAAGGAAAAATAACTGTTCTATCTAGTTGCTAGCATCAAACTTTGAAATTGTTAATGTTTTCTAATCAAAGTGAACTGGTCAGTGACGACACTAATTTCTTATTTGAAAGTGAAGCAAAGGTTCAAACCAATAAACAAAACAAAGATTAAAATTTTTATTCCAGTTGAAATGTTCAAACAGGGTTTCTACTTTCTTGTCTATTACAAGTAATTTGAGTTTTTTTATTGAGATGACGGTAACAATATTTAAAGAAAGCAACACTATAAATACATCCTGTAGAGTGGGTGTACAACATAAAGCTGGATAAATATCACACACTTGCTTTGAATATATCATTTTATGGCTGCCTGTTTATGGATTCCACTTTGAAGCCAGTGTCAGCCTTCTGTAATCTGAAGTAAAGGAGAGATAGTACAGTAAAAGTTACTTCCCATATACATGCTGAATATACAAAGATGCTGGCCTTTAAAGAAATTTGAGTGGATCCTATAAGACAAGCTTTGGACCTCAGTTTTGCAGCCAATAATGATTCTCTTCACGATGGATTGGATCTTTCTAGCCTCCAGCTTTTATCCATTTTCTCCTTGCCATGATCTATTTTATGGATGTTCCTCCATGATGGCTGCATGTTGCCATCAATGGTTTCCTTTCTTTATTTCTCCAAGGACTCAGAACACCTGTCTGCTTTAATCACTAAGTCCTTCCCAGCAGGAATGCCATCACTGAATGGACACTATGCTGCTATCTGACATTGATAGAAACAACATAGTATAGATCCCCACTTGGCAACAACAAAGAACCAGCAAAAAGATCAAGAATAGATGCAGCCTGCTTTCCTGGAAGTTGTTCTTTTGCAGCCTGCTGCCACATGACTCACTAATATCATAAAGAAAAGCAGCCAGAGTGTCAGCAGTGACTCACAACATAAACATGAAACATGGATGGATGAAATCATATTTTTACGAGTCACTGCAATTATGTGAACGGTTATAATCATATTCAGGATGACACGTCTACAGGATTTTCCCAGAAGCACAGCCAGTCATCCACAAAAAAAAGTAGTCAAATTTAAAGGAAAACAGAATCCAGTACAGAAACAGGCTCATGGATTTTTGTTTGTTGGTTTGTCTGAAAAACATAATGTTTCAGAAAGCTAACGTTTCTTCTCTAGATGCTTTTTCTTTTCCCATTATGCTCCACATACACCACAGTATGCCTTTTTGGCAGATTGGAAAATTTCATGATTCTCTATCCAGAATGACATCATCCCAGGAAGTGGTCACAATCATTCTGGGAATTACTCTCAAAAGAGTGTGTCCCTGTTTGCTTTAGTGAACAACAACCTTGACAGCTATGAAATAATCTACCAGTAAGGTTAACAACAACATTGCTTTCACGGCTGAGAAACTAATCAACTTTCACTCCGTTCGACCGAAGAGCCAAAGCCTGCAATAGTCATCAGTAAGCTGCCCCTCAATGGAATTTTTTTCTGAATGCAAATAATGACTAAAGTTTGCTCAGTGATGAACAGATCGTTCTGTCAGTTTTTCATGGAAAACAAATTGTCCTTGAATGCTCAAAGTTTGCGCCCATGGACTTTTATGAAAGGTCCCATTTACGAATTCACATGAAACCCCCCCACCCCCACCTCCCTAAGTGAGAGATAAGCACAGGAGATTAATCAATATCTAACCAAACAGAAACAGAGGCACACACATGCAGATCTAGTTTGTATCAACAGGGGCTTGATGCCATTCCCACAGCAACTTCAATGCTATATGAAGATCTATGATTTTATTTCTGATTTCTACCAATAAAGTTTTTTTGACCCACATTTGTTTTGTTTTTTTTTTTACTTCAAAATAATCACATGAAAGTTTATGTGTTTGTGTCAGTAATGCCAGCGGGACATCATTTGCTCTAAATCAGTGGTTTTCAAACTTTTTGGGCCACGACCTCCATAATAATATACTTTGTTGTTCGTGACCCAACACCCCCCACCCGACAACTGAGTGGTTAATTGTGTGATACAACAAATGAGTCATCCTGTGGCCATCCTCTTATTGTTAGGCTTGGAAAATGTCAGAATCTTCATAAAATAGAAGGACAGAGTGGATTTTGGTGGATTATGTTAGCAGGATGAAGCACCCAAATGCCAAATACAGCTTTTCTCACTAAATTGGGCCAAGAATAGTACCTTTAATAACTTTGTTTCTGGACACTCAATTATATAAAAACAAACAAATAACTAAATAAAAAACGTAAAAAAAATACATGAAAGGCTTGAAAACTATCAAAAATTTTATATATAACATAAATAAGGAGGATAAAATGTTTTCTCTTGTGTACCCACAGGTACACACCCCAAATCAGCTTCTCTCACTGAGATAATGCCAAATTTGGATTTTCAACATGTTGTTAGCGGCAACTATGAATTATTTATGCAATAATTAAGAAATGAATGTGTTCATTTCACAGATTAACCTATTCACAATAATGTGTTAATACTGATTGGCCCAAATCCCAAATTCATTTTATAAATGTAGGCTCAGTTTATTTTTCCTTTTTTTTATCACAATGATCTGGCAACCCCCTGAAATTATCATGTGACCCACATGTGAATCCTGACACCCATTTTGAAAGCCACTACTCTAAATTATAAGGTTGATTCCAGAAAGTGAAACAATACTCAGTGGCTCCTTCACCATTTCCTCTTGAGATTTGCTTTAAACAGATACATTTATCATAGATAATATTTTCCCTGTCATTAATAATAAAGGTTGAATGCAGGACACAGCGGCATCTGCTGGCTCAAACTGCAAACTGCAACCAACTGAAAAACCACTCAGCCACCCCTACACTATAGGGCTCCAGAAAACTTTAAGGACTTGCTGTGTTCAGTAATTCCCCGGTAATTCCCTGTGGGTTTCTTCTTATAAGAGCCGATGGAGGTTAGCCTTCTTAGCAGCAATAAAATGTAGGATTATCGCCATGCTTGTAAAGACTGGAAACCTATTTGTGTAAAGTGTAAAAAGTGACAGGAAACACAGCAGATACTTAAGTCAAGGCAGGTGTGAAAATTACAGCTGCTACACACAGAAAGGGTGATCTGTAAGGAGTGTCTGTACTGGAAGGTGCGCTGAGATCTAACTATAATAACTTAGCTTGTGGTTGTAATTTTCTATTAGACAAGGTGTTTCTCAGAAACACAAAATAGTTTTATAGCCGGTTGATTGATTCACCATTTTAATCCAGACTGAATCATTTTGGATGGATCACAGTGAAAAGTGAAATGAACAATGATCAGCTGCTGAACTACATTGTTAGTAATTCTGGTGATCCACAGATTTTTAGGACCTTAGCAGATACATGTTTTCAAAAATCCAGGAGAAAGTCTCTCTTGACATTTAGTGAATACATAAAACAATGGAAAAAATTAAGAGACCACCCTTGTTGACTCATGTTAAATGGTCATTTTAATGCCGGGTACTACTACAAGTACATTTGTCTGGACAAATATAATGATAACAACAAAAATAGCTCATAAGAGTTTAATTTAAGAACTGATATCTACACCAAAAAGAAAAATGTATTTTTGACTTACATAATTTTTTGTGTTACTTCAACTGAAAAGAAATAAGTTAATCATAGTTTGTTGTTCACAGTACTTAAATTAATTGTGTTCATGCAACACATATATATTATGTAGGGATAACATCAGACAAAATCACATTGAGATAACTTAAAAAAATTATCCAACAAACACCTATTTTATATGTTAACTCAACATAAATTGTACAAATAAAGTAAACAACTGCTCTGATTCACTTTTTCCAGTGTATAGCCATTTTCCATGCTTTTCTTGATAAGTGATTTTGGTTATAAAGTTCTTGCATAAATAGCTATGGCATTGTACTGCCAAAAACAGCTTTTGGGCATTCTATATTTTCTTTTCTGTCTCTTTTAGTCACACAATTCACACTGCAGTTGGTACTTGATTGCATAACCATTATTTTTGATGACAAATATGGTCTCTTAATTTTTTTTCCATGGCTGTATGTGTTAATCTGTACACAATCAGGGTCATCAAATCTAAAAACTGATGACTTAATGACATCATTTGTGAAAGAGAAGAGCTTTATTACTTGAATCTTACGTGAAATCTTTCATATAGCTGTAAAATGGATTGACATTAACTCTGTAGCAGAGGAAGCCCTCAAAGAGAGTTGCTGAAGCTTCCTTTTTTGCTTCTGAATACTTTGATCAGATCAAATTTTGTAGTGCAAAAATAAAGTTTTATGTTTGCTCATGTTAGCATACTATAAAACAATCATTTAAGGGTAGCATGAATGGAATCACTTACTAATATTACCTAATGTTGTAAATGTTTGGTTTAGGTATGGGGTGCCAAGCTAGACAAGAACCCAAAACACATAAGAAAGAGACGCAATCTCACAGTTGCTTCATAATATGGCCATTTACGATAACAGCTTCCTATTTCTTAGGAACCTTAAGATCAGTGGTGGGGAACTTTGGCCCTCGTCCTGCAGGTTTTCTATGAGTCCTTGGTTCTACACATCTGCTTCAGAAGAGTGAGTCACTGTGCAGAACTTGATGGATCCATTGAATCTGCTGTGTTGGAGTGGGGACACGTACAGTAAGAAACCTGCAGCTACAGTATGTGGTCCTCCAGGATCAGGGTTCCCCACCACTGTTTTAGAAGCTGTACGATCATGAACAACAGAAGTTCCTGTTTCTTGCTGTCTCTACACTTAACAGGTTTTAGGTTGCATGTCGTTTTATAGGTGATGATGATGATGATGCCCGTTTTTTTTTTTTTAAATGATGGGTTTGACATGAGCTGGCTTGCAATGAGCCTGTAGAATCTTGCAACAGGTATTAAAGTTCACATAAAGGTTAATGCAGCTCAAAAGACATAAAAGTCAACATGACAGTCAGACCTGCAATGACCCACAATGCTTTTTCTTTTATTTGATACACATTTATGAAACTTGGAAAGCCCAGTTGAGCGGCTATTGTCTGAACAAATGTTAACAAACAGATGTTACATAACTCACAATGTTACAAGCTTGTGTGCATGACAAGATTCTAATACAGTAGCATCTGTGACACTGAGTTTGTGTGACAGAAGGAAAAGTGTCATATCTGTAGCCCATGCATCAGGTAACAGCATTAGAAATAAGATGGATGAACCAAATTGCAAAAGAGAGAGTGCATAGGCTTTTTTCAAGACACTTAACTACCCTTTATAAGCATGGGCTTATACATACATCATGCAGTCGCTACAAGGAAGCTAGGAGGGTAAAATCTGCCTTATGTCATTTTTATATACAGTTCATCTGTATAATGTGTAAAGGATTTTAGTTCTGCAGTCCATGTGTGAAAACAGCTTTGCATTGGGAACATTGTAAACATTACCTGTTACACATCAGCATGTCAGCAATGTCACTGTTAGTGTTAGCACAACTCCAACTGAAGGTAAATGTGTGCAGAGAAACGGGAAGAGGTGAAACAGATAGTTTCAGGCTCAAACTACTGAAGGCACACAGTTTGACTAAGATTGGATGGAATACAGTCGCATGCTGGTGAGCAGGATTCCTCCAGACTGAGAAGACTAAAACCTCAGAAAAAAGCAGAACAGTTTCATGGTGACAGTGGTTGCTGAGGAGAAGGCACAGAACCCCCTCAGAGTTCAAAGATGACATGCTTCCCACAGAGTAACACCAAGAGACTCAATTCAACTTGTCTCTTGTGTCTTTGGAATAAAATTCAGCTTGTTGTGAAATAAGATTGTGCTTCATTAGCTTTTAAAAAGATTTGCATATGTTACAGCTTCTAATTTACATGGTCCGGATATTTAAGAGGCCTCCTTTGGGATTATTCTCCAGCTGTGGGGCTTGAATGCCCAAGCATGTTTGTCCAGCAAACAGGCTCTTATACTCACTGGCCAGTCACTTTGGACACTGGTCACTTCTGCCTCTAAATCTGCTTATAGATTTTCTTTGCTGTGTGGCCTGACAGAGGTCAGTAGGTCACCCTCTAGCATGGCATTCTGGGAGTGATTGTTCTCCGAAGGCATTGGGTGCAGAATCTATCATCATTAATGCACCAGTCTTCTCTTGTTAACTGGCTGCCCAAACATGATGGAGAAAAAATGGAGGGCTTTTGTGGCTTCTTTTGAAAGGCAATCAAATTCGTCATTTTAGCTAATAATTAGACCAAATAGGAGGATGCCAAAAAGGTTCAAAGGTCAGATTAGTATGCTGATATGAAGCATTTGATAGCCGTGCTTTTAAAAGAAATGTATTATAAAGTTAACACTGCACCAATAAAAGGGATGAGATGTATGTAAACATTCTAAAATCCTACTTTGTGATGGGTAAATGAGTGATTTCTAAAACAATATACAAGGACCATCTGCCATATGATTATCCCTCAGAAAGACCACCAGTGTAATGACGATTGGCTGCGTTCAGGTTGCACGACAACAGCTGCGAAGTCTCCCACTGATGAATATGGTCAAACATATGCATCCACGGAAATGTTTACTTAAAGATTGTGAACCTGGGTTAGATATTGCGACCCAGGACTAACATTAGTGTCCTCCATCACCCGGTCATGCACTTCTTTCAGCTTACTGCTATTAAAACTGTCTACATGATATAGGTGAGAGAAGCCAGCTGCTAACATTAGCGTGAGGTCCCCCCCCCATCCGTGCTCCAAAGCAAACGATTCCCCCAATTTTATCATTGTTCCAGTTTAACCCTTGACCCCACATGGGAAGCTGAATAATGAATTCCATATTTCCCAGTGGTGGATAGCAGGATTGGCTGTTAGTGAGCATCAATCACACCCTGCAGGGCTGAGTGGTCACATCTCACTGACCGCTGACTCACGTAGTGTCCACCGCTCTGAGAGATGATGAGACTTGCACATTTACAGTCGTATAAAACTACTTGCATTAGAGAAAACCAAGACAAAAATAACAGTGTACCAGGAATCCAGAGCTATACACTGTTGAGTGTGAGTTCTTGCTAAGATAGTGATACTGTAGCAAAACTAGAAACAGGACTGTGTTCATAATCACATGAAAAAAGACAAAAAATTAATAGATAAATAAACAAACAAACAAAACATAAACAAAGGTCCAAATCTAACATGAACAACAATCATTACAACAGCAATTTTTAACGTATGTATTTTGGAGGTGGACCAACTTTGCACAAATCTGACTAAACACCAAAAGGATACTAAAAGGGTGAGGAAAAATAAAGATTTCTTTTTTAAAAAATGAGTGGGGTTATCATTATAAATAAATGTGATTCACTTCTTTTATTTATTCTGTTAAATTTGAGCTTTTTCAGTTTTTATTGACTTCAATTCCTGCTTTTTAATACTTCCTCTGCACCCTGCTATGTTTCTCATGTTTTTATATAAAGTACTTTGCATGAAATTTGCAAAACAATCCTGCCTTGCTTAAAGGAGTGATGACATAGCAGTTAAAAACTAGTTTATGTTGTTGGCATTACTGTATATGTGAATACTCCAAAGAAAAGAACGGCATTTTTTACAGCGGAGTATTGTTTTGAAACGCCAGACCTCACTTCCTCAGTAATACAATTGGGTACGGTGATGATATGGAGCTTTACCCGGAGACCACGTTGACTTCATTTTGATTGGCTACACCTTATTTGGCTATGACCTTATTTGGAGAATCTAGGTCAAGCTGCGGTCGGACTTTGCTAAAGGCTAACTGCTAGCAACATGTGCACAACGGATCATATTATACACCCAAAACCCCAGAAAAGTGAAATTTGATGTCATGGCACCTTTAAATATCCTTCATTTATCGAAGGATATCAGCAATTATGATGCAACGTACTTCGGTTTCCCTGTTTTATTATTTCGTGGCACTCTAATACAAACCTCCTGTAACAGTGTGGTAATTTAAGTATATTTTTGAAAGAAAAACAGTTTCATCTCTAAAAATTTTGTTTATAACAATGACTTGAAGAAAAAGAAGATAATTAATCATTTGGACAAACCACTGTTCCAACCTTTAACTAGTTTTGTCATATGAAAATATTCTCAATATATAAATACTGTAGAAATAAAGTATCCAAAATAAACATAAAATGCTACCTCAGGCTCTACAAAGACAGCCCTTTAAATCCAGAATACACATTATGTGTGTGTGGGCTATAAGAGGAGCCTGAACCCTGCCCACACTGAAGCTCAGGCAAGAGCTGGGACAGAAAACAGTGTAAGGAGGAACATCAGTCAAATGTTAAGCTATCTTGATTTCTTCATCTGGCTTTGGCGCCATAAAAAATTGGTTTGAGTGCTGCGCCCAAGTTTTATACTGACTGGTAAACCTGCTTTTTACTCTGGCGTCTTGTTGTTTGAAGGGTCGGTGACATTCTTATGTAACAACCATGTAGATACAACACACAGTATAGAGGCACATTGTATAAGGCAATGCAATCATAACTATGCTTACTTGTTGCTGGGATGTGATTTCTTCTTTTTCCTTTTCAGCGATATCTCACAAAAACTGCAGAATAGAATTTCAGAAAATTTGCATCATGGCCACACAGAGGCTATAAAGCAGAGAAGCCCAAGTTCAGTCCTCAAGAGCTTATATCCTGCAACTTTTAGGGCATAGCTTCTCCAACACACCTGAATCAAATGGCTGAATCCCCTCATGCATGTCATTCAGCTCTGCAGAGGCCTGGTAACGAGCCATTTATTAGATTCAGGTGTGTTGGAGATGGGATGCATCTAAAAGTTGCAGGATAGCTCTTGATGACGGCGCCGCTGCCATAAAGTTTTGGTCTTTGTTTGGATCACTGTAATTTATGGAACAAATACAAATCTGACCTTAAAAGATGATTAAATTCTCTCTCTGAAGCTTTACAGTGCAACTAAATATTATCCACTGCAGTGTCCTTACAGGGAGCTGACTTTTGGTTTCCCCTGAGGTGAGATTTTGCTCTAACATTGACATACTGCAGGAGGACACTTCTGAAGTATAAATCAATGCAGTTTTTGCTTTTACATTGCATTACTGTTTTTCTTGTCTAAAGTCTTCAACATATTTATCATGACAGACTTATAACAGATCCATTTTAGTTGAAGTTACTGCTCTACTTAATTTAAGAGAGAGAGAGTTGATCATTTCTTGTGGAAATAAAAACTTCTTCATTTGGGCAAAAATGCAAAAGAGCCAATGTAATCATTCAATGGGATGCATATTTCCTGCAGCTCCACTGTAAGATGTTGGTGGAACATGTGATGCATTCAAACACAGAAATCAATGAAGGCTGCAGCGGTGACTGAAGAGTCTGGGAGTAAAGAACAAAAAGTGGATAAACATTTAAACAAAAGGAATCTAAATCAAAGATGAGACTGTAGACCTGTTTCAGGGAAAATAAGATCAGGTGTGTGTTGAAGCTGAAATGACACAACTTTCATTAGTAAAAGAAGAAAGGGGGGGAAAAAACTTTTTGAAACTATTACCATAGATAAGAACCGTGTGAAAAATCGATGGGGAAGCTCAGTTGTCAGTACGACGATGTGCTGACTAACTCTCGGAGGACCGAGGCAGAGTGGGAAGAGGGTTTTAAGGACGCCCACTGGAGATAAGAGACCATTCACATGGGAACAACAGTAGCTCCCCCCCTTCCACTCCTTTTTTCTAAAGTCACCAAATCTTTAGAGGAACAGAGTTGAGTATTTGCCTTCCGCAGGTTGAGACTGGGGATGACAGCTCTGGGCCCAGCGGCGAGCACTGTTGACAGTGGGAAAAGGGGAACGGGACGAGCAGAGTAATCTCCCCCTAAGCCTTGCCTATTTATCACGGAGGTAATGATAAGAATCAGATTTAAAGGTGAACCCTGAGATGGGTCAGAGCCTCACACAGGCGGTAACGCGATCTGCAGGAGAGCGCTGATAACCCAGGACAATACGGGGGGACGTCTGTCAGATAAATAAAACAAACGGTGCAGAGCTATAAAAGGGGGGCCACGTGGCATCTGCTTCACAGAACAAATTCAGCCTCACTAAGAATAGGATGAGAGTGATGGCCAGAGAGGGGAAGAGAGGGATGCTGAGGGGGAGATAAAGAAAGGAAAAGATATTACTTATTTCAAGACAGAGCATTAGAGTAAAGGAGAGGCATGTGGGGGTGAATGTCAATCATTTGCAGTTCTAAGAGAGTTTCATACTCCAGCGTGCTTCTTATTCAACTAATAAACAGTCAGTATTGATCATCATGTTGATTTATTGTAACTTACCAATGAATAAAATGATATTATCATAACTCAGTTTGGAAACTGACTGCACATTAAAGCAATTATGTACTTATGATGTGCCAGGTACATGGAGGGGGTGGGAGGTTTCCTTAATTTATTTTTATTTTTGCATGCCTTCGAATAGAAACAAGGATCTAATGACTGCACCGCATCATCATGGGTTAAATGCTCCTGCTGCACCTTCTTTCTAGCTGAACTGGGGGCTATAGCACGCACTTTACAAAGACCCCCCCCTCCAACCCCCAGCTTGATAAGTCGCCTGGTGAGGTCACCCAGCGGCCTCGGGGACCCCTGGTCACTTCCCCTCTGAGGAACAACAGTGCTTTGACCTCTGGGAATCTTCCCTCTCTACAACGCGTGTGAGGTCATGTTTTCCAGACCCTGCGCATGGTGTCGTGTTTTCTTGTCCTCTGTGTGCACTGTATCAACACGGCTCTGCAGTTATGAAAATATAGCGAGGCAGACAGAAGCATATCCTGTGCCATCTAGCGAACAATGGTGGAAAGCATGTCAGTGATACTGCACAGGTTGGTCACTGGCGAGATAAAATGCCTGCAATGTGTAGGCTGTGTTTGTCCCTCATAAAAAGTCAATAAGGCAGGGAGGTGGATAGCCGCCTCCCACGCAGTAAATTAATGGAGCTGGAGCTGCTGAGCATAGATGACTGATGACTTTTATAGAGAGCTCTGGAGCTCCACTGCCACTGTCACCTTAGTGTCTCTTGTGGGTCTGAGTCACTGGATCTTGTCAACCAACACCGGAGAATCACCTCTGTGTTCCGAGAGATAAAGTTGATGCTGTGTTGCTTCACAAGCTCCATGTTTCTGATTGCAGGCTGGGTTTCAAACAAAGCACCTGCAAAGAAATTATTCAGTATTCTACATTAAGGAATCATGTCGCAAGCTCTTAAACAGCACATGTTCTCTCCTTCTAGTGTTCTCCTTTTCTCCTGCTTTCTTCATGTGAAAGGAATGGAGCTAATGTGGAAACTTCTTTTTGCAGGAAGTGCATGGCAAAATCACTACTTCCTGCTTTTAACAGTGGCCAAAAATATATTTCTGAAGTGGGTAAAACAAATAAACAAATAAATTCCCTCATTCTGAGTCGCTGGGGTAGCTTTAAAGAAATAGTACACCCACAGAATAATAAGCCATTATTTTCTACTCACCCTCATGCTGAGCAAGACTGTGGAGCACGTTTTTAATCTCAAATGCAGCTGGAGATCGGACAGGTTTTCTTTTTTTCCCCCAACTTTTATATGATGGAGTTCACCGGCGACTGAGCCAAAAAGGTCCATAAAAGTCCACAAAACCTTGTCAATATTCCTCCATACTGCTCGTCCAATGTAATCCAAGTGTCCTGAGTGGGTAGCGTCCATAATTTACTGGAAACTGCATCATTTAGTTAATTTTCATAGCTTAAACAGTACTACATCTAGCTTCCGGAAAAACAAAACAAAACAAAAAACATCTAGAAGCGTGCCTTTGCAAGTTCACAACACTACGGAAGCCGCAGCAGACGAGATCACGCGCTCTCTTTTTCTTTTGTTCTTTGTATTAAATCATAGCCAACCCCTCTTGTGTTTGTCCCGGTTTGTCCGAAGCTTGTTTGCTCTTAGCACAATGTAAACAGCAAATTTCTTCTTCTACGCTTGCATTATTGGCAGAGTAGGTGCTGAACGCCGAGGCTTCCGTAGTGTCGCAAACGCGTATGAATATGCAAATAGGAACGGCATTGTACTACTGTTTAGGCTATAATGATATACTAAATGATGTCGTTTTGAGTGAATTATAGACGCTACCCACTCAGGACACTTGGATTACATTGGACGAGCAGTATGGAGGAATATTGACAATTTTTTGTGGATTTTTATGGACCTTCTTGGTTCAGTCGCCAGTTGTATGAAAGTTGGGGGGAAAACAAAAACCTGTCTAATCTCCGGCTGCATTTGAGATATTTAAAAAGTGCTCTACAGTCTTTCTCTGCATGAGGGTGAGTAGAAAATGAACGCACATCATTCTTTGGGTGTACTATTCCTTTAATAAGACTGAGTGAGCAAAGGCTGAGGAAGTTGTATGTAAACACCAGTGTGTGACTGTGATGAGTCACTGGATCACACAACTATGAGGCTATGCTGTTTATATCTCCCATGAGGTAACGTCTTCCTCATATCATCTAAACACACAATTATAATGCCAGCCAGGCCCAATAAGAATGTCTGAAACCCTGTATTCATTTGAGTGGTCCATGAATCACAGACCGTCAAACAATAGCTTGATTCAAAAGAAAATTGTTCCATCGATGTTTAAAATCATATATATATGTTTTATATTCTGTGCAGTTTAATCTAAACCGGTGGGAAGTGTTAGCACAAATGAAACATGTTGAAGATGATAAAAAGAAAGACAAAAGGAGAGTTTTACGTGTCAAATTAACCCCAGGTAACCTTTAAATTTCAGTTTCAGCGGTTGTTTTCGCACATTTTTCATTACATGGCGAAAAGCAACTAACTGCAAGCAGCAGGCTGACAACTTCGTCTTTAGTAACAACAACAGTAAACAGATTCACACCAACCCCCTCCTCACATTCCACAACTTTTGACTCCCATGTGTGTTGGAAACTTAGTTAGCTCCTGGCCACATAATTGCACGTGCATACTCTTAAAACATGTACACATATGCCCCCCCAGCTTGCCATTGTTCTTCTCTGCTACTAGAAAGAAGTTATTTCTCCAAATTCAGTGCAAGTTTCTTTTTATTTCTCATCGGGGCTTCCCCTTTACTCTCCTCCTCACTTCCTCCTTTCTTCTCGTTCCTCTTTCTTTGACCCTCTCGGTCTCTTGTATGCTGGTGTCTGCAGCTGTATTTTTAATCAAGTGAAGGATCCATAGAGAAATGGGCATTTCTTTCACAGCATTATATTCTTCCCCCTCCTGTCTGTGCTCATGGATCACTGGTTAGCTTAGAAATACAGCCGGCACAAAAGCAGCAGCTGACATGTGGAGCTTAATGGTAATAATGGCCATTTTTAAGCCCAATCAATCACATTTAGTGGACATCTCCATTTTTTGCCTGTGAAAAGGTATAAATAATAATCATGAAAATAAAAAGAGGAACAGGAGAGGAAAATGTCAGGTGAAAAAAAAGCCTCCTTGGTAAATATTTTAACTGCTTATTAAGATTTGGAGCGCGCCACAAAAGGAGCATCTGTGCTCCACAGAGCAGAGTGAAAGGAGAGACCCAGATGGTTCTTAGAACTAAATAGTGAAAACTGATCTATGAACAGGGCAAAGTAAAGCCCATTTATTTAACTATTTATTTATTGTGTGGATGTGCGCGCGGGTGTTTGAAGCTGGTCTTGTGCGCATGCTGTTGCTTTTATACATGAGATTGTATATGTACTTTTAAATGTGCAAGTGAATCTGCAGCGCAGAAATCTCTGCGTTGCACCAAAGAGTCCTGAGAATTCGTTGGATGGCCTATAAAACGTGCAATGAATACCTCAGTTTGTTTATCTTTGCAAGGTTCAGATATTTCAATGTCTCTTCGCCTCTCTTTTTATGAGTCTCCATGACTTGTGGTGCGATTCTTAGACACGCAACACCGGGGGTAAAAGAAGGGGGTGAGCCTGGCTGTCTGCACAACAATGCACTTAAGTAATGACCAAATCCATTGCCCTCTTTTTGCCATAAGAAGAAATGCAAAACATTAAAGCAAAAAATAAAGAAATAAGAAAGGATTACATGTGTTCGTGGGCTGAGAATGGCTCGCTAAAAGTTCAAATTACTCCTACTTTAGCTGTGTCCTTCAGAATAATTAAGGTAAATGTAATAAGAGAGAGCAGAGAACATAGCTTTTCACAAGATAATATGGAAAATTTTACAGCTTTCATCCCTTCCTAATCCTCCCTGCTCTTTTATCTTGTTGGCTTTTTATTGGCTGTGCAGCTCCTGGGAACTTTACCCTAATAAAAAACAATCCTGTGGAATTTTCCACAGAATTTATGCAGTATGCAAAAAGATGGGTACGCACTTTTTTTTCCTTTTTTTTTTCACTGGACAGCACACATTTGTGTTTTGGTTTTTAATCAGAGTAAATAAGTGTGTGGGAGGCCTGCAGTCCCCATGGCTTCAGTGCTAATCACAGTGAATCCTATTTGTAGACAGCAATGTGGAAGTGATGATGATCCAGGTTGTTCTGAGTGTGACTGAGGTTGCTGAGCAGAGGAAGTCACGGACAAATAACTGCATATAACTACATAAAACTACATAAACACAATACTGACCTGCACAATTTTGGCAACCACAGCTACGAAGATAACATCTTGAAATGAAAAAAGAAGTGCAGGATAAAGCATGCATAAATGGAATAAAACAATAAACAGCATTTCTGTGAATTCAGATAATATATTCATCTGCAAAAGCTCTGCTCATTCTCAAAATCAAACTCATAAAAGCATCATAGAAGCAATAACTGAAGAGAGCCCTCGTAGAAATTTACATATTAATCCAATGTTAAATATCCCCCTCTATTAAAACTTTTACAGGCTGGAGTAAAACAGAAAATGCTTCATGACAAAATGAATCTGTCCTCTGCCAAGGCTTTGTTCTGAGTAAGTTGTATTTCTGTGCACATAAATCGGCACTGTCTCCTGCATGGGGAGGTGCTGCTGTGAAGCAACCTCTCCCAGACTCACACTGTCCAGGAGGCACTCAAACTGGCTTCTGTCACCAGGGGGCAAGAAAACTATCTGCTGCTGCAGCGTCACCGCTGCTTCCTCTGGATGAAGTCTAAGTTCAACGTCAACATTAACCTGACAATTGAATAAGCCTTTGGGATGTAAGAATAAGGATTTCTAGGATTTCCTACATTATTGTTTTTGCAGAAAGCGTCTCTGGCAGCTGCAAGAGGAGTTTGTGCAAATAGCAAAAACAAACATCAGTAGGATGATGATAAATCTCTTTTTCTTCAAAAACAAGTTTGAGTCATTTGAAACAAACATTGTCTTCAGATGTCCACCCAAGATTATTATATTTGTTTTGAAGAAAAAAAAAAAAAGAGGGGGGGGGGGGCTCAAACCTTTTCAACTGCTCTATTTATTTTCAACTGACATTTTTCATTTGATCTGAAAAAGACATCATAATGGCAAACCATACAAAACAACATCATGGTGATCAACATCACCATTATACGCGGTTTTATTCTGCCGTAGTGGGTTTCAGCACAAACATGGCAGCATGAATGTTAAAAGTGATCAGCGCTGCATTAGGTGTGTGCTGGTGTGGAATTAGCTGAGCAAAGTCAGGGATTTTTTTTCTTACTGGTGAAGAAGAAAAGTTGCAAACTGCATCAGATTTCAGAATTTTTCAGCCTACAAGAAAAAAAACATGTCTCTAGGGAAGGAAAATATGCAACAATATTCACTTCTGTTTTTGTTTTTGTGTATTTGCAGCTGAACATAGAGAAATAAGGTCATATTTGAGCTTCAGACAGAATATAATGTACTTTATACTAGCTTACTGTACTTGTGTCAAAGCTCTGTGTTTGCTTCTTCCAGCTACAGTATAGCTTCCTCTTCTTACAGTATTTCTCCTTGTCTCATATCTTGTGGTACAAAATAATAAAGCAATAAAAAAAGTCTATCCCACAAAGATCTTAGTTGTATTTCAGCTGCATAGTGTCAAAAAGGTATTAATGTTCAATATTAAAAAAATGTTCTTTTTCCAATTCTGTTTAATCTGAGGGGGAAAAAGATGCTTGTCCCTACAAAAAGCCAGTGCTGCAGTGTTAAGCAGTGTTAACTGGTTAGCTGGGGATAACCAGCAGAGCAGCAGGATATTGACTGTGGGTCAGTGTCCCTGGCCTGAGAGCAGAGGTCCTCCTGGGGTTTTGATGGTCAGACCCCATGTGCCTCTGGGCTGTGAAAATAATCCAATTATAGCTGCTCAGCATCAGATTGATGCGAAACTGATTCATTCATCATGCGAAGTGACAGGCAGAGCTCAGCTGCTGGGTTCTGCTACCTTCCAGCTTGGCCTTTTCTCTGCTCCTCCTAAACACGCTGACAAAGTTTCTGACAAGTCAAGAGGTGAATTTCAGGGTCCAGCTGCTGCTGCTCCTGCTGATAATGATCTAACAGGATCAAATGGAGGATTTTAGGGCACCACTGTCATTCGCAGGTGATCAAACATAACCTGATAATTCATCCTTAACAACATGATTTTTTGAATGATGTCTGTCATCCAAAGAAGTTGCTCATTTTGGACAAAATCTCACCTTATGTTGCTGTTGTCGGCTAATTATAACCTGGTTGACAATCAGAGTTAAAACGACACCCTGTTATATAGATAGAGATAAGATGTGGGACTTTCTGAGTACTGTAATTTAGCATTCCAGTGTTTACAAGCTTAGTGCCACGAAAGTCTAAAAATAATGTGCCACGCACTTCTTTCACATTTACGCATTTACCTCGTGTTTGTGAACACGAATGTGTGTCTGAGAGCAGCTTCATACCACCATAACAGCCAATGACTAGATGGGAAATATACGTTCATTTGTTTTTGTTTGGTTGCAATCATTGAAGAGACAGAGGAGGGACGATTCTGAGCTGCTCGCTGTCATATATAATCAATAAAATACAAGTAAATGCTAAATAATTAGACCTTTTCCTCTGATCTGTTTTCTGGTGTTTTTTTTATTTATTTCTACACCATCTCATCTCATACTGACCAATTTATAAATCCTAAACGTTCAAGATAATAAATCTGAGAAATACATCACTGGACAACTTCTTTAGCTATTAAAATCCCTCTTATTGCTTTTATCCACAGTACTTTTAAAAGCAAGTAATGATTAAAACTGGCTAATGTTGAGCTAAATATTCCTTGCTTGAATTATTTTGACTAGAAATTCAATAACAGAGGCACAAAACCAATACTATCAGTAGGTGTTTTTTTGGGGGCAATTTGCATTATTAGATGTTAAGTCATAATGTCTGACTTTTATTTTTATTTCATTTAAAACCTGAGGTCGCCAATTGGGGAACCTTGAGAACAGACGTACAAAAATTATCATTTTGGAAACCTTGGAAACTATCTGCAATAAAATCTCTTTAATTCTGCATTTAATCCAAAAATTTAATCCAGACTTTGCAGACATAATGTTCACATATTGTGCAATGATTTGATAGATGTTTAGAGCATGCAGCTGCATCAAAAGGATTTTCATATTCAACGTTAAAGAGTTTGTTTTTTTCCAGCAGCCTGGAACTTTTTTTCATTTTTGCTATATACCCTCTTCATTTTTTTTTTCACCGGTAATACATTTACTGATACTGTATTTACACAACTAACACAAATCTCTCTTTACTATGACTCCTAAAGGATTGAAACAGCCCTTAAGGTTGCAGATATATACTCATTTCATGATTGGGTGAACAATTTTTTAGCAGATGTTTTTAAAAAAAGGCGCAGGGTTGAAAGGGTTAAAAGAAATGATCTATTAAGCAGCAGTACGTTATGAAGTCAGTTTGCAAAAGCTGGGTTTGGGTATTTTCTGAAAATGCAAAACATATGTCCCCATAGCGCTGGACAGTTGCTGTCTGCGTCCAGCCGGACTGTCTCAGTGTTGTCTGTTAGCAGTCGTCCCCCCAAACCCCACCCAAGCAGATGCCTGTAGCCTCTCAAACAGCTGTGTCTGCCATTGTGGTGCAGAACACTAATCTGATTATAACACCCTGCAACAATCAAGAACAACAAAATGGGCTCTGATATACATAATTGTAATCAAATTTGACAACAGTGTCATATGAAAAGGCCCGCATAAATCAGGATGGTGCATCACTGCTGCAGGACTGTGGAGGGGGCTCTGCTGAACCCACCAGAGCAGGCAAAAATATAATGTTTGGTTAGCGACTCTGGCTTCCTCCGGGGGACTTCTGCATAACATTCAAGTCCCTTCTACACACACACATACACATTCAGCAGTATCTACTGTGGGACTGGAGTGTGTAAAGAGAGCCAAAATAAAGAGCCGCTTTAAGTGTGGCCTCTGCACCCACAAAGACTTCCTCAGTGTGGTGCATAATAGGGCCTGACCATGTAACCCTTCAAGCCCATCCCACCCCCACATCTGTGTTATTAATGTAATAGTACCATGCAGGGGCTGTGACTTTTCTTCCCTCACATATTCAGCCTCAACCTTTGCTCCTTAGCAGAACAGATACAAAATTAGTGCACAAAAAAGGCAACAATTCATCCTGACATTGCTGTTGAACCACAGCACTCCTGCTCCGAACCTTAAGCACAAGTGGATGTTTTTATTTTCACACAAAAGGACACTGTGGGTGTTAAAACGTATCTCTGGCAAGCCATAAGTGACAGGCTATTGTCCTGTTGCTGTTAGAGCGCTGTTCCGCCTGTTTTTTATTGTTTGTCATTTTTCTGGAGCCGACATCAACCTCACGGTCCTGTAAATCACACCTCTTAAAGTGCCGATGGAAACACAGGCTGGTGTCACTGCTTGATTGGTGCAGTGAGACCTGTGGATTCTCAGAGATATCTCTTCCCAATGTCTCACGGACCATTAAGCACCTATCAAAGACCCAACAGGCTTCCTTCTCTGATCTGCTATCAGTGTAATAGGGAAACATTCAATCATACGCAATTCTGTGAGAGCAAAGTGGCTAAGGCTTGAAGCCTTAATAATAGAGCGAGGTAATTTTACATGCTAAGCCCTCTGGTATTGTATAAAGTGGGGCATTTTAAGCATGAATAGTAGATTTTCTTTTTAAATCAATCATAATTTGGAAATAGAATAGAGGGAATCCCCTTCATAAGGGAAAAAAAAAGGCAATAATATGTAATTCCAGCTGGTCTGGTGCTGGATAAACACTGCTGCAGCTATCAGCTGGTCTATGCTACAGAAAGTCTCATAAATTGTATTTGCCATTCTCAAGGCCAGAACAAGAGCTCCATTGGTAGACCCCACAACAGTACCCTGCTTTTTATATAATTACCATGTTTATTGGATTTTTATTTTCACATTGACAAAAGAGCCATCTGCCTACTGCAGCCCTGCAGTCAGGCTTTAAGATCAGCTGGGAAACATGCTCCCCGACTCCACCCATCAAGCTCCAGCTCAGGAAGAGTTATCATCTTCTATTGTGTAAATTCATAGAAATAAAGGAAAATACAGGGAACAAAAAATGTGATGTTTATTTTTTGCAAAATCATTTACACGCCCGCTGAAAGAGGAAATCTGACCACAGAGTAGAGATACAGGTTGTTTTTCTTTAAGATCCTTGGTTTGCCTCCTCGCTGGCATTGTGTAATAGAAAACAAAATACACCCATTTAGCACGATTGCAGCTTTCGGCGAGTCAGGAATGACAGAAATTTTCTGATGTATTGTTTACCCAGAGTGTAGGACATGTTATCAATTTTTCCATTACCTCACATGCAGTGATCTGGATAACGGTACTTTCAAACTCATCTCGGCCGGTGCCCGTCCCCGACACACATTAATACCAGAAGCAAAAAGAACCAGTGATAAGGACACTTCAAAGTTTGCCCAGGAAACATGGGTCAAATTGGAGCTGAAAGCATTTGTTTCATCCCACTCAGAGCTCCCCATGGGTGGAGCTTAACACATTTGAGCAATTCAGCGTTTCCTAAACGTTTTCCCTCGCGGAAACCTTGTTATTCTACTCGTTATGTAAAGCTGCACGCTTTATAATAAGTGTTGACTTGTACTTAACTATTATATTTGACATCATTAAGGGTTAACTGTTACATGTCATTGCAGAAAACGAATGCCACTTCCCCCGTCCCAACTGACTCATCTGCGTCACTGTGGTGCCCCTCCAACACAGCGAGGTGAGAGGCCTGTTAAAAGATGCTCCGCTGGGAACAAGGAAAGCGGAGAGACTGCCTCTCTCCCTCTCTCTCGCTGGGATCGTATTTCTGAGGGTTATCAAGCGGCTCATTTAAATGAGGGCTGGTCACAGCAGGAACCAGCTGAACAAAGTTACTATTACCAGCGCCTCTCCTGTGCTGCTCTCACTCTCTCCTAATTGGGTTTGACTGCATTTGTTTAAATCCACAGTGGAAGAAAGAGAAAGGAGGGTGGAGGGGTTGCAGTGAAACTGAAGTGTGTCAGTTTGTCCAGACACGGTGGCACTTTAGGGGGAAAAAAAGGAAAAGGGGGCTACCACTCCCTGAGCTTATTAAAGAAAGGTTGAGGGGAGGCAGGGAGGGGTTGGGGGGGGGGGGCGTGAGGCTCGGTGGGTCACAGAGCAGGCCTAGTCAGTCAGTGACTGGAACAAGCCAATCCTGGTCTCTGCTTGCACATGCACAATCACCTCTGGTGGTCCCAGCTCATTTCCTCAGTCAGCAGGAGCACTGACACGCTGTGTACGGCGGCGCATGGACACCCACATAGGCATGTAACACATGAACATGTACACAAACACCCCTAATCCAAAACCACTCCCACTGTTACCATGCCACGAAGTTGCTCAGCGCTTAGCTCTGAGCTACATATGCTTGCCCTGTGGTGCTCGTGACAAGAAAATACCTTTGATTTAAAGTGTAAGAGCATTGGACACTAGTCCAGAGAAAGTTGGAGGGCATTAACAGCTCAATATGTTTGAATCAGCACTTTTTTTTTTTTTCCTTTTACCCCAAGGACAACACCGACCTGTTCGCTTCAACTAAAACTACAACCTCCCAATTCAACATCAGTTCCCCTCTCTGACATACTGCAAAGTCAGATGATGCTGATCATGAACCACCAGCCTTCTGAGGTAACTGGGGACAAAGCAGATCAAATGCTGTTTAAATGTCAGCCATCTGTAGTTCCCGATGCACGTAAACAAAGACAAATGATAACTTTAATGGCCTGCTACTTTTTCAAGCATGTTTCTTCCCCTCTTGACCACGCTTTGCCTCGCATCACGCTAAAAAGGGATTCCTTGTAAATTTTATTACAGCAGTGTCAAAAAGACTCCCATCGAAGAAGCAGTAAATATTCTAACAGCATCTAGATGCAAGGCCATTCCTGCTGGCTCCAGGCACTGAATTAGGCCAGCCTGTTTCTAGTTAGACAGTCATTAAAGAGATCTTACAGCCACAGCAAATGGTTTCCTGTCCTGAGTGCTTAACTCCTGTAGTAGGAAATGTCCTAGGCCGTAAAGGGTGAACCAAACTTCCTGAACATTTTTTAAAGTTACCACAGAGGGCATGCGGCGTGTTCCGTCCACTCGATGTGGCCAATCAAACAGGACCCCGCCTGACCCTGACATGGCACTGACCGTTTAAACAGGTGGTGTCCATTTATTGGTGTTTAATATGGGAATGACAGGCTTATTCACTCCTCGGGAAAATACCCAATCTGGTATGAAAAAAAATAACACTCAGAAAAAGGAAAAAATAAACAACAGAGGCTTCATTGCTGTGAAAATATCATTCATCAAGGTAGAGTTTTTTTCTTATTTTAAAGGGGGTTTCTCTGTAGGTCATGCTTCGGGTTTAAGTTCCAGCTGGGGCTGGGTTTTTACCATATTAACACATTATAGGTAGTGGACTAAAAAAAAAAAAAAAAATCTCCTTTTCCACCTCCTTCTCTATCCAGCAGCTGGTTAGTGGGCAGCTTATTTGCTCCCTAGACAGTAAAGGTGTTGAGATCTGAGAGGCAGAGCACCTGCTGACTCTACAAGTGACTCTCTTTCTTTAAAAAAAAAAAAAAAAAAAAAAAACGGGTCTCCTGTTCCCATCGCACACTGTCTGGCCTCCAACTAGGGTGAAAACCTGGCCTGGCAGACAGTATGCATCATCTATTAGTCATGTGGAAACACATTCAGCTTAGCTGGATGTATAATGCAGCACAAAGGCCGGGTTTATGGCGCTTTGGTTTGTGAGGCCACACATAAGTCTCCGTGCCAGAGGCACCGAGTTGAGACAAAGAGCAAAAATATGATATTCCAGCACCAGAGAGATGGGTGACTAATATCCTTGGAGATGAGTACTTATATGACTGTTATGAATCAATGCACTCCAGAGTCGATAAAAGTACTGTAAATGTCAAGTTAATAGCTGCCTACTGAAGGCACATAAGTTTTAAAAGGAAAAGATGAACAATGCTCACGTTGTAAAAGATGTGGGGTTGTTGGCAGGTCAGTTTGCTCAGCTCCATTAGCAATCTTTAACATCAGCGTGGAGACAACACAGATATGAATATAACTTACATCAGAAAATTGACATTTAAATCTAATTGGCTTAAAATGCATAGTTTATATACAGAAAACACTCTGACAGACAAAAATCAGACATAAATACACAATATGAAAGATAATAGTGTAAGTGTGCTTGTAATTCAATACAGGCAGTTACCTTCTTCACAGGATTTTTAAACAGTGCTGCCACAATCAGTGCAGTGTTGCTCTGATTATGGCAGAGGCTACAGAAGTAGATATGTAACTCTGGAGCAGAGAGTTAGTAATGATGCTGTCCAGTCATTAATCACTGGCTCAAGAGAAAACAGAGAGTTCACTCATGGCAGAATCGGCCTGGCCCTGGGACGGAGATTAGAGGCCTAATGAAAGCAAAACAAAGCTGGACATGTGAAATTTATTGGCACATTTAGAAAAGCAGCCCCAGAAGGACACTGCCACCAATAATCATTTCAGAATCCCAGTCAAGTGCCGTTTCCTCAGCCAGACGCAATCTGGAGAGGGGATATTTGTGGAGTGGCTGAACAAACACAGATTTGCTGGTATCTCCATCTTTCCCAGCAGCTGGGAAGGCGGAGGGAAGGCAGGTCGCTGGTGTGCTGGCTGATGCCCCTCCTCGCTGCCGTTGACTTCTGGGAACAATGTTCTCTGTCCTCCTGGCTCCTCCTATGACACAGCATGCTGTAGCAGTTTTCTATCTCCCAGCTCCTTTACATTTGTGCCCAGCAGCCCAGTGGCTGCCTATAGTTACCCACCTACAAAGGGGTGGGACCATTTCCATCCGGCAGCTTTGCAGCGTTAGTGGATAGTTTAAATTTTATGTTGGCCTTTTACAGCTACCTAAAACCATGATTTCATCAGAATGTGACTTGTGTTAAATGCTATGAGAAACAATACATTCTCTAAATATATCTTCGAGCATTTCTTGCTGCTTTTTTTTTTAGACCAGAGTAAAATGGCATCAATCAAGATAGAAATGAAGATATTTGGCCTAATGGCAAGTTGCTTAATGCGTACCACATGCAGCAAGCTTGGAGGAAGAGGAAATGGTACTTAAAATGACCATTGTTCTAACTCAGAGCAAATCTAGAGATAATGACATCATCAAGAGCAAACAGTAAATTTATGGATAACATCTTTTTTTTTCCCTTTTGCTGAACTTTTATCATCACTTTGGATTCTCTGATGCAGAACTCATGATGCAACTTTAGAGATGGAACAAACATCTACATGGACTGAATTTATATCCTGGTTGTTGGAATATATGAGTTTAAGCCATGTGGGCTAAAGGGCTATTTGTCAGTACGTATAACAGTGTCAAGTAACTACTATCAGTACTAGAAATTCAGTCATAACCCTGCCAACATTTGGATCTGAAGTGATCCTCTATCAGAGTGAAACCAGTAAATGATTGGGCTTGTAACCAGGTTTTCATTCTGTGCCTCTGACATGCTCAGTTCGACTAATTACAGGTTACACTTTGTCAAATCAGTTCATTAGTTCCTACACGATGCTGTGATACACGCTATACTTGACGGTCAGTTGCTACACTCGTCTTTGTTTCACTCTGTACACTGAGCTGTGCACCATGGCAACCACTAATAAGGGATGATTCCTACTTGTGCCCTTTGCCCTTGGTAATTTGGCTTTTTCATACTCATTCTCCTTGTGATGTAATGCTACACCGCCCACCCGAGTGCAGTTTAAATTATTCACATCTCTGAAACAGGCCTCTGGGTGCATAAAGCCTGAATGACCTCTAACCTACAGTACATGACACTAAAAATCTATATTTTTCAATTTGCAGACGTTCATTAAAAGAGGAAGCAGCGGTAGACATGCGCGCAGGAAGGTGTTTTAACTAGGGGGGGCTGCCAAATGAATGAATGAATGACATCATTGTTCCCCTATGTGCATCGCCACTCTATGTCTACAGTCCATATGTGAATGAAAATAATAATAATGACGATGATGATAATAAAAACTATGTCTCCGCTAAGTGGTTAATGTTATACGGGGACGTTTAAAGGAGAACTCATGAACTTTTTTACCTCAATAAATGCTTTTCGGAATCCCTGTGGGGCTAAACAAAGTGTTTACGGAGCAATTCAATGTTTCCCCCCCTCCCACCGGTGCCTCGGGCCTGCGAGCAGCTCTATGCAACTTTGCCTGCGCCGACCCGAGCAGAACTTGCGACAACAGAAACCGCTGTACGGTACTCAGGTCCCCTATCTACCGAGCTGCTTCCAGCGCTGATTTGAACCAGACTACCAGCGCTAATTCAAAGAAAAAATTTCTTTAGCTTCACACCACCTAAACACGGCTCCTGGCTCTCATAACCAACTCTTAGCTGGGCCAGAGTGATTCACGTAGCTTGCGCTGGCTGGGCGCCGAGTGAAGCATCACTGCTTCAGGCTCAATAATCACTTGTCATGCCCGCAAAAAGTAAATAAAAGTTTGTATTCTTACCTGCTACTCGCCAACACCAGAGAAAAATATATAAAATAATCGCGGGTAAAAGGTCCCGTTTCAGAAGATACAGGACTTTGCTTTGAGTAGAGGGATACGAGGTGCTGCTACCAACGTAGCAAAGTAGCATCAACAAGCTAGTAAACGCTTAGAAATATATCCAGGGATCAAAATAGAGGAAAGACAGGTAGAGAAGCCGTCTGTGTGCTGTGGGGGTGTAAGGGGGTTGAACTTTACGACAGTGAAAGTACGCCACTAGGGGGAGCCCCGAGCTGAAGTTACTGAGTTCTGCTTTAACTCCCCATGTTATCTGCATCCATTCTGTTGTTTAAGAATTATTTAAGGTTTAGGATGCTCATTTGCACACACACAGCATGCGCCACATCACAGGCGGACGCACATAACATGTAAACAGGAAGTTTATTTCTGGGACTAGCGAAGTAATGCTGGCCAGAGAAAACAGGATTTCTTTTTTTTTATTTAGACTGACAATGAGGTGGCATTGTCACGAATAATAAACGACTATAAAACTTTTATGGCCGAGTCGAATTCGACTGGGAGTCGAATTGTTGAGGCTATACTTTTCTGTAGCGTGCTTTGGTAATTGCTATCAGTCTACGGCGGTTTTTGCTGTCCTCACTTCCTTTCATTAAACGGTGAGGTTACCAGCCCGCTGACCCGTCAGCTTGGGATTCAAACGTCGCCCTTAACCGGCTAAAGAAGTATGCAAGTAAGGGGGCCTTAAATGCCTGGTAAATGTTGACAATAAGATGGATCATGCACATTTTAGCACTTACACGGGCTAGTGTAGACATAGCCGACTAGCAGCCGTAGCAGGCTGATAACTAGCCATAAGATAGGACTACACACAAATAAAACATTAATAAGTTCTAACAATTCTCCTCTTATTACATTGTTTCTCCATAAGGAGGCCGACAGCACCATATAATAAGAGTAGACTAGATATTAATTTAACAGCAGCAGCCTAAAAACCTCATTTTGAGCGCCGACCAAGATGCAAAAACATCGTACGAGGAAAAAGTACAAAAAAATTGTAATTACATAAAAGTATCTTTACTTTGCTTAAGTTCTACTCAAGTAAAAGTGAAAGTATCCATCTAAAAATGTACTTGAGTAAAAGTAAAAAAGTACCTAATTTAAAATGTACTCTGAGCAAAAGTTACTTAGTTACTTTCAGTCACTTGCTGTACAAAAGGATGAGTTATAAATCCAATTCAACACTGTTTTTGAGAAACTTTCACAATAAAAAAGAGAAAAAATAAAACCAAATCAAAGAATCCATGATGGTGAAAATGTTGAGCAAATCCTCATTAACACAGTGCGCTTTTTTTCCCTTCTATAACAACACAAATAATAAATTCAATTGTCTTAATAAACAAATGAGCACAATGACTGCTTACTTTAAGAAATAAAATAAAGTGCCATGCTCCAAAGAACATTCTGCCCACTGAATACTAGCATTGGACAATGTGTCAGCATTTGCATGATGATGTTGTTTCCCTGTTTGAACACAAAGAGCTGGCTGAAATTTTGCCAAGGATTTCCTTCATCTGTTCTACGGGAATTCAACCCTCAGCCTCTACCATCTCCTGCTCAGCACCGTCATCATCAGTGAGATTTCCTTTCAGTGGACGATACGACAAACAATCCCTAGCGTTCGACATAAAACCCGTTCAGGCTGATTTTTCTCCTCCTGCATTTCATTTTGTACTCAGTAATGGGGGCGGGTTCCAAAGTAGTGAAGTAAATTACTTGGGTCAAAATGTACTTGAGTAAAAGTGAAATTACCTGTTTAAAAAACTACTCAAAAATTGCTCACAAAAAATGCTCACAAAAATTAAGTAAATGTAATTAGTTACTTCCACCAGTGGAAAACATGCAGTCAGGTGGTTGGGTGGGCTACTTTACAGCTTACCTCTGTCATGACAGGTAGTGTAGCTAAATAAGACACAGCAGATGGACTGAAACAGCAAACGGCGAGCAGATAAACATATTACAAGTAACATCCATAAACAGAAATACACTGTATGGTCGGTAACTAACTGTCATGTGGTCTATTGCTAACCACAGACACACCATACCACTGTTTTGATCAGCACTCAGCTCGAGCTCACTCGTCGAGTTCCCATATACACACATAGTCTCCTAAACAAATGATTTAAGTTTTTAAAAAATAGTTTTCCCACACATCCCCAGCAACTCTATTTAAAGCTCTTCTACACACATTAACCATATATACCTGTTATTTTTAAGTGTAGGCCTCCCGTCAATGCTTGCAGGAGCCTAGGGGCTGCAGCCCCCACAGCTCCCCGCGCCATTGGCGGTAGATGTGAACACATGGATGTCACAGTGCTTTCGGTAATATGCAGGAGTCTGTGAAAGGCTGTGCGGTGTGCTGCAAATGTAGGTGAAGGTGAAGGCTGTGTAAAGAGGCTCCTAAAACCATCCAGCAGCAAACAGCAGGGTGTAAGATACTGGTAAGGAAAGAATACTTGGAACCACTTAACCAAGGAGCCAACATAGGTCAAGGTCACAATGGGCAACACTTGCCAAGGTGATGGAGGATGGCGGGCAAGATCCTGTGGGACTTCCAGATACAATTTGATATAAATTTACTTGGCATATAAATGTAATTATGTATGTTATCATTCTCAGTTCAACATTCTATCCAACCTCCGTGTCTACTCTTGATCCATCTCTTATGCACAAGCTACAGGAAAACTTTCTGATTATGGCAATTATTCAGCTAGGGAGACCTGTTGTTTTCTTGTGCTGTTGTACTTGCTTATGCTAGCCACAGTTATCCACCAGCTCATTTTTAAACCCAGGTGTCCCCATTTGCAGAGAATAGAGCAAGTGAAAAGAAAATCTGAGAGAAGCATCTGCTTTACTCTACACAATTGCTAACACTGTGTGTTGTATAAATCACAAACTGTGTTCTTAAACTGTGAGTGAAAGAAGGATTTTCTGCATGCATTTGTCAAACACAGAGTAGCCCCACTCAAAAACATACTTCTTCATTATCTGATTTATTACAAATAGGACTGCAATTAACAAAACGTGAACACAATTTAATATTTTTTGTAACCAGAGTTTCCCCATGCTGGCCAAAAGAGAGAATGCAGCTTAAATCGCTTCTCTATCAGCATAACTTTTCAGACTCGGAGGCTATGTCTTCGATGTTCAAGTGTCCTTTTGTTTTAAAAAAATTACCATTAACCATCATGTGAGTTTTAGCTTGTTTTAGGAACTTTCAATCCAGATCTTGTCCTGTTTTTTGAAAATCGTCTTTATGATCTGATTGACAATCTTGATTTATTCCCTCAGCATTGAAACATGCAGAGAATTTGCTTTCGGCAGCCATTTCAAAGTGTGTGAGACAGACGGAGAATGCAAAGCAACACAATGCCATTATATTTGTTTACTGTGAATCCTCATAGAAAATGTTTGTGTATTTACTTGTGAAAATTTTCTGAGCTTCACTCTAGGGGTAGCAACTTAAAAAACAGTTTGTACAATTGACTTAAAGGTGTCTTAACCTGATATTATACACACTACTTTTAAAATTATTTTTAAATTAATATTGAATCATAGTTGGGTAGGAGGAAATCTACTTAGCTTATTTTTATCTCTTTTCATCACCCACCTTTTTTTCTCGCAAGGGTAAGCACGAGAATTAGAGTTGTCTGTAAGCATGTTTATGAGGCAAGCATCACAGACCAAAACAAAGTCTACTGAGGATGCACCGAGTGAAGGAAAATGATGTCCCAACAGAGAAAAACATGATAGAAATGTCACTGTATGGTTGACTGATGAAAATAACAAGTGGATGTCCGATGTGAAGTTACTCCAACAAGTGTAGCTTGTTTAGCTACGTTAGCAGCTTGTCACCATTCATTTACCATCGTTTTCTGGTCTCTTACACAAAAGACGTCGTCTTATTAGACAAAACTCGTCATTAATCGCGACTCCGCAGCAGGTTGTCAGCTGATTTCAGGTGGTGCTAAAGAGAGCTTATGTTAGCAGCTAACGGCTTCCATGGAGTACGTTAATGCCAGAGGCAAAAAAAATCATGTGCTGTGCAGAGCATGCTCTTGTGGCTGATTCTGGTGTGATGAGAGTTCACACTCAAAAACAAAGCCAATTTCACACTCCAGAGTGTACAGAATATTTTAATGGAGGTCTTTTTCCAACACACGTTTTAACATGAAAAAGTGGTATTTCCGGGTGATGACACCTTTAAAAAAAATCCTCGTAGCACTTTGCTCAAGAAATGTGTACATAATTTTTTTTTTTTTATTGTAATGACAAATACAACTTACCAGCAATGACTAAGTAAAATGTAACTAAATTATACAATTCACTGTTTTGTTCTCATGTAAACATTTCTTAATTTTCAATCAAATTATGATAACTTCAGCTACTTAAGTAACATCTATTATTTTTCTTCAGACAAGTCATCAAAATATTCAGTCAATCCTAACAATTTTAAACACGATTTAAATGAGTATACTTTAAGTTTCTTTACAGTAACATTTTTTCTTTATGATTGATGTTACTGGTTATTTTCTGATGAGTCTTAATAAATTCCCTGTGTATTTAATAACTGATTTATAAACAGCACCACTCAAATGGCATTTTAAACAGGCACACCATCAGGGGTTTAAGTTTTGGAGGGCCACAATATGTTAGGGCGGGCCACTAATGAACCACACCAATAATAATTATGTGGTATAATAAGCTGGGGAGATTAATCTACCCACTTTTGACAATTATGAATTGGAGGTGAAACATAATGGGAAAACCTTAAGGGATCACACTAAGCATTGCATAGAAAATAAACATCAATGACGCCAAAATAGAAATATGAAGTAAAAGACAGAAGAAAACAGAATAATCATAATCAAAACTCGGTTTATAACAGACTCACATTTTACATCTCACATAAGAAATCTCTTAGTTGAAAAGTCTGAAAAACTAGATGGAAAAACTGTCTGATGGTAGAGAAGAGGATGTTTTCCAGTGCAAGTTCATTGCATTAAACAAAAAAATAAGGAAAAGAAAATAATGAAATTAATTAGATGAAACCCCCTCGTGTGAAGATATTAGTCTGTGAATTTAAAGAAGTATGCCTGTAGGTCAAGGAGTGTACACGAGGGCTTGGAAATGCAGCGGGGTGCCACCGCTGACATGGAGACACTTCGACCCGCAGGCTCTAATCCCTTTTGAACCAGCCCAAGCACCAACGTGGGGCCATATGTTTGGGACAGCACAAGAGCTCTCTGCTATTTTAAGTGGGCGAGAAAGACGAAAACATTTTGCCATCCCCCCTTTTTCCCCTCCCTGCAATCGGATCAGTTATCAAGTCATCCTGTGAAGATAGATGAGGGATATCCAAAGGAAGCAAATAAATAAAGAAATACAAACACTTGCACTAACACAATCCCTCCCTGAGAGGAGATGGAAAAGTAAATTACATAAAGCAGACATATGTCATTCTGATTCCACTCAAATTGTGGATTACTGCTTTGATTAATCACTCTTTAATCTGAGTGCTGAATTTATATGTCCCCCATCACAGAGAAATAAGCTTATTCCTCTTCAGCACAGGGCTGTGATTATTTCTGTCCTCTCCCCGAGCTATTCTTCATTGCCCGAGGATTGCAACTCAATTATCTTTGTGTCAGGCGATTATCTCTGGGTTTAATTTAATCTTCATTACCCCCCCATCATATTTCAATTAAACATGCTTTCATAGCATTAACACATACTGTACTTAAACCTGCTATTTCTTCCGTTAATATTGTGCTAAGAGCCACGGAGGGTTACAAATGTCATAATTATGCACTTACGAAACATATTTCACACTTGCCTGCGCTGGCTCTGTGTCAAGACCTTCGTAAGCAGCGATAATAATCTAATGGCAATATACTGGAGATGTGATCTATAAAATTGCTGCCCTCTGCTTGAGTCTCTGCCTAATTGTGACACTAAGAACAAGTCTGAGTGAGCTGGGTTAAGGAGATTCAAGCATTACTAGATTACTCAGTGCACATCACCGCTGTAGTCGGAGCTATCTGAGTCTGGCTCTTAGAAATGTAAATTCTGAGATGTACATTTCCATCTATGTCAGACAAACTGCCATGTTTATAGTGTTCTGGATGTGCATCATTAATCAGATGTTTGTGCAGGTTGTTGGGCAGGATGCATTTTATAATTATTTGTTAAATTAAGTCCCCCCCCCCCCCCCCCCCCACACACACACACACACATTTTGGCTAATTTGGCTGTAATCAACAAGCAAAAAGGCGAGTTCTTCGACTGTGTCTATCACAGTTCTGCCAGCATTCATCGCAAGCCAAGAATGCTTTTCATTCTGGCCACAGATTTGTTTACCATTAGACTGGTTTTATTAGCATATTGCTAAAATCCACTTTTAATAAAGCAATCTCTATTTTCTGTCTTCAAGTAAAGCATTAAAAAAATGAGTGACGGCAAGGTTGAGGGTGAAGAGTTGTGTAATTGCGTGCATGTTTCCTCTTATGCGTCTCCATTCCACTAAGTGTATTTATAAAGAAACGGCAAGGACACGGGATTTACTCATAAACATTTATTATCTTTAAAAGATAAGATGCTGGAACTTAAAAGATTGAATGTTTCAGATTTGTTTATGTCAGAATTATTATTATATTATTGCTCCTTGAACTCCCTCCACATCTTGGTCGTTGCCCCTCCTCACAAGGCCTTTCTATCTTAGAAAAACAGCAATCATCAAACAGCAAGTTCCTTCATAGTATTATTTATAATAAACAATGTTATCGCAGTGCTTTGATGTGCAGAGCCTCTTATCTGCAGCACTCTTGGCGGGTAAATCTCAGATTTTTCACCGAAACTTATGAGAGCAAGAAGCAGAACAAGGAAATGAATGATAGACAACCACAATTAGTGTTGTTGACTCGTAGAGCTGTTATTCAGAGATGGATTATCAACAAAATCTGCTTTTTGTGCACTTGATCTCCTCACAGATTATCCATGTATTTTCCTCCTGAGGATAAGAACTCCTAATCTCTCAATAACACTGCTGCAAAGAAATACTGTATGACGCACGGCTACAGTTCTCCTTGATGCAAGTCTGAGTGTCTCTTATTTCCTCTTGAATAATTTTTGTATCATTCCAAACAGCTCAGAAAAGTCGAGCTGTTTGCTCTTTAGATGCAATCAAGCAAAGCCAGCCAAGTATGTCTCCACATCAAACCCAGCATGATAATGCACTAACCCTGTTGCCAGTTCAATGAATCCAGACACTGGCTGCCCGAGTTTCCTCCTGCTAAGAAGGAAGAATGGATTACCAATAGCTCAGGCAGGGAAGCAAACAAACATACAAATAAGCTGCACTCATTCGGAGAACGCTTTGCAATTAAAGCAAAATGCCTGTGATGCCCACAAGATAGGAAATGCGTGGGACATGAACCAAATGTGCAGAACAGACCTGCCAACCGGCCCACATTGAGCGGAAGAGCCTCGGGGCGGGCTGTCAGACATGTAGGAAACAAACTTGAAATCTTGAATTAGTTAAATCAGAAACAAATGATGTTGTGAAGGTCTTAATGAAATTATAATTAAAAAAATATTATTATCAGATGAATCTATGGATAATGGCTAGACTGAGTATTAGCCATGCGTACAGTAAGAGAAGGAAAACCAATACGGCCATGTTTTGTTTTGGCCCGTGTAAAACAGCCCCTGAAACAGCTTTTACCGGCTCACGCATGCTGTGTGGCGTTCGAACCGAATCTGGGAAGTATTTGAAGTTGAAGCTGATAATCTCTGCAATCTCGCAGGGATATCCTGGCAACTAATTTTTCAGAATGGACAGTAATGTGAATAATATGCGTGAGAGGCCTGTGGCCATTGGCTGCTCTTCTCTGCACATTGTGGAATACTCACATAAATGCATGCACAAACACAGCACACACACACACACACACACACACACACAGGGTTATGAAAAGTAGAGCTCTTTGCTTTTACTGATATTGACCAGAGCTGGTTTGAAAGTAGAGGAAACACTGGAGTTCTGAACGTTAGCATTGAAATGCACGAACCTGCCTGTACGTGAGAGCGCTAAGGTTGCGTGTTTGTGCATGGACAGGTAGGACTGTTACGTCTACTCCCAAAGGGGGTGGATGAAGAGGTGGACAAGGAGTGGGGAGGGTGGGCAGGGAGCGGAGGCAATCAGGGATTATTGCCACTGACAGGGCTGCACCTTGATGGGCTAGGAGCTGCATTGTTTGTCACCTAACCAACCTCAATCAATCAATCATCTCCCTCAGCCTGCATCACCAATCAATCAGCTTGGCGCTACACCCACAGAGGACCCCTCTCTGCTGTGCCGCCTGGCTCGGGTTACACCAGCCAATCAAGTGTCACAGCACCGACAAAGACCCAAATCCCCACATCAAGGACTCAACTCCATAATAAGAGTGCAAGTGATGAATTTTCAAGCGCTCGTGGTGAAAACTAATTGTAGAGATGTTTTTGTATTCATGCAATTTTTCCCCTTCTTTTTCTTTTCATGAGAAATGAATAGTTCAGAGCCAGGTGGACGGGATCAGGTAATTATCCCCTCTGATGTTTTATGCTTGCAAGCTGTTTGCAGAGTGTCTTAGATTACACCCTCTGTTGTATCTCACGTGTGTTTTTGGCGCATATGTGTTTGTTAACACATGTTCTTTAGCTCTGGAGTATGATTCAATGTTTTTGGTGATGCTAACTTTCAGTGAGGATACAAAATAAATAACGGTGATTATTAACCTGATAACTAGACATCTGCACAATGCTAAATTTATTATTTGGAAATTTTCTACTTAACACAACTCATTTCATTTCTTCCATCACTTTGTTGTTTGACAAATAATTCCTCGTGTGATTTTTGCCAATAATGGATGCAAATGTATTGAATGAGCACATTCACCAGCTCTTTCTATTGATCTCCTGTACGTTGTGTGTAAGGTGTGTTTCATCCGATGAGGATTGTCTCGCTCCCAGAGCCCCAACTGGGGCTGATGTTTCTTTTTTCAGCACATTAGGTTGCAGCCTTAGGGATGCTTTGACCAGTGGATCAATGGCTCTCGCGCTCTTGTCACCATTCATTTGGAGTGAGCAAGCGCTGGCTCCAGTCCTTGTCTGCCGCTGGCCCTCCTTTCACCTGCCCCCCCCCCCCCTGCCCTTCTCCCCTGACAGCTGGCTGCCACAACCAGCAGCAGACAGAAGACAAGTCCTTGGGCTCCGCAGATGCACGCACGGTCTTCCGCAAACACACACATCACTGCGGCAAGTGATTGCGATGCATCTGGATGCCGAGGCCGTGCATCCCTGCTTTTTTTCTCTTCCTCACACCCCCAGCTTCTTGAGTGTTTCTCTACCCTCTTTCCACCCGTCTGCCGCTCTCACTTGCTGTCTGGGATTTTCTGCCTCTTCCTCTGGTCTCTGGAGTCAGAAAGGAGCCGATCATGTAGTTGGAGGGGAACCAGCTGTGGGCCAGAGTGGCTCTGACGTCACCGCACACCCATGATCTAACACATAACTACTTCTGCTGCTGCTACTACCAGTTTGCTTTGATTCTCTGCTCGCACAAGGAAGCAACCCAAACTTCTTGTTCTTTCTTTCTCTATAAATAAGACTTTAATTGGACCAAATATGACATAAAACAAGTAAGTGCATTTGGAATACAAATTTAAGTTTTTAACTTCTGGTATGTGAAACCAAAACAAATCAAATGACTTTTACTGCCACATTAAAACTGTTTACTATTCAGGAACAACAAGCACTCCTAAATATCCCCACTAGTTATTGTGCCCTTGTGCTACAGAACATATTGCACTGTATGTAAAAATGAACAAACATCGGCTGGGCGTCAGCCATCGACGAGGAGGCTTGTTTTATCGCCTGTACTTTATTACAGTTTGCCATCTGCACAGAGGTATGTTAATAGCTAGCTGCGACTATTTACACATATAGTCACATCCATCTGCCATGTTCCGCCAATCTCGCATGAATCAGTCCCGCCTTCCCCAACCAACAACTGCTGTTTATTCACAAGGTGACAAGCAGCACCAAAGCCTGGCGACACCTGCACCTTACATCCTGCCGTCTGACATATGCGAATCTCACACACATACACACACGCACAGAAAAATCTCACCTAACCATGTCACACCCTTCCCATAAGCAACCTTCACCATCAACACATTTTTCAAAGTAACAATACACAACATGTTTTGTCCCCCTTGACATTTGCGTTTGCCACTTTGTTTTTGAGAAGATTCATAATGACAGGCACTCATGTCAGTTGAGAAACAACCTATCAATTCTAATCAGTCAAAAAGGGATTATGAGGTTAATTACTTCAATAGTCATTTAGGTTAATGCCTTAGCTAGAACTTGGCTTAATGCTGTACCAGGTGACAAATGGAGACTAGGGACAACAAGCCATTTAAGGCAACGGCAAATTCCTTGAAATTACTACCTCGCACAAATACTGTACTGGGAATCCTATAAAAAGACAAAGAAAAGTGTGGAGTAGAAACTGAGATGCTTTTAACTGCAACAATAATCAAATAATATACGGTCATGCATTACCAGCTCCGCTTTGCGTCAAATGATAGCTTTTTGTTTTGCTTACATATGAGTGCATTACATTGGATGAAAGATAACAATCCATATGAGCTAAATATCAGAGAGGAGACTGAGAATAAATCTTGATTATGCACGCAGAAACATCTCTGAATTCAGTGTGTGCAAGCTGTAAGTGTGGGGTAAATCACGCGCTGTGAAAACGTATGGCCCTGCATCAGCCAACAGAGGCAATAATCTCGCTAATCAGTAGTTTCCGCAGCAACAGCCACCAGGAAGACGTTTTCAAAGAAGCTGCTGAGCAGACAAAGGGAAGAAATCTGTTGTTTTCCCCCAGTTATATGATATTAAAATCAATAAGAAGCATAATAATAACCACAATATTAGTACTGTGCCGTGTGGGAAGATTGATTCACTTTTTCTATTTGGGATTATGAACAGCAAAACTCAGTTATTCCCTGATTGTTACCTGGTGAAGGGAAATACATCATGTCGAGGCACTAACCGGAGCCAGGTAGAGTACAGTGAACTATGTTGGAGGTAAAGGAACATTAAGCATTAATCCCCACCTGACACTAATACTTGATGTATGATTGACCCTGAAGCAGGACACTGCACATTACAATCTGGGCCATATGGCAAGACATTAGCCCTTCAACCCTCCAGCAGGATAATCTCTCCATTCTGGCAATGCTTTTTCTTCACAGATTTCTTTGCACAATAATTGCATGACAGTATTAACGTATTGGACAGATTTAGAATGCCCTGCGTCACGGCACAGGGGAGGGGCTTTTTCCAGAGGAAGTAAGAAAACATAATCTGTGATCAAGAGAGCCATGCACACACCCTCTAGAAGACTTATCTATTTAGAATTTCTATTTCTACATGCATAGACTGCTCTAGTACATTTTAATTCTAAATCATCTTCCCATTAAAAAAATATATATATATATATATTCTAAAGTCTGAATCTATAGATCGTTAAAATACAACCCCACCACACACTCAGGCCAAAATTGTCTCACAAACCCATACCAAACACACACATCATACACCTAAACACATGCACCCCCCCCCCCCCTTCCAGCCCTGAAACACTAGCCCTTCTCCAGTGGAGTGAGGGTGAAACCTCAGCCCTCTCCTCTCCAACCTCAGCTAGTAATGAACAAATTCACTGCGCATTACTCTGGACTTGATCTCTAGCAAAATAGTGCTGGAACAAACAATTTGGTTTGTCAACACCTTTCTCTGGACTCCTCCATCAATGTCAGGGGTCCAAATTTAAACAGCAAAGTGCATTTGACTGCAGGACCCTGAGCTGATTAGACTTCCCAGCTCAGCGAATTGCTCCAGACAGGACGGCAGCTCTGATTGCTAACCTGGCTTGAAAATAGTCTCCACTGCCCGGGATTAGCATGAATATTTTGATATAGATCGATAAGCAATCTCCACTCCATGAGAAATGCCAGCAGCCTTCATTTGGCTGATCAAAGGCACATCAGCCGACGGGCGACAGCTAGCTATTGTTTTTCAGCCCAGGTTGTGTTGCGGGAGCGAATCCATGGGAGGGATCCACGAGCTGTGCTTCACTCCTCTGCCCACCTAATTGTGGAAACAATCACTGCATCACAGGATCCCATCTCCCAGGGATGGACCACTCAAATAAGGGAGGCAGAGGGCCCGACCGCAGGGGGACAGACTTCATTACTGCTGTGGTCTCAAACCGCTTGGCCACCGGCTGCTACTGACCCGGAAGTAAAAGTTGGGTCAGCAATCTATCTGTTTACTTTTCGGTAACTAAATGCGCATTGCATTGGATTAGACACTAGACTGGCCAAAGGGTTAAGGTTGATCACTGTTTCTGTGGGCAGAAAGAGCAAAACACATTTTATGGCAACTCACAGGGAAACAGAAATAAAGCTGTAACATGCAGCACATCCAAAAAAAAAAATCGATCTTTTTTTTTTTTTTTTTTTTTTTATAATAAAGCAATGTGACCCATACATAATTAAAATAAAAATCTCTAAATCCTACAAATATGTAACAGTAGGGGCAGCTGGATTGATTTCTCTCTTCACCACACTTGCCCCACTGATTTGCCAGACCCCATAAAAGGGCACAGGTGTGACCTAAGTATTTAGCAGTTAACTAGCATGGAGTGAGACCACACGCCACTGACAGACTGGAGGGTCCCACACGGGACCAATATAAGGAGCTGGGAAAAAAAGAGAAGAAAAAAAAAAGCCAGTAGAATAGTCCACCAATTGTAAACTGCAGGTTTAATTCATTAGGAAGTGTCACTTTATTCCAGGGCAGCCTTAGCAGGCCGATTAAAAAGTGGTAATCAGGATTAATTAGGAGAATATATATGTGTGGATTAGCAGGCCTATCTCCAGCAGCTCTCTCTTCTACCATGCATCTCTCTCTTTCTCTCTCTCTCAGTGCTCTTTGTTCCTCGATCAGCTTGGTGGGAATACACTCTGCTGCCCTCTTTCTAGCATTCCTCTCTGCGTGTCTCCTCACTCACCAGCGTCTTCAGCTGTCTTCTTCTTTCTCTCTCAGCTTCTCCGTCAACTTCCCATGACTCAGAGTCACAGAGCATCTTCTGAAGTCTTTTGTGTTTCATTTCTGCCTGGAGTTGATGTCACCAAATGACCACTGTATGGTAAAATAGATTATGTTTATATTATCTAATAATAAAACGATCCCCTTGGTTCACTTCTTTTTTTTTTTTTTTTACATTTTATTGATTTATTTACTTATTTATTTAATTCTTTCCAGATGTGCCCCACAACATGTCTTAAAAGGTGTAGGAAGAAGAAAAACTTATTAAACCCTACCCCTTCTTCCACATTCAATGCTGCATTCAGTTTCCCTCAATATGTTTCCCATGTCTCATGAATTTTACATAAAAATAAATATGCGCATATACACATGCATACACTTACATCATTGTACATACAGTATTTACACATATACTCACACATCCATAAACACCTCTCTCACAAATTGACTATACTGCAAATGTGATATAATCTTGATATAATTTTTGGTGTCAATAAAACATCCACATCTCGTCTCATATCAAAATTATCTGCCACTTTGCTCTTTCTCTTTAATGGGAAACTAACGGATAAAAGTAGAAACTAATACATCTGGAAAAGTCTACATTTGATAGGACTCATTAATAAAAATGGAACAGCTTACAGCATCATCAAACCATATATTTGCTTTTGTTGTTTTTTGTTTGTTTGTTTGCCTATTATTGCAAAAAACACAAATATTATCCTTAAGGCTGCTGCAGTGAACCCCGATGCTGAACAGATGCATAATGGCAGACTTTTACACTAACAACCGCTTGATGTCATCACAAATTTCAATCAGGCCTCCCTCTGGCCAGATTTATTACTGAAATCTTCCAAACTGCTGGTTTATCACGGTGTTTATATTATTGCTTCAACATGTTTCAGTTAACATAACCTTGAATCACTGCAGTTCAAGTGCAAGGATGGGCTGTTTTGCTTGCGGTGCAGCCCCATCATTGATGTTTGCAGATGACGCATGCCCTGTTCCTTGGCACAGGCTCAGACCAAATCTTTCATCCTGCTTGCCTCTCAAGTGCAGACGGGGTGGCCCCCTTAACATTTGGGTATGAATATAAATCCAACAGCCAGCCTTAATTTTTATTTGCTTCAATGAGAAAATAATATGGCTGGCAGCGGGGCGAGTGTTTTCGTTCAATCATCGAGCAGGGGAGAAGATATGGCATGCGGGGAAAACAGTTTGACTCTCAGGTGGCCTCCTCGGAGGGCAGAATGGTAAAATACAGACAAGGTCAAAACACACATAAAATACGTCAACTGCTGTCCTATAGTCTGATTCACATTCAAGAGCACACATGAAGTGTCACTAAAGTGAGCAGACCACACAAGATGACCAAACAAAGCAGAAAGAGACAGTAAACGCTACGTGCATAACAAAAACTGTGTGTATATCCAACACTTGCTCACTGGACAGAAATAGAAGCTCTCATGCTGCATAGATGGCGATATTAGCCGAACTTAGCCATGCAAAAAGCACACGGGCACTAAACAAGCCAGGAAGTGTATACCAGATGCAATCAGCAGGGATACACTATAAGCAGTTTGGATATTTCCTCCACATCCAATACTTACAAACACAGTTTAGTTCACTGTGCAATTTAATGATTTTGGTGGATCTGGAAACAGGTTTGGGTGAAGCTGAGGACTTAAATAATAGCAGGAGAGGTATTGAACCTCTTCGAAGAAGATCAAATGCAGCTTTCATTAGTTTAGTACAGCGCCAGGGCTCATTGATGACTTGTCAGACAGTCTTCCCTTCAATACACAGCGAGAGGCTCTAAAAATCATCCTTTTACTGAGCCCTCTCGGCTGTAAATTCAGCCCAGCTCAATACTTTTCTCTCCCCCCTTCTCTCTAAACCTCCATTATTTCTTACCATGGATTAACCCTGTGCTGCTGATCAAAAGGAAGCTTCTCCGTGTATCTGCTCAGACCCAGACCTGTCCATCCATTAGCCACTCATAATGAAATCTTCAACTTATTATTATGGAAAAATCCATTGTTTGTCCACAGGTACCATATTTAGTGGGAGAGCATGATCTTCCGGAGGATTAAGGAAATGCTTCAGGGGGTTATGCTGCTCTTCAGAGGAAAGGAGGAGGGTGGTGAGGGGGTGGGAAAGGGGAGGGCTGAGATTGCTTCACAAAATCAGGGGTCTTATGCACCTTTTTGTGGGGTGAGACTGTTTCCAATTAAGACAGCATGAGCCACACAATATCACATTGTCACGCAGTAAACAGAGCTCTGCTTCCCACAGAAAGAGGATTGTATCCCCCTCCAGGGACCAACGACTGTGTCACTGTCCTATTTTCCTGCTCTGTTTGAACAACTTAACACAGACATAACCTGAAGAAGCATCAAAGCGCGAGCGTGAGATACCGATCATATTTAGGCGCTGCGTTCAAGGCTTGACCTGAGCATGACTACGATCCTTACTCATTCTCGTTGCATTAGCCTGCCCCCGTGTTTGAAGTGTACTTACAGTAAATATGATACATACACCAGGGCTAAAAGCTTTACATAAAACTGTCTTCAAAGAGCATATTAACCCATCTTTGTTTACAAGAGACGAGCCAGAGAAAGAAGACAATTTGGCACAATGGTCGTAAAATGCAGTGCTCTTCACCTCGCTGGCATGCACAAATACACACGCCAGGACACTCCATGCAGACGCAACACAGACACGGGGCTAAATCACTTGGGATGAGAGCATTTAAGACGGAGTGTCACATTTCTATGTAATAAATAGCAGAAATTGATTTGACCTCCCAGCCAGGTCCTTCAGTTTACTTATACACAAGTTAAGAAAAATGGAAGCTTTCACTCTCTGGGGATCCCTAAGAAGGAAATCAGATAGCCTGTTGTGGGTTTAAGGCTGTGACGATCCGGCGGTGTCAATATGGTCCTGCTATCAGGCGGCCCACCTCTCTTCCAGCTCCCACTGCAAGATGAGAGGATCACAGAGAGGCAAACATCTCCAGCTGTTATCGCAGCTCTGGGTTCAGGATGGGGGAGGCAAGAAGGTCAAAAGGTTTCTCTTACAGTTCCTTTTCTGACAAAACCCTTCCTTTTAATTATGCACTAAGTACTACCCAGCATACTTATATTAAAAAAGAAAAAAAAAGAAGCTTTTTCCCCTTTACTTGTCTTGGAAGACCTGAGACATAATCTTTGTGTGCATGCTAACTCAGTCCAATTCTTTTTGATTTAAAGAGAAAGGGTGTGAATATGTTAGTAAATCTTACAAAAAGAGGTCATTTCCACCATGACGTCTCAGGAAACCCCCTAAAGGTAGGAAGTGAGACCAGATACTAGCAGGTGTAAATAAAAAAGATCCTGATTTAAAGCACCACCAGAGGCCAAATGGCTTCCTCCTCTGCTACAAAACATATCTGCAACCCTAAACAGGGGGCGGTGTCGCTGAATGTATTCACAGTGACATGAGGGGAGGAAATTGCTTGAGACATGGGGCAAAAATGCATGTGTATCTGGAAGCCAGCTGCAGGATGCAGCTCCTGAAACACCATGTTTTCTTCACAGTATACAAAACATCATACAGCCCCAGCATCTTGCCTAATTTTAGACATGTTTTAAACCACTCACCTATTGCTCTCCTCTACTGAATGTGGAACAGAGACCAAAACAGAGAAAATCTACTTCAACATGAACAGGAACACACAGAAGCTGTTCCCAGACAGCGACATGTGGTGCCCATAAAGCCCACATCCTATTTAGAGTAATTATATTGCAACAGCCACATGAATTATCAGTGACGCAACATATAGTGACAACATTCTCAAAATATGTCAGCGACACCAAACAGGAGCTACAAATTATATGCACTCCTTCTGTATCACATTATTGTAAATGGTACTACTCCTTAATGTCCATGTATTTTTAGCCAAACATAACACGCACAGTGACAGCTGGAAGGCTTGAGACTGGTTCAAGATTTGCTCATTCGATACACAAACTGTAATAGTGACCAAATAAATACATGGATCAAAAATAGAAGGCTGAACTGGTCCAAAATGTCTTGTGTGCAGAGCATGGTTGGTAGTAATGGTAGCGTCAAGTCTATTTGAAAATGATCCTACAAGCTCAGCATTCCTCCTTTTGAGAGGTTTCTTTCATTCTTTGTAGAACAGTTCAAGCTCAGCAGGACTGAAAGGAGGGCAGCAGGGCTCAGACATTTGCAGAAGTCTCAAGATGTTCTACTTAAGGTCCGGCCTCCGGACCTGAATGGAAAGAAAGGAGAGCTGCTCCTTTGTTTTCTTTCTTTTTTTGTTTGTTTCGTTCTTTGAAATGTTTTAAAAACAACAATTATTTTTCTATTTGATTGATAATGCCCATCACTTTAATGCAGCTGTTGTTTCAAAGGACTTTAAAGCTGAGTTGAGTTCTTTTTCATAAACTACGGTTGTTTTGGTAGAACGTAAATCTTCACCCCAGACGGAGGATGCAAATTGTGAAGAAAGTTTGCACTGAAGACAGTCTCTGTCTTCATTTACCCTGGTAACTTACTTGTCCCTGTTTCAAGCTGCATTTCTATTGCAGGATTTTGCTAAATGAATGTGATTTGCAGGTGTTTCCACTAAATGATGTTTTGTGCATAAGCTGTAATTCTTGCTAAATTTCCTCCCATGAGACTCCACTTTCAGGAGGATGGAAACTTTGTAAGTTTCTGCAAAACTTTGCATTTTGATAAAGATGGCGGTTTTATTTTTCTTTTTGATTGGGGGTAAAAAAAAAATTCTGTCCCCGCCTCCATCCATACAGACCACGCCATATTTACTTAGAATGAACTGATCACATGAACCCCTACATCACGTCAAGGTTAAGTGTGTCCATAACTTTTGTGATACACTTATATAATAAATCTTTTGAAAAACCACCTGACAGCATAAAAACTTTAAAGCAATACTTTAATTTTTTTTTTTAAATTAGCTGTTTCCATTAACAGTCTTTTTATTATATTTATTTTGCTTAATTCTAGGTGTCGCAGCCACAGATAAACACATCTCTAGGACGTTGCAACCATCACCATGAGTGTGTCTCAATCAGCATACTTGTGTGAGTGCACCTGAATTCAGTGCATAGTGCACACTGTGCACTTCATCTGTAGTGCACACTATTACGGGTGAGTGCTGACCCAAATGTTGCACTACATTTACTGGAAGTGACGGATAAAACAGCTAACATTTACATGTGGTAACTCTACTGAGCTGGTATAACCGCAGCCTCAAACAAATGACCAGATCATAGCTGTCATCAGGGAGTGAACAGCTTGGTAGCAGACCACAATATACATTAGTAATTACATCTGAATAATTTCATGAACGTTACTTATATCGGTATAATACAGCCTCCACTGCTACAGGGGTCGCCACCGCTTCGTTCTCCGCCATTATTCAGCTCTGGAAACAGTTTGAATGTCCCGCCTTTTCCACTACATCAGCTAGATGGTGTCTGTTTAGTGCCAGTAGTGTGCTCCGTTCCGCACTGGATCTTTGAGTGTTATTAGGGCAGCATTCGGGTGCAATTCAGAGCACTGAATTTGAGCTGAAACTGCGCTTGCACTCAAAAGTAGTGTACTACGTAGTGCAAGTGCACTGACTGAGACGCGGCCAAGGACTTGTGCACAACACATGGTTTCCTCCACACATTGTTGGGAATTGTGCCCAAATAATCCAACATCTGTGATAATCAGTGCATGATAACCATGCACTACTTTCACTTTCCGTGGTCATTCAGGTATTTTTTGGCAGTTAGTAACTCTATATACATACTGTATATTCCTGATTCATTAAGCACAGCTTTAATGGTTGTCTTTCTGTAAGGTTTGCTCATCTTGACCTTGACCTTCTTATCACCCCTGGTGACCTGTCCAGGGTGCACCCTGCCTCTTGCCAGATAAGTGCTGGGATAGGCTCCAGTGACCCCACACACCCTGAATTGGACGAAGCAGTATAGAAAGCAAACAAACAAATGAATAAACCACCAGGCACAAGCCTACTGCGCCTGTCTGAAGACAATTTTTCCCGCACAACTTTAAAAGCTTGTATAGACAGGTGTGTACCCTCTTTATTAAGTATGGTTCAGTCAAGTTGTAGCGGCATCTAAAGGACCACTGACAGAAAGATGCAAGGTACTGTGTGTTATAAAGGCTTTGAACATTGAATCAATATCTATAATGAATTAAGAAAATATTCAAATTTATTTCATTAATATTGTCGAGTTCTGTGCAAAGGATGGAGTGTGAGATAAAGACGTTTGCATCAGAATGCTACAGCATATCTGGATTATAGCAGTTTAATCTAAAAAAAAAAAAAAATTACAATCAATAACATTGTTCAAGAGATACAGCCTCATTAACACAGAAATCAGAATGTCTGTTTGACTCCGAGAACAGTTTTACACACCGTTAGCACTGCAGGAAATGCTGGAATGCTGTGAACACAGTGGCTGCTATCGACTCCCCGGCTCGCTCAGCTTCTTCTCAGCTCTGCAGAACAGAGAGAAACCAGCCAGTGATGAACGATGGCAGCGCAGTCAATGAAAAATCAACTGGGAAGCACAAAGCTCTTAATGCTCAGCCATATTGGCTGCTGACGGGAGCAAATAACATCAGCATAGCACTTACAGAGACCAATCATACATTTCCACCAGCGACAACACAGGTTCTGGACCGCAATAAATTCTTTCCCCTGATTAAACAGTAAATTCTGCATGCCTATCAGGGTCCCATTAAGTGGGGGGCCGCTTTCAAAAACATCATTAATCAAGCGAGAGATATGGCGCGAAATATCAGTCATCGATCGTAACTGCTTATGACAGTTTACACAGCTTTATATCTGCAGGGAGTGCCCGCTGATGTATCAATTACCAGCAGCCTTTACCGCATGCTAATTGTGCATTTTCCTCTCTAATGCATTTGCACTGTTATCTTATAGGCTAATGAAACCAAACAAATCAATAAATATAAATTATACATGCAAAGATGTACTGCTGTGAACATAAAGCCTCTAATTAATTGCGCTTGATTAATTTATATACTTTAATTATCTCTCCAAGCTGCAGATGGCATAAATATCTAGACAATCAGCTTATTGCTATGTCAGTCATAAAACGGCAGACGCAGTGAAACTATTAGGTAAGGCTAGCTTTGTCACTGGAAAACACACAGTTGCTGACATAAAAATGCCTGGCCTCTGAATAATTTAAAGACAGCAAATTGCCAGACAGTGCAGAGCCTGGGAATAATATAATTTTGTTGTTGTTGTTTTGTTACTGTGAACAGCCTAAACTTTTGCATGAGGGAATAAAAACTCACCATGACTATATTTGCTGTTTCTTATGTCCTTTCTTCTTAAATGTTTGGTCTGAAATGTTCAGGCAGTTTCTCTGCAAAGCCTGTATAGGTAAAAATGAAACTCTGGTACTCATATTTACTGCAGTACAGTACCGCTACAGAACTTCAAGCTTTTATGCAATTTTACACAGTGACAGTCTTAATTTAACCCTATTTTTTCTGACATTAACCTGTGTATGCGAGCTAGGAGTTACTGTATCAGTTCTCTTGCTTCAACCCTAATAATAGGTTGCTTGCTTTGCTTTCTTCATTTCAACTAATCAGTTCAATCTCAAGCAACGCAGCTGAGAAAATCAGCACATCGATAAGCTTCAGGTTCGTTTAAGAGATGGTGTCACTTCTGGCAAATTAAAAAACATAATTCACAACGATGAAGGGTGCTTTCATTAAGAAGCAGTGGTATGACAACACAATGCTCCAGAACAAGAGGAAAAGAGTAAACACTAAGGAGCCGTTGGCCCTCAAAGTGTACACGGAGGGAAAGATGGTGAGGCTTCTGGGGGGTTTTCATCTTGATGCTGCTAATGAGGGTGTTTTTAGTATAATTACCCCAACAGGGTGCTTGGCAGTATAATTACCAGAAAGACATTACAGAGGGGCATTAGTGTGTCCAGGTACAGTAAATATGTCGAGGTACAAGGTGACGAGCTCTGCTCTTTTTCTAAAGCCGCTTCTAAACAGGCAGTTCCCCCCACACACATGCTGAGTTATAAATCGGCAGTTTCAATTTATATTAGCAACGTAGGTAGTTTCAAGACACATTATTACTGTACATGTAAAAGTTCAAAGATGGAGGGAGAAAAATGTGAACATTTACATTTGCAATGAGGTCTGTGAAGTTGTTGGATGTGTGGGGCCCTTTAAAAAAAAAAAAAACAGTCAAGTGGGAGTCCAAACAGTCCAGATTTTATGGCTGAGACTCAAACTTTAGCAAATCGGCTGCCCACAGTTGAATACTTTATGAAGTAAGTGAATACCTGGCAGGGATGTTTAGCTCTTTTGTGTGGGTGACTCCAGACATATAGTTTAGAGCACGTAAATGCCACAATGCCTGTAAAAACACCTGGATTTTTTGGCTCCGACTTCAAACGTTGCCTGTGCACTCCATTTACCCTTACAGACCTTTCATGTGGTCAGTTTGTTGAGAAAAAGAAAAATCATAACAATAATAATAACATACCACTAGAGCTGTGCGTGACATCTGAAGTGATAATGGAGTCTGATGTAACACAAACGCCATAAATAAACCCCATGGAAATTTATCATGCTTATCCTTTATGAGCGTTTAAGATAGTGAAAATTTATGTCAGTAGTGTAATGAGAAATTATAGACACAATATATCTTCATCAAATTCCTCCATGTTTGCTCATCTTGGCAAAAATGTTTATTTTGATTCAACTGCAGCCTCCTATTTGACCAGAAATCCACGTCCTCAACAGCTTTAAGTAGCCAAAACTCTATAAGCAGACTTAATTTCTCAGACTTTGTGTCGTTACTTTATCTTCCCTCCTTTCAGTGCAAAGACTTTTAATCATCCCGATATGATTTAGTCACTTTTAAACAATAATGATCATGGGAAGGAGCGTCATTTGGGACGAGGTAATCAATCAGAGGCTCATTCAGCTTTAATTCATGTAGATGCACACCTAATACTCATTACAAAGATGCAATTTCCAGCCAGTCAACATAGATTAATGGGGAACCATCTCTCCTTGTGTTTCTTTGTGCAGAGCCATGCCTCCAGCGGGATAGATGACTTTCATACAGACAGAAGTGGTCCGCAGGCTCGTTTGTTTGATAGACGCGCTTATGACAAACTGGTTGGCTAACAGGACGTTCACGAGACAGCAATCAAAAAGACACCAAGCAGAGTTTTGCTTTGGAGATTTTATTGTTTGACATATGAACAATATTTCAGGCAAATGTTTCTACTGAAGCTGCCCCGATCCAGTTTTTTTTTCCGATCCAATTCGATACCGATACCTGGGCTGAGCATATCGGCCATTACCCAATACCAATCCGATACCACTGTTGAATGAATGAACTGTTTACCTTGTCATTTGATGAAGGCATCACACTTGACATAAAGATTTAGCCTTTTTCTTAAAGAAAAGAAGTAACAAATTAAGACAGATGTAAATTAGGGGTGGGGAAAAAATATCGGTACACTGAAATATAGTGATATTTTCATATCCCAATTTCATATTGATATTTAAAAACGCGATACTGATCTGTTTCAGCAACAAAATCTCACGAGATTTCTTCGCTCTTTACGAAATCTCCCAAGATATTATTGACATATTGCAATATACCAGTGGATCAATATTTTTCCCATCCTTACTGTAAATCTACTTAATATTATTTATTTACAAATTACAAAGTGTACATTTATTATGACTTTAATAAAAACTTAAATTATTGGATCGGAACGCTGGTTTGGCCAGATTTATCCGATATCTGATCCAGCTAATTTTCTAAGTATCGGAGCCGATATCCGATTTGGGTATCGGATCGGTGCATCTCTAGGTTCTACCCAAAATATTTTTGAGAAAGAATTTTGGCCTTTTTTTGTCGGATCAGCTCTAAGTGAATAACACAACCCAACAATGCATACATCTAAAATATTACTCATGTTAAAAGGAAATGTCTTTAAGAACATGCTGAGATAAAGCATCTTTTAATCAGTGGAAAAAAATAATTCATGTTTTAAAAATTCAAATTTTTATATGGAAACTTGTGTTATAGCATTCAGGAGAAGCAGTTTTCATGATTTGAAAAAGTATTTTGTATAATTAAACAATATTGATAAATAAATCAACACTTTAGATCCAGCTTTTAAATTTTCTTCTCTTTTTCTAAGGTTTCTATTCTTCATAATAGTTTTTTTTTTTAAATACAATATCTATCCTCAAGTAGAAAACTCATCACTTGTCATGTAATCTAGTGGAATTTAAAAGATGTTAATGTGATTCATTCTTATTTACTGCAAGTAATCAGACCACCGTGTTCCCCATGTTTCATGAAATATACACCACTTAAAACTGTTTGTTTAGTCATTTGTTGATCAGTTTAAGCACAGTGAGCACAGCTGGGTTAAAAAGGGACCAACCCAGAAAACTGGGTTATTTTTTGACCCAACTTTTGGGTTGAATATTTGTCTCAATAGTTGGGTTATATTGACTAAAATGTTGGGTTATTTTAACCCAGAAGTTGGGGCAAAAACCCAACAACCCAAACGTTTGGGTTGAAATAACCCAGAAATGTGTCAGTCCCTTTTTAACTCAGCAGTTAGACCCAGGACATTTTAGTGTGAGTATATTATTTATGCATGAACTTGTTTAACTTCTAACAGCAAGTTTAAAAAAATCATTTCTGATCATCTGAAAGAAAATAGTCATTTTTTGTATCTTGTCAAGTCTTAATTAGATACAGTCATCTGGATTATGTAAGCTTCAGTAAATAAATAAATGATTAATTTATGGAACATAAAGGACCTTCTCAGCATGTGCAGGTCACAGTGAAACAGACAAGAAGAGAAAACAGAATATGAATTGGACAATGAAGACATGTCTTAGCATATTTACACATTTTGAGAGGAAATGGACACTTGTTTGCTGAAATCACCATTTTCTTGTGGCAACTCAGATTTCCCTCATATCAGCAGGCGTTGATGGCACAGCCGAGGATGGATTACTGCACTGGGAGAGCCTGGTCCGAGGAGCTCCAGGTGGTTGGCGTCAACCGTGCTGCCCTGGGCTGTATCACCGGCTGTGGGTTGGACCTGCATCCTTGCCCACGGCCCTCCCACTCCTCTCCCCGACATCCTCCTTCTCCCTCAGCATGCCCAGTCATCCATCCTGCATTAATTGGGTTTGGTGCTGGAATCCCCCTCTCACGGCACACGCTCACGTCCAGCCGCCAGCCGTAAAGACAAGCATGTTTAGCGCAACAATTATGATAATTGCCGCAGAGCACTCAGCTGAGGGAATAAGCAAATCTGATTAAGAGCCCCTCTGCATGATCAAATATTAATCTGATGCGTCTTCACTCTGACCCTGCTTGGAACATAAGAAGCTCTTATGGTCTTATGCATTAACAGATTTGCGCAGGCTGAACTCATAGCATCTAATAATATTGGACATGCAAGTCAGAGCGCTGAAGAAATCTTGAAGGAGCAGAATCAACTTACAATAAAACTAAATAAAAATAGCAAGGGCAATTATCAGCCTAAGCTTTATGACAACTCAATTATGTCCAAGTACTATTGACTGTAAATGCCTCTGAGATAAATTTCTCTGAGCCACCTGTTGGATTGATTTGTATTCAACAAGCTGTGTAAACCTTCTATGCCATGCGTTATGTTTGGACACAGGCACCCTGAGCACTACATGGATCATCTAAATAAATCCCCATGTAATTTTATAAAGAGCCATTCAATCACACCGAAGATGCACAAAGCTACTACAAAAAAAAAGATGCAACAAGCTTTTTAAATCGAGTATTTCATCTTTTTTTTTCCCCCACAGTAACATTGTCACATATTGACTCATGAATTCTGAGATGAATCTCTGACATTTTTCTTTAAAAAAAAAAAGAGAAAAAAAAAAAAAATTAACACTGGTTTATTACTCGTACTGCAACAATGTTCCTGGTATATCTATCTAGAAATTGAATTCATCTGAACAACTCAAGAAACAAAATAAATCATTTAAAACTGATTAAAAAAATATAATTCAATCTTTTCAGCAATTATTAAAAAAAACTATAGAATAAAAAAAGCAAATGAAAATTTCCAAAAGTTTTTACTAAAAAAATTCAATGTCACAAAATATGCTCACATAAATGCATTTTGAAAAAGTGATAATGGTGTTATTGCTAAACTTCAAAAGCTTAAAAACATCCCAATAGAATTGACTCATTTATTAAATTTATTCATTCCTCCATCTATTTATCTGTTCCTGGATCCGTCACATTTGCGAACACGTCGGTGGTTCAGAAGCGGCTCTCTGGACGAGTCAGTTTTAACTTCTCAGCCTACAGTCAAAAGTAGAGAGCAAGCAATAAACAAGATGGCTATGAACCAGACAGCAACTGGCAGTTTAAAGGAGATTAGAATTATATTAAATCAACACAAATACCCAGTATTTAATGCCACAAAACAGCTTGTAAGAATCATTGGATTATGAATCTGGATTACATCTCCAGGCTCTCCATGCAGAGAGCGTATGTCTGAGGGAAGGGCGGGGGGGGGGGAGTCCAGATGACCTAATCTTCTTACAAAGCATATTTAACTCCCTATGATTTATGCATAAGATAAGGCTTATTCTGAGGTCGAATCTTAATTCAAAACATATTGTTTACTCTTTTGCCCGTCCTGCAACAGATGTCCCAGCTAGCCGCTGGTCCTACCCAAATAAATACATTTCAGTTTAGAAGTAAAACAGAGGAACTGGGAGATCTGCTGGCTGTAATGGGTGAAGAATGTGCAGCTGAGTAATGCAAACCACAGGACACCCAAAATAACATTAATATATACAATGCACTACATGTACACGCTAAATTGAAACGGGGCTCCAGTGATGGGCACCTTTCAGAGCAGAAAGTGAAGATTGTATAGCTGAAAACTTAATAACGTAAACTGACTCACCAGGTTGTGATTAGTTTCTAATTTATTGGACAAACTTTATGACAATGTCAGTGATGTAGGGAAGTCTTTATCTAAAGGAATCTTACATTCTGAGAAGATGATCAGAATTCATATTTTTTAATTGATATATGAATAAACCAATTTATTTTTCCTATTTTTTAAAGAGAAATTCTAAATTGATACACAGTAATCCACTGACGCCATGCATTTAATTTGGAGCATAGTTCTGTGAAACAAGACTAAGACTGTTCGTGAGAATGATCCTTGTTGACTAATATGAGATTAACCCAGATGCTTTGCACACATATAAAAACATGCTGCTACTGTAGATTGATGGTTAATCTGCAGAAAGACCAAATACTGATAACTTCACGGTGCGTTAAAATGTTGCAATACAAAACAAATAAAAAGTTCAACTTTGCACAATTTCAAGCGGTTCTGCAGCAGTGGGCAGCTGTAGTGAGGAGCAACGCAGCTACTCAAGGCCAGTTTAGGAGTTTTCCTGAAAGCCAAATTCCATGTTTCTGTTGTGGGTGTCCTCAGCACTCTAAGGACACTCACACTTGCATTACAGGGTCATAGAAACACGAAGACACAGTTTCGACCTGGAACAAGAATGTTAAATGATGAACAAGTGTGTGGGCATTTGGTAATTTGTTTACTTTTGTTTATTTTCATTTGAAACCCCATAAGCTGCAGCCAAACACTGCTGCTATTCTACCTGAGATCCATTTGTTAAGTACAAAGTATACACATACAGTATATGCAGACACAAAATGTTACATATACACATACAGTACATATGTACAGTACATAAATTAAAGAAGCCACAGCCAATTTATTATTTATATTTTAAACTGTATATACACACACATGCACACACATATATATCTATATATATAGAGTATATATGTATGTATATATGTGTGCGTGTGTGTGTCTGTACATATATAACATGAAAGTGTAGTTTGTTGTTATCATAGTTGTTATAGTTGGTCTTTGTACTTATATTGATATTTGCATTTATATTTATGTGTCTTTTACATCTTTTTAAAAAATATATTTTTACTTACTTACTTTTATTCACCATACTCAATCTTAAGTACTTATATATGATCCATACAGGCAATCAGTGTGGATACTTTTTTAATTTCGTTGTACAACTTGTTGAACAATGACAATAAAGTCTTCTGACTTGATTCTGAAGTCTGCCTAAACTTTTGAATACACACACATACATTCAGACATATATACAAATTCAGTATCTAGATTAATTGCTTTTATAGATACTGCTGGAATGTTGATTCAAACGTAATGATGATATTGTTGGTAAATAAATTGATAAATGATCCTCTGAATACATTTCCTGTATAAAGATAAGATGTTATTTTGAAAGCTTTTTTAGCAGTAATAGTAGCAGTGTACCCAAGTATACTTATACTGAAAGTTAAGTTTTAGTGAAGTATTAAATGTGTCTTTGTTACAGACATTGCTAAAAAAAAAAAAAAGAAAAAAGAAGGAAGTGAGGATTACAATAGTCATTCTTTCCAATTTAGATTATTGTGCTTTGTGTTTGCATTGGTCCTGTAATTACGTCTGAGGATTTCATGTACTGCTTAGTTTTGACCCATGCTGGGACAATAAGGTGCTTTACTACTGTACACACATTAAAAGAAGTATATATATATATATATATATATATATATATATATATATATATGTATGAAATTAATAAATGAAAAGATTATTATTTTTGCCATATTAAACTTATTAAATTTTGTGTACCAGTTTAATTTTAGAACTGAAAAAGAATATATTAAATAAAGAAATGTAAAATTAACTCACTAAAAGCTAAAATGTATCATTTACAGTGCACTTTTAAATGCAAAAAACATAAAAAAAAAAAAAACCAAAACGCACACACACACAAACTACCACAAATCTATTTAAAATGTATTCTAAATGTGACCTATATCCTGTACAATTTAATTAAAAAAATCTCTTAGACTATAAGTAAATAAATACATGGATAAAAAACCGACAATAAGCAGGTTGTTATTTTGTACAGCAGCTTTTGATTTACAGCATCCAGTCTTTGGGATAGTTCATGAAAACATGCTCTGAATCTGTCACATCGTTTCTTCACTCTTGTGCACAATCCTCTCCAGGTCACCCCACAACGTTTCTGTTAGATTTTGCTCCGGCTGGCCGTTCCAAAACTTTTCACTTTCCTCCGTCCTTCATTTGGGTGCATATTTAAGGTCATTGTTGTGCTGAACAGTGAAATCTCTCTTCAGTTTTAGCTAGAGCAGATACATGAAGGCTTATGACTGGTGTTTGGAAATGTTCAGACTCCTCTCCAACCAAACTACAGCCCCAGCTGAAAGAAAGAAGCCCCCCCACCAAGCATGATACTGCTGCTACTGTGCTTCACTGTGGGTATGGTGTTTTTACCATGATGCATCTTTTTGTCTTTATTTTTTTAAACCAAACGTCTTTTGAAATTATAAGCAGAAAAAAAAATAAATAAAAAAAATAATAAAAAAAGAATCTCTTGTGACACTTTTTAAAATGTATTTATTTATCTATTTATTTTTTTGCAAATTGTAGCCAGACCTGGATGTCTTTCTTTGTCAGGGAAGAAGTCTTTCATAGTCCTGACATATGGAGAACATGAGTGTAGAATAAAACCAGAAATTTCCTGCAGCTTCTTCTGCGTTGCTTTACATGTCCTGGCAACAAACCTGATTATTTTTTTCCCCTAAACTTTCTTCACCTGTTGATACCTGTCTTTACTGTGTTCCACGGTACATTTAATTGTTTGGTTTGTCTTTTCCTGACTGATACCTTTCTAAATTGCATCTCCATAGATGCTTTGTAGGCTAACCGTGGCTTTTGCTGCAGCGGGCAACTGAGTAAATCCTACAAGGACAGGTGAACCTAATTTGAGATTAATCAGAGTCTCTTTAATTGATGGCAGGTGTGTCCTAGATGACTGAACACTGTGATTAAATCAAACGGAGCTTCAACAAAGTATAAGTTTCAGAGAGTGCATAGTTATTTAGAAAGCTTATTGTTTTTATTTTTTACTGTCTTCATTTGTTCTCTGAACAGATTGTTTTTTTTTTCTTTTCACTGGATGTAATTGTACATGTTATAGGTCAGATCAAAGATGAAAAAAGTGTTGAATAATTTAACAACAATTCAGACTTGATGACTGGTTTTTCATTTAACTGAAAGTTGATCTAGTGACAAAATTAATGCTTTACACTTTATCATTTGGTACAATTGCAATTAAACAGTTTAACCAACGAATAAATAAACTGCAGCAAGTAAAATAAACAAAAACAGCTTGTTTTACTCATTTTTTCCTTTTTTTCTGGTGGCAATTAGCAGTAGTTTGAGTGAGTTATCTAAGTATTTTCAGGATAATTTTAAAAACCAAGTACTGCACGGAGAGAAAGCCACCTCAATCCTCCCCGTGTTGTTGATTTCTGTGGATACTGTGTAATCTGCATTTTTTGCTTTTTTGATTATGTTTCCACAGTGACACAAAGCTGACTGCTGGTTCAAATCTGGCATGTAAAAAAACAAAAAAATATCAGTTCCTCTGTAGCGCAAGCCCTGAAACTGTACACAGCTCATACAAACACTAAAATAGCAGAAATGATTGAGTATTTTCATGGCATGATGCGCTGCATCGCGACGCCCCAGCCAGACCAGTGTTGGAGTGACCACAGCTCATCTGCCTGCACGACCGAAGTAATCAGTAATCCTTCCTGGACTCTAGTGGAAGAGTGACAGCTCCGAGGCGGCGTACAGTAACCACGTGTGAGCATGTGTGAACAGAAGACTGCTTCTCTGCTCTTCACGTATGTCTCTTGTTCTGTCCCCATGTACAATTGGATTATAGCAGCACCCCTCTAATTCCCAACAGTTCCCAAAGATTTAATATGCCACTGGAATTTGATATATGCCTCAATTTAGAGCCTCATGACATGCAACTTGTGACTTTCTGTTGAAAGTTATTAACTCTTTGGGAACATATTAATGTTTCTGAAGGTGGATGAAAATTTGATTTTTATTTCCTTATTATAATAATTTTTCCTTTTCAAATAAATTGTTTTTTCCATAAACAAAAATAAAAAGAACAAAATGATAGTTGCATCACATTATCAGAGGGCAAAAAAGTTGTATTTTAAGAAAATCTGGAAGATTCTGTAATAATTACTCTCCATGTAACTTTTTTGTGTTTTTATAGATAGAAAAACAAAAGGTTAAAATTACGGAATTACACAAAAATGCATGTAATTGTGTGGTTCCTCATTTTCCTCGTATTTTATCTGAGGTTTCCATTTTTTAATTAACTTGTTAAATGTATCTTTAATTGGTTATACATGATACTAACAATCCATATCAGTTTTTTTTATTTGCATATTAATTAATAAATAAAAGTTAATGAAACAGTGTGACCATGATATTATTAGAATATATAAGCATCTAAATATAATACTATTACATCTTTTACTTCTTGCCAATCATTTATCCTTCCAAATGTGTTTATAACTTCCAAGGCAGAGTCAAAAATAACCCAGGGCCAGGCCTATTCCTTTTTCTTTTTTTTTTTAAAGAAATAATGCATGAAACAATACATTCATATAATTAATCTTTTCTAATATTTATGTTATTTCTAATTGTACTTATATTGATTCTGTAAATGGTGGGGGTGTGCTGCTACAAGTGTTTATTTCCCTCCTGGTGCACATGCAGTCTAGGCAGGTGCACACAGCCCACCGTGGGGTATCAGGTATCCCCTTGGCCGAGGCCTCTCCCATTTGTCATGGTGAATGAGTGGTCTGCCTGACTGCACTTTCTCATTCCATTTCCTCCCGGGCTGCGCTGAGGCCCTGCCACCCACTGTACGCTGTCATTTCTTTAACCCCTTTTCCATTCACATGAAGTGTGGGCAATAATGCTTTCTCACATTCCTCCTTTTCAATAGCTTACATGCTACGGTCCCCCACCCCAACACCCCCATCCCCGAGTAACACCGTAGAGTAGACACACACCTGCACTTACAAAAACACACACTCATCTCTCCAATATTCACCTTCTAACACAGTGTGAGAAACTAAAGTTGTCAACTTGATGAGTAGCAGGTTTTGACAAATAGAGGGGAAAAAGTATGAATTAAAAAAATGGATGACTAAGTTCTTTTTTTTTAAAAAAAAGAGAAAAAAGAGAAATAAAGAGCTTTGTCTTCAGTGAACAAGCCTTGAGCAGATGCTCATGGGCTTAATTATTAACCTCTCTCCTCACCCTTTCCTCTCAGTCATTTACAGAGAAAGATGTTAGCTGCTCTTACTTACGTCCATAATGCCTCTCACCATCCATGCTAGCTGTGATAGTTGGCCCAGCCGTCCAACTTACCAGTAAAAGCCCCAACACTGAGCCCACCGGCTCCCTTTCTGCAACTGGAAGAGGCAACTGGAATGGAAAACATTGTCTGGTCCCACTCAACAAGAGAAAAAAAAAGAAAAAAAAAGAGCAAGAGCACAAGTAAAGGTAATTGCAGAACACCCTGAGCTCATCCTTTAAAGAAACTTAGCTTCTTTCTTTTTTTTTTTTTCCCTGCAAAAGGAAAACCAGGAAATCTCCACTTATTTCAACAAACATTAGCCTCAGCTCAGGAACTAAGTTAGGCTTGTTTTTTTTTCCCCTTCTTTTAAAAAAAGTCCGGTGTGTGTTGGTGGGAGGCCGGGAGAGCATCTGGTGTCTGGCTCTGCTCTGGGTGGAGTGTGGAGAGACTGCAGCACCATCTGCTGGAAACAACACCGGCAAAGAAAATAAGACAGTTAAAGGATTCGGAAGAAACGTTGAAGGAAGATGAGTCCAGAGAGACCGTTTAGATGAGAACTCACTTAAGTCTGCTTTTCCATTTTTACACAAAAGTCTGTAAGGTGTGAGGTTAAAACTTTGACTGAAAGAAGAAGAGCTAAGGCTCTTCTTAGGAAGAGGAAACAAGAGATGAAGGTCACGACCATCATTCAACTTTAAATCACTAATTTACTAAGGTAAAAGTTCACAGAGGCCTCTTCCTTACATCACATTCATAACTCCAAGAGACATATAAACAACTTTTTCTGCCCTCGTCCTCATTTCCCTCCGAGGATCCCTTGGACAACTAATAATGAGTTAATCAGCTTGATTGCACATTCATCACTGTGATCTGTTTCTTTCTTTCTCTCTCTTTTTTTCCTTTTGGTCCAGCTGAGGGGAAGCGTGTTTTACTTGGGAAATGAAATATTTAGTGACCTGCTCCTTTTGCCCTTACACTGGAGACAGAGGCCCTACAGCTGAGTAAACAGCAGGGCTGCAGAGTGGACAGGTAACAGTTCGCGCCCACCCTCCTCAGCACTGACCACTGTTACAAAGACAATGATTTTCAATGTGTTCACATTACTGGTCAAATTCACTGTTTTATAATACATTAGTAAATTATTAAATGTTGGTTAGTGGAAGAGTAAGATCACACATTACTCACACTCAAAAATAGAGGTACCAATTTGTACTTAAAAGGGTACAAAGCTTGTCACTGGGTATGTTCCTTTTTGAAAGACATCTCTGTACCCTTCAGTCCTGGTCCATTTTTGTACCTTATCAAACTGTATGAGTTAATAAAGTACAATAAAACCAATTAAAAATGATGAATAAACGTCAATAAAATAGAGATTATGACAAGAATCAAAGATGCTAGTAATAAATAATTAATAATTATATGAATATTAGGGCAAACATGCATTTAATTATTACTACGATTATTATGAACATCATAATATAATAACTATAATTATACTACTGTTTAGAAGGACTGCTATTTATAGTTATTGTACAAGCTACGCTCGTTTTTTATTGCTGCCCCTTAGGGTTGAAATGGTACAAATTTGTACTTTATATCACTTTGGACCCTTTTTCATAGTATATAGGTACACTTCTGGCCTCATAAAGACCAATATTGTACTTTTGAGAGAACATTTGTAAAAAATGTACCTACAGGTGCAGAAATGTTCCTGTCTCGTGCCTCTATTTTTGAGTATGCTGAGATATTGCAGAACTATAAAAGAGGACAGGGTGATATAGTACAAAAAAAGGGGTCATGTCTTTCATTAAGTTTCAGTATTGCATAGTCCTTACTAGATGGTCTTATGAGCCTCTGGACATCACTGATGCCTATGTCTGATAAGATTAGTTAACATGGATAAGTAATGTGCTTTGTCTTTCAGCAGCAACAGAAGTCAGAAACTATTTAAAGATTCTGTTTTTTGTCTGGAGAGCTACTCCTCATTCACCAAAGCCACAGAGGATCTTTGCTCGGGCTCCGTACAGCAAAGACTGACACGAAAACCAGCAATAGGGTTTCGGTCATGCTGCACACACTAAAAACTCCTGGGTCGAACTGCTGAGTTAAAAAGGGACCAACTAATTTCTGGGTTGTTTATACCCAGACATTTGGGTTTTTGCCCCAACTTCTGGGTAAAATAACTCAACATTGTAGTCAATATGCCCCAACTTGGGTCAAATATTCAACCCAAAAGTTGGGTCAAAAAATTAGCCTAATTTTCTGGGCAAAGTAACCCAGAAATTAGTTGGTCCCTACTGAACCCAGCAGCAGTTTTTTAGTGAAATGATTTTTTTTTTTAATGCTTTGATAATTTAAGAATAAAAAGGCAGAGATTCTATAAGTGCAGTTTTCAAAGATAAAATGTCAGTTTCCTTTAGTCTTCATACCGTAAACCTCATTAAATGACATCACTTTGGAGGTCTGAGATAATGTGTTCAGACAATGTTTGTACCACTGATTCACTGCCGAGAGGGAATTTAGGGGACAGTAAAGGAAGGAAGCTTCAGAGATGTTGACCTGTGCTAATCCTGAGGTGGCTGATTCTTCAGCATGCAGCGCTTCTTACATGTCCAAAACTGGTAAAATCTCAAAATCCTTCAGAATTAGAAATAGATATTTTGACTTGAGGCTGTTGTGCAACACCATCGTTCAGAGGTTCATGCTCTCTTTTGCATAAAATAAATCTGCTGGAATATAGTTTGATTGATTTTTACATTCATTTAAAAATTATTACATATTTTTTTTGTCATCCCCCTTTTTTGAATGACACAAATATAACAAAATAATGAAAAAAAGCAATACATAGAAAATTCACCATGATCACCATCTAAGACATCTGTGTACAATTAGAAACTGAGGATTAATTGAGATAGATTGGATGTGCCTGATCAAGGTCTATTGAATTCTGAACCTCTCAGCCATCCTTAAATGACCAGTCAGCGCTAATGCACCCATATTGTGTCTATAAGTGTGAATTGATTTATATAGCTGCAAAGCATTCTCAAGACATTGAAAGAGCACCATTGGAACCCAATACCAATTATATATGTTTGTTTCTGAGGAAATGGCCACTCAGTACATTGGATCAATACAGTCATCAAAGGTCAGTGCAATACATTTCTGCTAAAAGTTGGCTGTGCCATAAAGTCACTCATCCACCAGCACCCAGCCTGACTGGTGGAGAGGTGAAACAAAGATGGAAAGGTAGAGACAAATATTGTCTCCACCTATTCCAGCAGCTGGTGCAACCAATAAGCTTAAGTTTAATAAAGGCATCTCTTAACTAATAGGCCACTTAAAAAAATGCTGGTAAACTACAGAAGAGGGAATTAAAAAAAATGCAAGCCAGGTCTGAGCCTTACTTAAATGAGGGGCTTTGATGATGAGACAATAATCAGAGACAGTCACCGTAGTCTTGCTTGCAGAGCTCCAAACTGAAAATCCTGAAATCCTCCCATGGAAGCAGGGCCCATCGACATTCATATGCAAATCTAATTAAAGACCATATTAATTACCTAGGCTCCAATGCCCCTGTTGAAACTAACACCTAGCAAACCTGCAGTGACGATATCCTTATGCAAGCAAGCCTTATAGATTGTTGCTTTTTTTTCCTCGCACTCCTTTACTGCCCATGTCTCTGAGGACCTTTTGAATCCATATTAATTTCCTCTCTGGCAGTTATGTTGGACGGGGTATGAACTGTGCTATTTCACTTTTAATCTGTCAGTAATTTAGTAATGTGTAAACTAATTATGCAGCAATATTAATGTAATTGGTTCTTGGGGCTGTTCGGAAAAATCAATGTGTTTGCAGAGAATGCAGTAAATTGCATCGGGTTATTATAATCATGTGTCGAGAGCTGATTATGTTATGAAACTAAGAGGTAGATGGCAGCCACAGGTCAATACAACCAAGCTCCATAAAATCTATGCCTCCCAATTCATTAACGTGAAAGGAGTCGGCAAGCATCATCTTCGTTTCCTCCCCTTCCTCCAGCAACTTCCTGTATCTAGCACTGAGGGATATAAAATAGAATTCAGTTCCGCTTGTGATCTGAAGAGCTAAAATGAAAAAATCTGTTTGTGATACTGACTTAAACTGAATGAGTCAGAATGGCATGAGAGAAAAATGGCAATACGGAATAAATATATGATCAATTATGAATTTTCAAAAAATAAAGTATAACTTGAATCTCAGGATTTTGACCCCCTCCTCCCCCTTATACATTTTTTTCAATGAAAAAAAAAAGGACAGAATTCTGACTTCATAAAGTCAGAATTTCGACCGTTTTCTAAGAGTTTTATTTTTTCTCTTCAATGGTTCTTATACTCTTCCATAAATTACAAACTTGATAATTTGATCTGATACTCACAACCTTTTTACAGTCATAAAGAGTGAAAAGTGGAAACATACTTCAGATACCCAAAATTTGCTGGTCAAAAGTCACATATGTTGCCCATAAGTAGTATTTTTTAGTATTTTTCAAAGTATTTTTCATTTAATTTCATAACACAAACTACTTAAAATGATGAGAGAAGTCAGTTGTAAATCACAGGTGGGAAAAAAAGGGGGGGGGGGGGGGGGGGGGATGAAAAAGATGAAAATTTCTATTTTTGATACATTTTACCCTTTATTGTTAGACAAGATCAACACAGAATACTATGAGACCGGACAATGTCTTAACACAGGGCTGACTGTGAGCTGACTCACTCTGGTAGCAATTACAGCTGTCGGAGGTTATGATTGATAGCCTTTGTTTACAGTGTTTAAAAGAAGGAGACAGATTTCAAAACACCATTGTGGGGTATATATAAATAATTGGGCTTAACCTGAATGTTAATTCTGAGTAAAGACTTTTGCAGTTGCCCCAAAAGGTTCAATAATCAAACAGCAATAACAATTCCCATCTTTACCATGAAATTATGTCCGTTTTATATACCCGCTCATACATCTTAACTTGACAGGTTTCAGCCAACTGTAACGATTACTGGAGGCATATACAAGAGTGGTTTGGACTTTCCTCTTGTGAAAATGATTAAAATACAACATCTTGAAAACAGAGTGTGTGCATTTTTTACTGCACGCAATACGTAATCTTAGGAGAGCACAATTTCCAAACTAATGACTGCACGGAGGGAGAAAAAAACAAAAACTTTTTAAGTTGCCATGGTAACAAAATTTGTGCATTACTACTTGCCCTCACATTTAGCTACAGATTTAGCTTTAAAATGCATATTCAAATAAAATTCACCTAGCTGCTAGAAAGTTCAGCGATAATGTCTCTGTATGTCAAATTTAATTAAACATTAATTTAATAAAAAAATGAACCTAGCAGACATCTAGGGAACATAATGAAAGGTGTGAAAAGCATTTTCTATCTGCATCAAAAACCTAAACGAATTTAGTTATTCATTATTATTTTTCATTATTTAAGCTAAAATAGTTTAGTTTCTTAAAAACAACCCAAACGTAATGGGGAAAAAAAACAAACACTTTTCTAGTGGAAAAGGGGCATCATGAGATGCATTTAGGGCTGGGAAAAATGATTAGTTTTTAAATGATTAATCTATCAGTTATTTTTTGGATGCATCAATTAATCAAACGATTCATTTTTCAGTTCAATTTGACTCAATTATTGATTATCTGCCCTTATTTTAGGGCTTTTTAGAATGCTGTTGAATGCTCCGTTGACTTGAATGGGTTTTCCGAACGTTCCAGCGGTCATTATTTTAGTATAATGACCGCTGTCAATGGCAACAGATTTTTTTTCCTTTTTTTAACCTGTGGTCTTGCAGTGATCCTAATATCCCTCCGCGTCACAAGTAGTCCGGTCACTACAGCAAGCGAGCACATAGCGACAACTCGTGACCAAAAATGGATGACTTCCCAATTAATTTGAACATCTTCGGCGAGTGTGGAGATTTTGAGCGCTTGGTCCAGGTCGAGTTTAAGGATTCACCCTCCCCAAAACGAAAAAGACAAAAAGAAGACCAGTGGTAAGATGCATACAACTAACAGCAGAGAAGGAAATGTCCAGTTCAACCTACAGAAATAGCCGGTGCTAGGCCAAATTCCAGCCGCCATGGCGCAACTAACAAACGTTGCTAAGAAACAGGTGCCCTGACTATGGGGAAGTATTTTATTCTTAGCATTAAACATCAGAACAGCAGTGGAGGAAATGTCCAGTTCAACATACAGGAATAGCCGATGCTAGCACAAATTCCAGCCGCCGTCACTCAACTAACAAACGTTGCTAAGCAACAAGTTCCCCGACCTGGCCTCGGCTGCGGGGAACTATTTTTATCTGAGCATAAAACATCGGAAAGTTATTTGACCCTCGCAAAAATAGAAGACTTTATTTTTTGCAAGTAGCCATATAATAAGCGGGATAATGTATGGAACGCAGGTCGTTCCATACCTGCCGACCTGCGTTCCATACATTATCCCGTACATAAACTGACTGAGGGCAATTTATAGATGTTGACATATGTGGCAGGGTACTCAACAAGAGTGGTCACAAATAGCCACCTCTTTCCACAAGCATGTCCTCGTGCTTCACGCAGACTGCCACCAATTTTGAATCCATGGAGCGTTTACCATGGATCCTGCCGACAAGGCCAGAATGTGGCAAGGTACACAATGAGGGCCTGGACGGGATTTGATATGACAGACTCCTGGGTGAGAGTCATGCACACTTGCCAGTCAGCAAAAAAAATTGGTTATCACTGCGGCCAACCAGCCAGTGTGCATGATCAATCAGAGGCATAGTGACAGGACCATACACTGTCACAATCCCCTCAGTATACAGTAATTATTTTGCAGCAGTAATATTCATTGTTTTTTATTTCTATTAGTACAATTAATATATATCCACAACAACAGCCAACAGCTTTGAGATAATACAGTATTATTTTCATGTTGATGGGAAGCTCTTGCTGTGGACTGCTGCACACCGTGGGTGGTGATGTCACGAGTTTGCGTTGTCCCAGTCCATCAAGTAAGTGGAATCCGCACTTGTGAACTCCACAAATGTGTACTCCAAGTCCGTACCAATAAGTCCATACTCACAAGTTCACAAGTTTGTTGTACCCAACTAGGAATTGAAAAACGGCCATGGTATTGATCCTCCAGCAGTTGTGTCACAGTCTCATCGTCTCATGAGGCTTCGGGTTCACTATCCCTAATATTCCCATAGATTTGACAAACGAATGCATGCCTTCAGTGCCTTATGCTTTTGAAACTCAGTGGAGCCACTTGCATTACAGCTGGCGCCACCATCTTTGTTTTGGTCTGAAGAAGCATTGACACATCTTTTGTGTCGACGTAGTTTTTGCGTCTACATAATTCACATTGATGCGTCGTCCCAGCCCTAGCATTCACTGGTTTTCACAAGTATATCCAGTTGCAGCTTGCAACCCAGGGTTGTGTGTTAGTGGGCGTGTTGTGTGGTGTAGTGGGCGGGTCGTGGTTAGGATTAGTGCTCTCATTGATGTGGTGGGCGTGTGGTGGAGTGACATCAGTGCACTACACGCCCACTTCATAACACGCCTGTGGCTTGCAAGCTGCAAGACCCTACTCGGTTTTCCCAGGGTTTATAATTCAGTACTGTCAATGAGTGTTGCCTATCTGTCTGTCTGTCACTTATTCATCATGCGTCTGTCACTTACTGTATTTATCATCTTTATGTCCTTCTGTCACTTATCCATCATCTGTCAGTCTGTCACTTAGGGCACGGTCTCATGGGTTTCCTCAAACGAACTAGACTTGAACAATCTGGATTCTTGCAGCAGGGGTCTGACAACTTCATGCAGTCTTATGAGTGTTCTGAGCATGAAACCGTTGTCATCACGCTGTGATGCAAATAGAAAGTGATGGCAAAACTCCAGTCCAGCTGGTGGCGCTAATGGTCACTACCTACTCACCAGTCTGTTCCTTAAAACCACAGACAAACAAGTCACGGCACGTCGCCATATATCCAATCCATGCCGGAAGTCCCAGTCGGAAGTTTGTTTTTCATATAACTTACTAAAATCTAACCCTACCCCTGACCCTTCTCCTAACCCTAACCACCCGACTACACTATACACATCTGTTTGCAAGTTGCAGATATTTACTGTTGGCGGTATTTAACTAACTTCCGCATGGGACTTCCTGTATGGATTGGATGTATGGCGGCACCCTTGTCGGTCATTGTAACTGCAGTTAGGTACTCTTGTTTAATGTAGATGCCTGCCGACGGCATGGATGCTGTACTTTTGGTCAGCCTGTTTATTGTTTTTCTGCAACAATTTATTCATCTCCAGTTAACGGGAAGAGGAACAATACGAGCAAAGGAGAGAAGAATGCAAGCTTATGCCATTGTGTCACGTCTATACGTCACCACCCTTTTTCCTTCTCTCTTCCCCTGCCCCCTTGCGTCAAGCGTTCCGGACTTTGCAATCGTGCAGTCGGCTTCTTCCACCTGTTCCGTTCTGATAACTGCTCCGGACTTTTGGCACAGTCGCATGACGCAAAAAATACGGATCTAATCCCTTTTCTGGACTTGAGAACGTTGTTTTAATTGTGACAAAAGTGTCCATGTGACCCTACAATCTATCACCTCTTCATCTGTCTGTCACTTATCCATCATCTGTCTGTCACTTATCTATCATTGATCCCTCTGTCACTTATCTACAGTATCATCTGTCTGTCTGTCTGTCACTCATCCATCATCTGTCAGTCTGCCATCACTCATCTATCATCTGTCTGTCACCTATCTGTCATCTGTCCATCTATCTCTCACTTATATGTCTGTCAATTATCTATCATCTATCTGTTTGTCCTTCACCTACATATCACCCGTCTGTCTGTCACTTATCTTGTCACGTATCTGTTATCCGTCGCTCTTTTCTGTCGTAATTTATTCAGCATCTATTTGTATATCATCATTTACAGTATCTATTGTCCACCTGTCTGTTGTCCTTTATATAATGTTCATCCATCTGTCCGTCACTGTCATCCATCTGTTTTGTCTGTTGGCATTTAGCTATCATCTGTCTGTCTGTTATCTTTTATCAGTCCGTCTGTCACCATGTATCTATGGTCCATCCATCTGTCATCATAAATCTATCATATCTTGTCTGTTGTCATCATCTGTCAGTCTGTCATTACTGTATTTATCTGTTATCCATCTGTCATAGAATAAATGATGTTATGATTTCAGAATTAGAGATCAGACCTGGAAACTATTTAGAAGCTGTCAAAGGCACTAAATCAATAGATACTATTTAGCATGAGGTGTCACATGAAGGGCAGGTAGCTGCACTTCTACGGAGTAAGAATATTTCTATATTTTTTTAAAAATATTGAACCCTGGCTGCCATACATTGTCTAACAGGAATGATGAATTCTCTGTCGCAATCAGTAGCTACGTTTACATGGACAAATAATTCATCTATCCGATTGAAATCTTTCCGATCGGAATGTCCAGCTGACATTTTTACATGGACAGTGGAAAAGTGATCCGATCAGTTGTATTTACTTGATGGACAGATATTTTTGTAATGCTTTTGACATGCACAATGGCTCCTGGATCGTAAGAAGAGGAGTTTTCTTTTTAAATACATAATCTTTTGACCGTTGAAATGCTCAATAATCATTAACTCTTTCAGTGGGGATTTAAAAAAACACAGCCATAAAACGGGTCTGTACTGGACCCGCGGCTGAAGCACATGATCATGACTGGATCCGCTATGGATCCTGGCAAAGGTGCAGCTACAGCTGTAGGTCTGCCTTTGCTCCGCCTAACATCAGAGTTTCCAGTAAGAACGCGGATCATCAGCGGATCCATTCCGCTGTGCAGGCGGACTCCTACAAAACTGTGCAAGGCGGATCCGTGGCGAACAGTACAGCTGCCGCGGATCCGCGGCGCTGTCCTTTGCTATCTGGGGTTTCCCAGCAAAGTCCTGTTGTGTTTTGCTTCCGCCGTCTTCCCTGAATCTGCTACGTCACGCAACCCCCACGTGTTTCAAGCATGCGCAGAGACAAAATTCCACAGAAATGATCGGAATGACTGTTTACATGAAAAAAAATTTCTGCTGATCGGATCGTAAAAAGGTTTAAACCACCCCTCTTGATCAGATCGGAAATTCTTTCTGATCAAAGGTGATCGGATCAGCTGACATGTTTACATGGCGCATTTTTATTCTGATTGGCGTTTGATCGGATCAAAATTGTGCCATGTAAACGCAGCTATTGTTTGTTTTGCCAATAGCAAACATAATGTTGACCTATTCAAACAAGGAAAAAAGTTGAAGGTTCAAACATATGTAGTTAGTCACCTTATATTTTTAGCATAAAAAAAAAAAATCAGTCTTTGCATTACTAAACAATTATGATATTCATGTTTGGGTGGGGTCTGAAACTCCTTTGGACTCTAGTTTCAATGATAATGAGGTACATATAAATGGAAACGGAATATTTAGGAGACACAGAAATGCATATAAAGGCGAGAAACTACCTGATCCTCATCATTTATGAAGTTTGAGTGTTTTTATTTTCCAGCCCAAGTTCAAAACAAAAAGAAGTTAGAATAAAACCCTCACAAATAGAAGTCATATTAGCGCATTGTTATAGTGCAGTGAAAAATGTTCCTACTGTAAACAAAATAAAGATTTAGCACAAAGATACTATCACCACTAGGGATTTATACTGAATACCAGTATTGTTTGGTACTGGTTCCTAATCTTAACAGTACCAGGGAACCATTAAAATTCTGGACAAAAAAGTTATCGACACTTTTGAACATCTATCTAACCACCACGTAACCACTCACCGTTGCATAATCACTGTGGCGGAGCAAGACAGATGCACTTTCCTTTGTTCCACAGCTGACCTTCACCTACCTTTGCGTCCAGGCCTTTTTAACGCCATCTGAACAAGTGTTCTCGACCACTGGAGACACTCTTGTCCAGAGAGGTCTCGGCTGCAGCCTGAGACAGTAAATATGTTGCTTTTATTTAATAAAAAACGTGGGCCAAATGCAGAGGTGGAAAAAGTACAGAAAAATTGTAATTAAGTAAAAGTATGTTTACTTTGCTTAAATTCTGTAAAAGTACCCATCTAAAAATGCACTTAAGTAAAAGTAAAAATGTTCTTAATTTAAAGAGACTAGAGGCAGGAATTAAAAACAAACAAACAAACATGCATGTCCATTTTTTCCAATACTAATGGGTGATGAAGCGCTAAATACCAAAAAGAACATATCCACCCACGTTTCTCTCCGTTGCCTTGAACAGGCTGTGTGCTGCAAAATGCGCTGTAATTCGGTGTCCGAATTTCCCGCACTGCCCTGCAGACGTGACGTCAAATGACGCTGCATCCGCAGTTTTGATACAGGAAGAGGACGGTCGGGGTAAATTTAAACACTAAGTGATAGTTATGGATTCTTCTGCCGTCAGCAAACGATCCAAATCAACTGAAAGACCACTAAAAAGTGTAACTATGAAGAAAAAAGTTAGTAAACAACATTATAGCTTCAGTTTGTGCACGCTCCCGTAATGGCTTGGCTCGTGGCTGCAGTTGCCTGAAGCGCCAGTCGCGGCAGTCGCGAGTTACGTTTCTTAATCTTGCCTCAAATCCCTTTAAAATGCACTCTGAGTAAAAGTTATTTAGTTGTGATTTTTCACAATTAAAAGAGAAAAAAATAAAACCAAATCAAAGAATCCAAGATGGTGAATGTGTTTAGTAAATCCTCATTAACCCACTGCCCTTTTTTTCTTTCTGTAGCGACGTAAATCTTAAAATTAATTGTCTTAATAAACAAATGAGCACAATGACTGCTTACTTTACGAAATAAAATAAAGTGCCATGCTCCAAAGAATATTCTGCCCACTGGCTAGCATTGGACAATATGTCAGTGTTTGCATGATGAAGTTGTTGCCTTGTTTGCGTTGGCTGAGATCTGGCCAAGGATTTCCTTAATCTCTTCTACGGGAATTCAGCCCTCAGCCTCCTCCATCTCCATCTCCTGCTCAGCACCGTCATCATCAGTAAAATTTCCTTTCAGTGGAAGATACTACGAACATTCTGTAACATTTGACATAAAACCCGTTCAGGCTGATTTTTCTCCTCCTGCATTTCATTTTGTACTCAGTAATGGGGGCGGGTTCTAAAGTAGTGAAGTGAATTATTTGGGTCAAAATGTACTTGAGTAAAAGTAAAATGACCTATTTCAAAAACTACTCAAAAATGACAAATTACTCACAAAAACTACTCAGTTACAGTAACTTAAGTAAATGTAATTAATCACTTCCACCTCTGGCCAAATGCTGCAGAAATGCCTCCAGTGATGTATGGTTTTCTCTATGTTCTTCTGTTAGAAGCATTTAATTGTGAGAATAGCTTCCGATCTGTTCTGATCCTCCTTATGGGAATAATAATAATAACGATAAAAACATAGAATCGTTTAACATTTTGTAATGTTTTTATTATTTACTCCGAATGATGTTGTACTATCATTAATAGAATTGATAAATATTTGTATGGAGAGGGAGTATCGACATTGGTGTCTATCGATAAAATCATAACGATATACAGTGGGAACAGAAGGTATTTAAACTTTTCCCACTTTGTTTCCGGTTTCCGGTTTATGACAATGCCATGTTATCTCCACTTCTGGATAATGGCTCCAACAATGCTCACTGGAACTTCCAATTTAGAAATGCACCTGGAACCAATGCCTTCAGTGTGTTTTGCAATAATAAGGTTGCATAGGTTTTTAGACAGCTCTTTGCTTTTACCCATCATGGAAAGCTTCTTGTCTGACACTTTGGTGATGAAAAACATTTTTAAAGGCATCAATCAGGACCAAACCAATTGATATTACTTTGCACTGATAGGGGACAGACTGACTTTCTAAATACTGAGACTCCAGCTGATTTCTTGGCTTTCCAGATCTTTTTTCCCCTCCATTTCTTCCTGTGTTCAATACTTATTCCCTGTTTTATTTCACTATATTACACATAACTTAATTCATGGACATAAATGTTCGGATTTATTTGCATGTGTGTATTACTTGGGTTGTTGCTGACATCTGTTGAAAATGTCATGTCAATAGCACTACCAGAAATATATTTTCTGAGAAAAATGTTGACATGTTCAATACTGTTTTTCCCCGCTGTACATGCACTGTATGTTTGTGTGTATTTGTACATAAAAAGCCGAAAGCTAAGACACACTCCCAAGAAGACGGAAAAATAAATAAAAATTAAAGCAAACGAACAAGCATGATGGGGCTCCTGAACTAAAATTTTATTGAACAACGCTTTGAGGCAATCACTATACTCAAGTCTGAATCTCTAAAACTAACAGCCACAAGACATGACAAAAAAGAGGCAAGACTGACTAGTTTTACCTGTCTGCAGGACAGCTATTTGTGAGATATGCTACTTCCTAGTGGCACATTTTCTCCGTATAAAACAAACAGCTTGTAAAAAGTCAGCTTTTTTCTCCAGTAGGCTAGATTTCAGACATGTTTAGCTGACACTGAGCTCAATGAGGCCATTGAAGCTTGTACTCTGCAGTGAAGGCATTTACATGCATTTAGATGAGCCTTGGACTCATACAGAGAACAAGAAGCACATTTCTCTTTCACAGCAATAGATTTTTGTTGTTCTATAGCCTTGAAGAGCTTCAACTTGGGGTCTTGTTATTACACAGCCCACAATCATCATGCTGTGTAAATGAACTTGTTTGTTATACAACATATAGAAACTCACACTTTCTGTAGATTAATCTCCCTGTTTAAATCAACCATAATGAATACAATATAACATCAAAAGTACTCTTCAGCCGGAAATGAATCAAATCAAACTTACACAGTACATCTTGTGTAACAATCACACAGACACTGATACATAATTAGAGTGCTTGTCTTCCTGGGAAAAAGCAACACCTGCTTTTCTGAGTTGAGCAGTATTAGTGACTTTTTTTCCTCCCCTTTCTCGACAGAATCCCCAGAGCTTCTCACAGGTCCTGAGTGGCTTGGCTGTGGGTTAGCCAGGACTACTGAAACATCCTTTCACTCCCGAATCACACTAAACCTCTCTTCTGTTTAACAAATTGCTTGAACCACAGAATTCCTTGTCTGGGGAAGGCTTGATCAAGCTTTGAAGTCTGCAGGTCAGTGTAAGGCTAGCATTTGAAGTCACTGCTGCGGTTGGACTGAACTTATTTTCTCTGATGAAGGCACAAAAATACACTGCAAGCAAAGACGCAGAAAGGCCACATTATTCTATGTAGCTTCCTTTAGTAGGCACCTTTGAAACATTGAAATTTCACCTAAATAAATGATGAATTGGAACAACTAGGATTTTCAAATCCCTTTAGTCTACTTTTGTGATGGTAAAGGTGGTCAGTTTTTATCAGGGACTCAGTAGGCATAATATATTTTCACCCATAGCTGGATGCTATTCTTTCTGCCTGCTGCCTCTTTAGAATTGGGCATCTAGCTGTTAAAGCAACAGTATGCCCCTTTGAAAAGGTTGGAGATGCACGGCATGTCAGCTGATCTGATTCACAGTACAAGTCAGACTAGGGCGGAGCGGTGAGGAGAGTTCGGAGGAGAGAAAGTTAGCCAGAAGAAACTGTTTCACTCTGAGTGTTTGAGAAGGTCCCGCCTGCAGGTTGCAGGATGAGGCAGAGTCAGATATTAGGTGAGGTAGGATGCCTACATGTCTGTTTTAAGTCGTTTATTCTAACCCTTCCCCTTTTCCCTAAGCCCTAACCAACCTATCTGGCCACGGCCATTGGATGTCCAACGCCACCCACAATAATAGCTGACTACAATATATTTTAGCAAGCCGCAGGTGGGAGTACTTGGAGTGTTTTGCTTTAAGCTTCACCAATAAACATGACACAGCTTCTCTAGTTGCAGCAGAGTCCCATGTCTGCTTCACCGCTGTGGGGTAAAATGAAGAGTCCTAACAGGCCTCGTTTGGAGGCAGAAGCAGGGAAATTAAACAGCTGTTTCAGTTGGAGTTTTCACCAATATGGAGCCAACAGACCAGAGCAGCACTGTTAGTAGAACCCTCAGAAAATTGTCATTCCAGAAGCAAAAAGACCAGACTGGAAAACAAGGAAAATAATAGTCTGTTGTTACTGAACTTTCCTTTGAGCAGTGTTTAGCCCACACAAAAGGAGTCAAACAATAACTAGCTCCCCATGTGCCGCTGCAACGGATTCTAAATAAACTAGTTCGTTTAATTACATTTTTTTTACAAGACATATAAGTATAGATGAGAAAAACTTCTTTTTTTCTTGATTTAAACAAATTTTGGATTGTTAAGATGTACAGTAACTTCACCATGCCTCGGGCTGGGGGCCAAGAACATTTGGGCCCAAGCCGTTACATGTCCATAATACCTCCCTAAACTCCTCAGCTGGTTTAGCCAATCACAATTTGCCTGTAGCAGATCAAACAGTCCATACAGTAAATTTATTAGCTGATCATGGTGAAAAATAAAAAAGAAATCATGCAGTTTAAGCTTTGACAGTTTTATCAGATAAAGTGAAACGTCACCACTCTGCTAGTTCTGAAAAAGATAAAGAACTTAAAGAAACCAATAAAAATCCTTTCTTCCCAGCTCATCCCTAGAAGAAGAAAAATCAAACAGAGAAGTGGAAGGAGGTAAAGGGTGCAGGGAAGAGAATCATTAACTAACTCATTAATTCTACATAATCACTCTTTCAGACACTTTCTGACACTTCTCTGTGTGTGCTTCGTACTGTTAACAAGCCAGCCTGCGTGAGTTTGGCAGATTGCAACAGCAGCAGTATTCAGCAGCACCTTCAGATGGTAGCGATGGTTGGGTGCTCAACATATGAGTAGTGAGACAGAGATAAGCCGTCGAAGAGCCAGAAGATAACAAATGCTGAAGTAGCAAGAGAAGGCGGGCTGAAGACCCCTGGGCTCAAACAGAGCTAGATTTACCCTTATGTGCTCGTCTGTAGGAGCCAGGGTCATTGATCGAGGCTGCAGAGCCATGGAAGTCGCCATTTAGACTGGAGCAATACAGCTGTGATGGTATTGATTGATGGGGTTGGTCCTGTTAATATTATTTATGGTAGAAGTGGGGGTGGAGGGGTGCACATCTCTCTGGCAGAGTGAGCCCCCCACCACCAGCACCACCACTCCATAATAAGTGGTAATTGATGGCATGGGAGGTCAAGGCTTCCTCACCCCGCCTTCTCTTTACTCAGTGACCCCAGTCCTGTGAAAGTCAGATGGATTGCCTCTAACACAGTTATGATTGATATTATCAGATTACATAACCCGCTACAGAAGCCTTGTGGGCCTGCTCAAGTGGGCACATTGATTTTTGATTAGGACGCCACTCAACACATCTTGGAAAGAGCAGGGGAAATATATCCTGCAGATCAGTCTGCTTTTCCAGATTCCTGAGGGGGTGTTTTCCCATCTTATCAGTAGGATCTGGCTCTGAGAAGCAACAGAATAATCTGCCATTAGTACGGAAATCTTACTTTTCCCTCTGATTGCAATGTGCAAAACAATATGTTTTATGATGTTTGAATGCACACTTTTAAGAGGTAAGTTAACTTTTAATGATATTTCACTTGTATTACATTGACTTCTGATTTGTTTGTCAGAAATACATTTGAAATATGATTGATTTAAAAAAAAGGATCTTTCCATTGTTTAATAAAAACTGTTGAAATGATTAATGATTAATTTGCACAATATGCCATTGGATTTAAAACAGAGCTGCTTTCTGAAAATACCTGTGCAGTAAATGACTCAACTGTTGCATGACCATGTTTGGAGTTGATTTGGTTAATTATGAGAGCGAGATGGCCAACATCCAGCAGATCTCAATGGCTTTCTGTGACTGAGACACACTTTTCATTTGCAGCCTACTGAGAGATGAAAATATGTCAAATTTGTATGAAAAAAAGATGTTAGTGTTTCCCCAGAGGTCTGTCACAGTTTGCACTCACACGTGGCGTTCAGGTGACGGTCAAAAGAGGGGTGTCTGTGTAGCTGCAAATGTGTGATGAAGGATGTGATTAATGTCTCCTCATGACTTTTTTGGCACCTCTGCTGTAATGGCTTCTTATTTTAGAAATGACTAATTATCATTTCACCTTAGTTGAGAATTTTGTCTTTGCTGGTTTTTCCGAACTGACACCTACCTAAAGGGTCATGTTAAGCTTGCACGACAGCTGCTGGGTATGTGAAATTTGAAATTTTCAGCCAGATGGCAATTACAAACTGACAACACAGAAGTATCAGGCAGCTGTGTATGAAGTGACCCCTGGCTGACCAGAACCACGTTAAGTTATGTGGCCTGGAGATGGAGAGGCTGAGGTACACCACTTTATGAGGAGCACAGATTTTTATGAACAATGCAAATAAAAGGAAAGAGAAAAAAACATTTTTGTTTAATTGTTTAATGTTAGTGGTTCAGTTTGTCAATGCGAATATTAACATTCCCTGCATGTTAAGATGATTGCAGCACTATAAACTAACCACCAACTGTTTTGCATCCATTCCATCCATAGTAGAAACATGGGTGGTAAGATCCCCTGCCTTCACTGCCCTGGCTGCAGTCAATAAACTACAAGATAAACTAGACTTGTAAATATGATAATAACAAATTGTTCCCATTGTGCATTTCCCTCTTTGTTTTTTTGCATGTGTGGGCAATCTTCCAGATAGCTGAATTGATTTGTTTAATGATCTTCAGTCCCTTCGACAGTTTTCCTTCATCCACTAACGGGCCGCCTCTAACCCTTCAGCATCTAACGCTCTAACCCCCTGCCTCTTTATCCCACCCTCACCCTCATGAGCACAGAGTGAAGCTGTGAATATGAACATTATGAGCTTTGGGTTCAAAACTTAATGGTTCACAAATCAGCTGCTATGGATTTTCTGCTACTTCAATCAATAGTTGCTGGAAGGGGGTCATGATTTCCAGCTTTCAGATGTACTCCAACTACTAATTCATATCGGTGAGTTTAAGCTGGCACTGTTGAGCTGGAATAATTGGAAGACATAGGAAAAAAGTAAGAAGGGATTCAAGAGGAAGGGGCTATGAAGCTCTGAGCAATGCCACTTTAATATGAAATGCAGCATTGAACACAGGCTTTTTCCTTCATCTGTTCATTTTTACAGTACATATTTAACCACTTAAAGGCAAGATTAAGAAATAAGACCCACGAGTGCCGCAACTGGTGTTCCGGGTTGCAGCCACCAGCCAAGCCAGCACAGGAGCGCGCACAAACGTATTCTATAATGTTGTTTAGTACGCTGATAGTCTTTTTCTTCGTAGTTACACTTTTTAGTGTCTTTCAGTTGATCTGGATCGTTTGCTGACAGCAGAAGAATCCATAACTATCCCTTACAGCAGTTGTTCCCATACTTTCTTTGCAGCGCCCCCTTTTCATTGGCAATTTTGTCAAGCCCCCATCCCACCACTGCTACCACATGCACCCCGAAATTTAGCATGAGACACGTGAAAAAATGCACTGCATTTGGGACGGGGGGCAATGCGTCATTTGTTCATTAGTACTATAAAAATATGCCCATATTTTTGTATATGGGGCCCACCCCCCTAGTTTGGGAACCACTGCCTTACAGTGTTTGAATTCACCGTGACCGTCTCCTTCCTGTATCAAAACCGTTGGGGACGTGTATGCAGCTTCATTTGATGTCACATCCGCAGGACTGCGCGGGAAATTCAGCCACCAAATCGCAGCGCTTTATGCAGCACACAACCTGTTCAAGGCAACGGAGAGAGACGTGGGTGGGCTCATTCTTTTTGGTTTTTAACGCTTCATCATCCATTATCATTAAAAAACTAGACATCCATGTTTATTCTTTCACAATTCCTGTTTCTAGTCCCTTTAAATTTGATGATTTTTGCTGCAACAAATCCGAATAGTTTGTCACTGTGACTTGAACCATTAGCCAACAAGCACAAAGAAAAAAAGTGCAAGAAAAAAAAGAAAAAGAAAGAGCAATATTTTCAAGAGTATCCTTGGAGGCCCGAAGGAAAAGGCTTGCCAAAGTATATTCCTAACATTTAGTTCCTCACAATCATTTTCCCTCACCAGAACTAATTTTTTGGGGCAAAGCTACATTATTTAGGATATACGGCCATACAACTTGCAGTCCAAAAGGTACCAATATCTAGCTTGGTGAAGAACCAAATGATGTTTATCTCTTTTTTTCACTCTTGCATTAAAAAAAAAAAAATAGTGAATTCCTTCAACCAATTATGTTGTAATAATCGACTTTGCTTGCACATACAGTAATTATGTGAAATTCAACTATTTGTTTTTCATATCACAGCTATAATTTGGTTGCACTAAAAGATAAAAGGAAAACAGAAAAACAAAATAACAGACAAAACACTGATCGAATAAAATTCAGTGTCAATAATGAAATACAATTTGCAATGCAAAAAAGGCAAACAGATAAATTAACAATAAAAGAATCAATAATTATTTAGAAATAAATTAATAAATCTTAAAACATCATATATTACTCCTTTATTTATGTTTTCAATTTTCTATATAGGGCAAACTCAGATGATGAGTAGCAAAGTTACTTTGAGCACATTCTACATCTAAACTATGAAAAAAAATATTCATACAATAAATTGTACTGTGAAATTCAGAGATTTGTTACAACAAATCTCTGAATTAAAATAACATAGACTTGTTTTACTATTATTATTATTCCATCTGGCAAAGTTGGTACAGCTACAATGATTACTCTTACTTCAGTGCTTGTTACAAACACTACCAGCTAATTAAAAAGCTCAACTCTGTGCTGCCAGATGCATATGAGCATGACCAAACTGTTTCCAGCATGACTTGACTTGGAGCCCAGGTCTGTACAGGATACCCATCCATGATGGCCAAACGGCAAAAAGAAACACAGCACTGTTCACTGCAGGATGGCCTCACATGATTAATGACCTCCAATTAGGGCTTGGATGGCAAGTTTCATGGGTTCCTACTGCCCAAGCCCCCCAACCAATGATAAACTCTCTCAGGCATGCCTCAGGAGCTCAACTCTCTTACATCAACATCATCCCAAACCAGAATGAGATTCTCTGCTGTCCAGTGACCAGAGTTACCCTCCACTCCTTAATTTAAGATGACATTATTCAATTTCCTTGGATTACAAAAGTACAGCAAAGTCACACTGAGCATGTGGAGTTGTTAGGTCTTTAAATGGAAGGATGATTTACTACCTTATGTCTGTTTTCTAGTGATTGACAAACTACTGTAAGTCCTAAAATTAGGTGTACACAACTGGGTTTATACTACATGTGCCTTTCTGGTTCTGCTTAAAGTCCTATAAAAAGTTGATTAGCAGTTACTTAAAGATGTAGCATGATTTTGGTAACATGAAGCCTTCAATAATCATGATTTGTCTGCTTGGCCTGTTTGCATTTGGCCTGTTATCAGTGAAGGAATGTCCACTGCAAACTTTCCATCCACCACTGACTGGTGGGACCACCATCAAATTAAAGCCCAAGTATAAGTCAGTAAACTGTCAGTTCACAGTTCAGTTGAGAAGGTGGTATAGCTCACAAAGAAAGACTAGATCATGCCTCATAATCACATTATTTTGGTGCATAAGGTGAGTCTCCTTGGTTATAAATTGTGTCCAAGTAATTTTGGAGGCATAATGGCTCTTTTTTAACTCTAGCATTACATTAGAATAAGCCTATAAGCATATATCTACTATATAAGCTGTTCATTCATGGCCATTCAAAAATGTTATAGAACTTTGACAAAGACTCTATCAGCAAAAAGCTACTAAGTTATGAAGACTTGGAAAAAGACTCTAAAGGAGGAAGAAAGGAAACAAAAAAAAATCTGAAAATAATTAAACACAAACCGCATTTGTACTTGGAATGGGGTACTTGCTGTTTTCCAACCCCAGACAACCTATGGGATGCCACGGAAGTGCCATTAAAAAGAGAAAGGATGCGTGAACAGCTGTTTTCTGTGACGGCTCACACTGCTAACCATGGTTTCCTTCTGTTAGACTGAATCAGGATGACCGCAAACCCCACCAGCCTGCTAAATTTTCCTCACATGGTGCACATATGAGGAGAGTAAAGTCCCAGTTCCAGATACAGTAGTGCACAAAACTTGTACCATCAAAGAGGGATCTGACTGCTCCCAAAAGCGTCTGTAAGAGTAAGTAGATAAATATGGTGCATTTTAAAATGAAAGGAAAGCCATACTTTGCGTGTGTGTGTTTACAGCACTTTGAAAGAAACTGCTAAATAAAAACTAAAAAAGCCAGATATACAGTATTTGCACAAAATGCTCTCCATTACCTTCAAAGAGAGAGAATTGTGAGCAACGTCAGCCTCTCCTATCATGTAGGTTCACTTATGTGCTACTGTTCATATGTGTGGCATAGAAATAGAAGTAAGGGTTAGAAGAAATGGACAAGTGTGTGCTCAGGTGTGTATGTTATTGAAGGCGGAACCATAAATTCCACAAATCGGCTAGGTCTTTCATTCACAGGCAAAGTGGAAAGAGCAAAAAAAAACAAAAAAAAAACAGGGTGAAATATAGAAAAATGAGCAGCCAAGTGAGAGCTGAGCGAGCCGGGGAGAGAAAGAGAGATGGAGTGCTGGAGGAATGTGATTAAGTCTGTTTATGGAGTCCTATCACTGCCACACAAGAGCGGGACCACCTGCAGTCTGGAAGTCATTACGGCGGGGTCACGGGATATCCTACATGTAAACTCTGAGTCACTTCACCTCAAATTGGGTGTAAAGATCCCATTTCCTCCCATCGACAAACTGAACCACCTGCAGGGTGATAGGACATGATGTTGTTAGGGTCTATGGCCCGCATTGCTGCTCTCATTCTGCTGCTAAAGAGGGGTCTTAGAGCTGCTTCTAGGTCAGACAGAGGAAGCCACCAGGAAGTTTCAGACAGATAAGATAAAAATCTTGACTGCCACATTTTGATACATGTACTGTATGGTGATAGTCAAGTCAAATTCTTTTTGTGTTTAGCTTTGAAATGTAAATATTTTTAATGTCTAATATTTTTAAAGATTGACAGAATATTTGAGCTACAATTAAAGGTGCAGTATACACTAAAAAAAAACAAAGTCAGTGACAGAAATGTTTACTATATCATTGGTATCTAATCAATTTAAAAAAATAACTTTATGTTTTTATTATCTTGGTTGTTTTTAAAGGCCCACAGAAAAAAAAAAAGTACTATGTACACAGCTTTGAAGTAGGTACCTGTGGTGCAGTCATTGCTACATTCAAAACCCTTGGATCCACAAACAAATGAAAATATTATTGTGTCTAAAAGGAATTCTGACCACTGACAGCCATTGTCCACCGAAAACTGTGCTCAGCAATTAGTCATTTCTATGCCCATCTTTACAACTAGATGTCAGTAAGCCATATTATTCTAAAAATGCTTATTAGGGGGTAGTTCAATTGGGTGATTTTGTGTGACACTTTTAATCATTTATGTGTTTTTAGTTGTGGGGGGTGAGTTTAAGAACATAGGTTGTCCACAATGCCAAGACTCTGAATCAAAAGCATATGTCTGCTGAAACTGGGACATCCCAGTGGCTGGAACAACATTGATGGGCAATAGAGCTGCCACGATTTGTTGATTAATCATGATTACAGATCTGGGCGTGAAAAACGTCCTCCTTTTTTCTGCCAGAAGTGGTGCACTAATAGTGCACCATTACTGCACTATCACTGGCTGAACGACTTGTCCAGCAAATACGGCATCACGTACGGTGTCCAAACACCGATTGAATTAGCAGACAAGTGGCTGGTAAGTGGCTGGCAGTCGGCTGAAAGGGGAACTTTTTCATGCCCAAATCTGTATGTCGACTATCAAAATAATCTTCAGCTAATTTTATAATCTACTAATCATTTAGGTAGACAAGAGTTTTCCCCATGAAAATAAATGCTACACTTGTGCATTTTAAATCTGTCTAAATTTCGGTCTCTACTATCGTGTGGCGGCGACTTTGTTTGCAACTTCCTGTCCCCTGACTGTATTTCGTCTTTTCCCTTTGTTTTTGTGTACTCGGGACGTTTCTAGGCTTAGATTTGCATATTTGTCTCCAGTCAATAACAGAGCTCTGTGGGGATAAACTCATCAACTGGAGCAGACACCAGATTCACTCGAAATCTTGGAAAAAAAAAAATAAAGGCAGATGCAGTGAAAGAAGTAGGCCTCTTCTGTGGCACAAAAAGCTTTAGATAGGACATGCTCAAAAACAAGGGGCAATATTGGTTTGGCTTTCACCTGCTTCTGAGCTTTGAAGGAGAGGCTTGGACCGAAGAGCGAAGAGATGCGGCCATTAGGCGGAGGGGAGGGGCGCTCAGTTTGAATAGTGTTTACAAACAGAAATGAGGAAAAACTTCGGATTCTACCTTTAAGCTTTGTTTTTCATCTCAAAATTGCGATTTGTACCCACTGCCTTGTCTGCCTTGCTGTCCTTGACACTAGTGCATAGGTGTAGCCTTCGGGGTCAGCTTTTCTTGAATTGTATATTAACATAAATAAACACACTTACTACCAGTCAAAAGTGTGGACACGTTTTTCCATTAGATGAAGTAGAAAGTATGAAAACTTTTGACTGGTACTACAAATATGCTACAATTTTCGTATGATCTGATTAGCCGATTAATCACCAAACTAATCGATGACTAGTCAATTATCAAAATAATTGTTTGTGGCAAGCCTATTGGGCTATGACTTGACTTTTTTGAATGTTCTCAGATATTCTTCCATTTTAAAACAATAATGTTACAAATATTTCTTTTTTTTTTTGTTGTACACAATTTTCATTTTTCTTCACAATAACTGTTTTGTAGTTGTAAGATTGATCTACACATGAAATTATCACTGAGATCAGTGCTGTATTTGTGAATTCATCACATAAAGCTATTACAGTTCGGGAATGAATGATAACTCTGGAGCAAAAGAATGTGTAATTATTCCACTTTGACTATCAACATGGAGCACTGTATTAATCGCTCAAAGACCACAGATAGGTGCATTAATATTAAATGAATAAAATTACACTAAATTCCTCTGCAGGGGTCCAACATGGCCCTTCCAGCTAAGCCAGTTAAGCAATGACATCAACCAAAAGTGTACTAAATGGAAGTGGATCTCATATTTGAAGTGTACACTTTTCACCACATCCTGTGATTTGAAAGCAGATGAGCCAACGGTGTGTTGAGTTAGATTGATGCGTCCGCTCTCGCTGACAGGTCTGAATCATGGCTTTAACCACATACACCAACAGCAGCTCTGGAATGTCTGATAAAATGATATTAATTCCACACATTAATGAGATTAATGAATCAGAGCAACTCAAAGCAGAGAAACCACTTTTTCCTTTTTGTCTGGCCCTGAAATAATAACACAAAGGTAATTATAGTGCATCCATCAATCTGCTGCTGGACAGTCTAATTATCTGGGCATTTCTGAAGTGCTCTCACTTCTTTGCGCCCATTTGTATTGTGTGATATGTTATTTTTTCATTAATGGCGAGCTCATCTGCTGCTCCTTCTGCATGTTACAGTGGCCGCCTGTCAGCTGCTGAGGGAGCTGTGATTGAGAGCTGAGGGCCCAGAGATTGAGAGATCCAAAATTTCCATGATGGATGAAGATGTCATACCGCTAAGAGGTACACATCATTGACTCATCGTGCATCTTGACAAAGCACTCTTATCCTCCAAAGGGAATAATGAGGATGCTGACAGCACATCCACTATAATCAATGGCTTTCAAATGAATAATCAACTCCACTAATTGAACAAAGAATTTCTTCTTGGAATAAGTCTCTTTGTAAAAAGCACTATAGCTGAATCCGTGTTTGTCTTTTGATGCAACGGCACACTATGTTTGCATGCAAATATGCAGCTAATGAAAGCTAATCATGGAAATAATGTTACATTTCTTAGAAATCTTTTAGTTTACTGAGATCAGTGTACAGGTATTCATGGTAAAAAAAAATAAGATGATGATAAGGCCATATGTTCAACATTTTATGAAAGGAGTTGTTTTTAAAGGCAACCCAGTTTCTCTCTGCTGTCACCATTTAAAAAAAAAAAAAAACTAGCCAAAAACAAGGTTGTTTTTGTCAATGCAGTATTATATTTTTTGCTTATGTCTATATTGTTGCCAATAGTACAAAATTCTTTACAAGACTGGAGAGAAATAGAAACCCTCATTGCAAGCGAGTTCTGACAAAGCATACATTTTACTCACATGACTGATCACATAAACAATCAGCTGTTTGTGCCTCCAGAGAGCAAGCAAGGCCAATACTCATTGACATTCAAGAATATTCACAACAGACCCAACTGAAACAAAATCCAAAACTGAAGACCTCCCTCTAATTTTCTCCCTCTAAGGCAACTAAATTCATGTTTTCTTCCTTGAAGTTGTGTTTCCAATCAATAACCACAAATCTGTCATGCACAAGATAGTCTTCACTGCGCCAACACCTGCTGACAACACACAGCAAAAGACTTTATTTGCTCAAAGCCTGGTAACAGGAACAAGGCTGGTGTTCATTCACGAAGCAACTTTTAATGGATTCTGTTTGACAATTGAAAACACAACTCATGTTTTTGATAATCTATGAATGTTTACGGGATTTAAACCACAGGACTTGTGATCATTTCTAGCTGATGGCTCGGCATTCAAAGGCTGCAGCTCTGAGACAGGAGAGAGTAAGAATATGCCAATTCTAACTATGTTGCCACTTCATGTTCCGACAAACTTGAATATTTTAGCCACAGGAACCAAATGTCTACAAACAAGTGACAATTTCTGAAAGATGCAGCACAATTTAATACAGAGCCATGTTTTTGTTTGTTATTCCCTCTTCCTGCATAATCACTCCATTTTTTCAATGTAATCAGGTATTCATACTTGTAAACTTTACCAAGTGATCTTTCTAAAAGCAAGTTAAAAAGACGGGGGGAAAACCAGTAACAAGATTTACGGTATGTATTTTACAATAAGAAAAAAAAAGTGAAAACAACTTGCCGTTGTTGCTCATATATTGGACAAATCACTGAATTATAATTTCATAAACAGCAACTTTCAGTAATCATACTAAATTATAACCAAACAAAACCAGCTTCACCAAATAGCTCCATCACTGGCAAATATTAAAAAGCAGCTGCATAAACTACAACAAAAACTCAACCTCTGTCAAGCAAACATTTCACTTCCATCGCTGGGCTGTAATGGATTTCCAAAGCAATAATAATTACGTAGGCTGACCAGGGCGTAACAAGGTTTGGCTCGGCCTGCCCTCTATCCTGACTAATTGTACAGCGTACAGAGTCACTTCCTGGAGCTTCCTCACTAATGGTTACACACAATTGACATTTCAGAGAAAATAAAATATCTCCAGCTGTCTAAATAACCGGGTTTAAGTCCCTTCTTCCTCTATTATAAATTTCTGCAGTAAGAAACCCAGAACTCATCCTACTGCACGTGTCACACTGAGACTCCACCATTTAACCTTCGATTTACATCTGTCTCTCTGAGTAACTGTGCTCCATTACACCTGAACAAACTGTTTCACCAAGTACAGCTGTTGCATTTCTTTAACCCATTGTTTAAGGAGGATGGAGCTGTCTAAGTTTCCATTAGCTCAAAAAATGAATTGAGAAATGCCTTTAAAAGCCTTTATATGCCAAACATCCTACAAATCATTTGACAGACAATGTTACGATGTGTCTCCTGTCTCAGTTCAGGGTCTGGCTTGAGGGCAGAGTTACCCCTGTCTGATAAACACTTCCTTAGTTCTCCACAGCCATACACAAGGGAGGAGTGAAAGGGAAAAAGTGCAATCTGTGCTTGTCTTACAGCTGTAGAGCCACACATAGACAGGTTAATGGTAATATCGTGGAGTGGTCTCAACTCTAATTTCAATAAGCTCATTAAAAATTTGAGACAAGTCATTCCACTTGATTCAAGTGTCTTGTAAAAGGCTCATAAATGTCCATTTCTCTTTATAAACACTGGGGTCGGTTACTTATCAGCCCTGGCATGAGGACACTTACTCATAAGTGCTTCTCTTCTTTGTTTTCACTTAGATGAAGAACAGATGACAGTTATGTAAACAAATGGAAAAGAATACAAAAAAAGATCCAGATGTCATCTCTTTCATGTCAGGCAGTGTCTTAATTGTACAGAGCTACACTACATGATGACATTTAGCCTTGTAATCTTTTGTCTGAGGCCTCTGACGGCTTTGTAAATAAAGCCAGTATATTAAGCCGGTCTGTATGCATAGCTTAGTGCAATATGAGCAATCAGTTAATCTCAATAGGTGGCGTGATGTCAGGCACAAAAAGACTTTACTGAGTTGATGTGGCTCCTTTTTAGAAGGAAAAAACTCAATAAGACAAATACACATTTTTCTTACTCTTGAACTGTAAATATCTGCTTTGCGAAGACATTTAACAAATAACTTAATCTGTTCAGCTGTTTTTCTTCAGGGTTGTTTTATGCTCTGAAAGTCCATCATCATGGACAGCTGGTGGTGACTATCATGTACATCACTAAAAGCTGCTTTCATTATCAGATGTGTAAGAGGGTCAAATTTATTTACACAGGAATTAAAGAGAATGACTTATAAATTAATATTTGGAGGTAAGACAACTATTCTGTCTTGAATTGGGTAGAAGTGAATTAAAACCTGATTTTGAATCTAATTAACCCCTGAAATCAAATTGAACCATGTGATACAGGAAGAGGAATCAAACCCTAAGTAGCTACTTTGTAGCATCACTGATTTGTACTGCAGCCTGAGTGAGGTTGGTATTACAACACATGGATCATCATTTTAGATTTTTTTCAACTGGTTACAGGATGAAAGACTTTAAAGGTTGAATATGAATAATTTTTTTAAAAACATATATAAAAAAAAAAAAAAAACCTCCACAAGTCATTTGGAGGGTTGCAGAATGAAAGTACATTTCCTTAAAAAATCGTATTTAGCCTGAAAATAAATATAAAATAAATTTTAACTGGTTTAAAAATGGTATTATGTTTACATCTACAGGGGTTAGACAATGAAACTGAAACACCTGTCATTTTAGTGTGGGAGGTTTCATGGCTAAATTAGACCAGCCTGGTGGCAAATATTCATTAATTGCACATTGCACCAGTAAGAGCAGAGTGTGAAGGTTAAATTAGCAGGGTAAAAAGCACGGTTTTGCTCAAAACATTGCAATGCATACAACATCGTATCAGAGTTCAAAAGAGGACAAATTGTTGGTGCATGTCTTGCTGGCGCATCTGTGACCAAGACAAGTCTTTGTGATGTATCAAGAGCCACAGTATCCAGGGTAATGTCAGCATACCACCAAGAAGGACGAACCACATCCAACAGGATTGACTGTGGACGCAAGAGGAAGCTGTCTGAAAAAAAAAATAAAAAGTTATTACATTATTTTTTTCCCTTCTGGGATAAACGTGATGTTTTTCATCAGGTCTGTGGGTAAAGGGAAACTGTCTGAAGTGATGTTCGGTGCTAACCCGGATTGTATCCAAAAAACGTAAAACCACAGCTGCCCAAATCACGGCATTCGCTTGGCCCAGGACTTGTGCTAGATGGGCCAAGGACTACTGAACCATTCTGAAGGACCATGTGCATCCAAAGGTTCAAACATTGTATCCTTAAGGCGGTGCAGTGTATCAGGATGACAATGCACAAATACACACAGCAAGACTGATGAAAGATTGGTTTGATGAACATGAAAGTGAAGTTGAACATCTCCCATGGCCTGCAAAGTCACCAGATCTAAATATTATTGAGCCACTTTGGGGAGTTTTGGAGGAGCGAATCAAGAAACGTTTTCCTCCACCAGCATCACGTAGTGACCTGGCCACTATCCTGCAAGAAGTATGGCTTAAAATCCCTCTGACCACTGTTCAGGACTTGTATATGTCATTTCCAAGACGAATTGTCGCTGTATTGGCCGCAAAAGGAGGCCCCACACCATACTAATAAATTATTGTGGTCTAAAACCAAGTGTTTCAGTTTCATTGTCAAACCCCTGTACAAGCCAATACTCACCACCATTGCGGGTTGCCAATTATGATCTCTGTGTGGCAACAGTACATTGGGCACAGTTAGGCTGACACAGGTAGAAACAGTGGAGTTGGCAAGTCAAGCAGCTGCTTCAGAGCCTCAAGAGATTGTTATCTGTCTCTGAAGAGGAGTGACCTGAGAAGAGCAAAATCTGGAGTAAAGTTAGGTAAAGACTACACTAGATGGACCCACTGACGTTTTCCACGGCATCAAAACATGGAACTGGCGACTTTCAGAGCTCAGAGCACTCTCCTTCTTAAGGAAGCTGAGATCATTCAGCGTCTACAGCAAGATGTTGCAGATCTTCTACAAGTCTGTTGTGGAAAGTGCAATCAGCTTTTCAGCATCTGCTGGGGCAGCAGCATCAGAACCAGAGACTTGAAGAAACTAAACAAGTTGATCAAGAAAGCTGGTTCTGTTCTGGTTCATAAATATGTTATATTGTTAAAAACAAAACAAAACAAAAAAGAGTACAAGCTTATTACAATATTGAATTTCCCTTCTGGGATAAATAAAGTATATTTCATTTCATTTCCTCCTGGATTGGTAAGCTAACTTGTTTGCTAACCTGGCTAACGTTAGCTGTCAGTTAAACAGTGGCAGACTGGCCATCGGGAGCATCGGGACATTTCCCTGTGGCCTGGCCACCAAACTGGCCTGTCGGGTCTCGTTTGAGTTTTAAATAAATAATCCATCATGCTTGCTGTCCTGTTGAAGCTCATGAAACTTACAGACGCAGACAGAAACGTTGAGCTACAATCTACTACAATATGGTTAAATGTGCAGACTGCACATTTAACCATATTGTAGTAGAATTTCAGTTTATGTGATTTGCATGCAGGTTGTGGCAGCAAACAAATATTTATTTTGTAAGGGAAAGAAACAAAAAGCTGTGTGTGGTCACATGTGGAGCCTTTGTTTTATTATTTTACAGTCTTACATCAGTAGGCGCCCAGCCTAATGAACGGGTGACCTTGCGTCCGATAGCAGCAGGGATAAGCTCTAGCTTTCCCACAATCCTGCATTGGAATAAGCAGGTGTTGTATAGCCAGTGGATAAATGGATGGATGCCTAACTCTACCTCTAGACTTCCAGAAGAAGGGGTGTTCAGTTTTTTTCGAGGGGGTCATGTGAAGTACTTATGAGTAGTCAGCATCTTACCTGCGGTCAGACTGCTTGTACTTTGGATAGTCAAGAGTCCTGATAGAGAAACCATGCAAGTGGGTACTATGAATGGCACCAACAGAAGAGAACTTATTTTTTCCAAACAAGTCAAAAAATGCCTCAAAAAATGTATACAAGTAAAAAATGTTTACAGTAAAGACCATTTTGCAAACTGGGTCAACATGTTTTAATGGTTAAGAAAATTTTGTTATAAAGTAATAAACTATCTGATCATGTCTCCTTTTCCAAATTACTTAACTCAGTGGTGCTGCCCAGTTAAAATTCATGAAATATTCCTTTTTTATTTAGACCAGTCTCCCAATTCTGTCCTATGAGGTCCACAATCCTGCAAGTTTTCACAGTGTCCCTGTTCAAACACACGAGTTAACTTAAATGGATCCAACAGCCAATGATGTTGAACACATCAGCTTATTTGAGCAGGAACACTCTAAAAACCCTCTGAATTTCAGTCGTCAAAGGACCAAATTAGACGTATTACAGAACTTTTGCAATTTTCTCAGTGGCGTGCACCATGTCGACGGCTAAACTGGCATCCATCTTGCATCCTACCCTTAGTGTGAGCACACACTCTTGTCTTATTTCTTGTTCTGTCCCTGGCAACGTCACAACAAGTTGGACAAGTTGCCTAATGAGGTTCCTCTGCCTCAGGACGGTGCTGGGCAGCGATGGCTGGAATAATGAGCATAATGAATGTTGGTGTGCCATAAAAATGAGTCAGAATTGCGTATTTTTAAAGGCCGAAAGGTTACATAGTGGGCCTTTAATATGACAGAAATCCATGAGAGGTATCCTATGACTGATAAAAATCACCAACATGCTGACGTAAAATGAAGGTCCAATAACAAATTCAAATAATACATGAAATATAGAAGTTTATTTTTAAATGTCAACCTTTGCTGTACGTATAATGACATTTGTGACATTAACACACAAAGAATAAACCTGATCACTATCATGCTCCTCTTTTTTTCCAAGTGTCCACAGTTGGGTTCTTTCTTGAAGAAAAATCAGGGCAATATTAATCAGGCACATGTTTTAGCAGCTAAAATTGTGGAGTTGTAAACATCCTTTTGCCATATAGTTTCAATGGTTTGACAGACATTAACTTTTCCAAGGGTTTAAGGCAATTACAGACCTATCAAATTAGTTTTTATGCTGCACTTATTTTCACTGACAGATACCATAAATTGAAGAAATTTATTTTAGTTCATCCAAATGAATGCATTTGAATTAAGTCCACTGACACCCATTTATAGCATCTACAGTGCAATATCAAATTGAGCAATATCCAAACATCTGATGGGAGCACCACAAGTCTGACAACAGACTCCCTTTCTTTACTCCAGCATGAACAATCCGGCTCATCCCAGACTACAGCATCTTTAAGTTGAGTTATTTGCAGCAGCATCTGATAGATCACCTCTCCAGCTAGACTTGTGTGGTTTGGGGCGATTTCATTTTCCAACCCCACTCTGAAGTTATCTAAATGGATTGTACAATAATCTGTTGTGCCCTGAAACCACACAGAAAATAATTATTCTGTGTTCAAATGTTTGACAGGAAAAATTAGTAACAATCACCAAGAGAGCAGGTGTTTTTCTTTTCCCTCCTCCCCCCACCCCACCCCAATCCCTGAGTGCCCACAGCAGAAAAGGTTGTGTACAAGGCTAGTATTGATTTTGAAACCATTTGACAAAGGATAAATAAGACAGGAGAGAAGGGAGGCCTTAGCCATAAGCTTTTTGATCAATCAACATGTCACAGCTGGAACTAAATTCAATTCTTATTTATCAAAATCCCCTGCATGGTTAGAATGCTATGCAACAATGCTTCTCAGTCGCTTTTAACAGTCTTTTGAGCCACAAACATCTGTCACTGGCATAGATTTCATGACAGAATTACTTTGCTGTGAAATCTATATTGTGTGAAGAAAACAAATTCATTTGAATTGCATGAGATCATGTATTCCCAGATATATGCAAGACATTGTGTTGGCAAGATTGCCAATACCAAATAGCATGCAAGCTGCAGAGGACTGAAATCCATCTACAGTCAGATATGCAGTTACTACTCTCTATATTCAACATGTAAGTGCCTTTATGTCCACAGATAGCAACTATTACCTTTCATCCTTATGAACTGGCCACAAGACCTGTAATTTCTGACAGCCCTCATGTACATTTATGAAGCAGAGATGAAAGGTCAGGATCCAACCAGTGATTTCAAAACAATACGGTTTGATTAATGCTGAATACCCAGGGCACCTTCACTCTCACACCTGATTAAGAAATCACTTCCTATCATGTAAATATGAAGTCTGGCAAAACCTTGCATGACTTCTGTAATTACTGAAAGAAAATGGAAAAGGGGTCACAATCTTCAGGCAATTCAACAAGCCACCCCCTCATATACCTGTGATCCACCATAACCCTGCCTTACACCAGCTGAAGACATGATAATCTGTTCAACAATGGCACCGTGACATTTTTTTCCCCTTAAGTAAAGGTGGTATAAGACGTGTTGAGCAAGGGGTGGGACCCTGCCTGACAGACCAACCATCTATCACAGGGTCATGGCAGACAAAGACTGGTCTGTGGGTGATTTAAACTTTAAGAAGAAACTGGAGAAACTAGTGAAAACTCACACAAGCACGGGGGGGCAACAGAGCCAAGATTCACTCTCAGCACCTTGCTGTTGCTGGGACAACGCTGACCACCGAGCCACAGTGGTAACAATGAACACCACAGCTGAGCATTTGAAATGAAAACAAGGACGCTACAAAGGATAACCTTACACTTACTTACAACTCTAACACGTAAGCTGCCTGGCTAACAGGCATGACCTGCAGCACAACACGCAGGATCAACATGGGTCACGTGTTACAGTCTTCTAATGATCTGTTACGGACTGGATTGTATGCAGCGGAGACCCTCACAGGTCACACTGCAATGTGCTTGTCAATTTTCTCATCCCTCTGTTCCTTTGTGAACTCAACACTCATTTCCTGTTCCCATGCAGATTTGGCTTTGATGATAAATTGATTATCAAATAACATAAAAGTGCTGTAAATCTTCAAGATTAATGCCCACTGGTGAAGGCTTTAGGCAAACAAATTATCCCATGGTTCACTAACAAGACACAAGAAGAATAAAAGGAGATCATTTAATGGTTTTTGTGAGTGGAAAAGGAAGACAGACAAAATATTAAAGAGACTGAATGGAAAAAAAAAATCAGACCGACAAGCTTGATCAACTATAGCTGGGTTTCCATTACACTTTTTCGAAAAATAAAAGCAATATTTCTTCAACTTTGAAAAAGTACAACTGCGATATGCAGGTGTTTCCATTGAATGGTATAAGCCGTAATTCTGGTAAAATCCCGTCCTGCGAGACTCCACTTTGAGGAGGATGGAGATGTAAACATGTTGTGTTTTAGAGCTGCTGCTGCTCCTCATCAGGAGATGAAAGCTCGGATGGTAATTCAGAGGTAAAGTCCATAGGGCCTATGTACGGAGCCTCTGATCACATCGCCAGGGGAAAAACACTCGTGGCGACTTCCGGGACAAACGTAACACAAATTAAACACCCCTCTGGATCATTTCTTGATCTTGTATTCCACTTTTATATAGCACCCAGTTCCTGACTGATGTGCGTGATACAGCTATTGATACTAAGGCGCAGTCATAAGATGTAATGGTCATGCATTACTAAATCGTGGTGACATATATTTAACATGTGGGAATGAGATAACAGAGTCGTGGTGTTACAAATGTGTGGAAACGATGTAAACAGCTTGTGGCCAGTCATTAATACATGAAGAACTTAAACCATTCTTCATGTTGTCCGAAATGAACTCAGTTTGCTGAGATTTTGCGATTTTGGGATTTTCATACAGGCATGTGACGGGCAAAAGTCCCCCCCATCACTCTGATTTCAGAGTGCTTGTAAATGATCATAAACATCATAACCAAGAAGGGATAACTGGTTTTTACCCCTTGAAAACATCAGGCCTGATGACGTGTAAATGCGAAAAAAGTGCTTCCATTACGCTTTTGCTTTATCGAAACGTCTGAAAAACTGCCTCATGAGAGCGTAAAAACTTTTTTTTTCAATATTTGAGAGGTTTTTTTTTTTTTTCTAAATGTAGGGTTTCCAATAGTGGATTTTAATTGCGATATTTAGGTTTTGCTAAATTCCCGGTGTAATGGAAACCCAGCTGTTGTCATGCACTGTCTTTAACTCCTTAGCCCCAGTTTTATCGTGTATTCCAGTGGTCTCAGAACTAGTTTTTCCAAGGTAATTTTCCGAGGAAGTGACGTGATGAACTTGTTTTTCTGTGATACAAGCTCATAATTTTCAGAAGACCCTGGGATTGTAGATTTAAACGTGACTTGAGGCAAGATTAAGAAACGAAACTCGCGACTGGTGCTTCAGGTAACTGCAGCCACGGGCAAAGCTGTCACGGGAGCGTGCACAAACTGAAGCTATAATGTTGTTTACTAACCTTTTTCTTCGTAGTTGCACTTTTTACTGGTCTTTCAGTTGATCTGGATCGTTTGCTGATGGCAGAGGAATCCATAACTATCGCTTAGGCTACAGTGTTTGAATTTACCGCGACCGTCTTCTTCATGTATAAAAACTGCGGATGTAGCGTCATTTGACGTCACGTCCGCAGGGCAGCACGGGAAATTCGGACACCGAATTGCATCGCATTTTGCAGCACACAGCCTGTTCAAGGCAACGGAGAGAAACGTGGGTGGAAATGTTCTTTTTGGTATTTAGTGCTTCATCACCCATTAGTATGAACAAAAAATGGACATTCATGTTTGTTTTTTTTTTTCATTCCTGCCTCTAGTCCCTTTAAAGATGGCAGCATCCAGTACCATTGTTGGGTTTATTAAACTTTTATATAAGAGAATTTCTGATCATAATTTCCAAGTGTAAACAGCACCAAATTGTTGTAATTGAATTTTACAGTCTCACGGCGGTCTTTTTTTCTTTAAAACGCAGTTATGTGTTGTTCATTAATCACACACACTGAAATTAGCTGTTGTTATCATGGTAACAGTGTTATAACATCTGTGTTATTTTTCTGGCTACAAATGTGTTATTTTCTAGCTGTTCTAGCTCACAAATAGGTTGTTTTAGAGATTTCAATTTTTTCCCGAGTTGGTGCAACTGGAATGCAAAATACCTGGTAATGACGTCAACAACTCTCGTCCGCTCGGAATCCTGAGACAACTGAAACGCACCAAGAGTCAAGAGCAACTACATGGTCAAAAATATATCATGTTTTCTTTATAAATGACTTTCCATGTAGTGACTACAAATATCAGAACATTTCTTTAACATAAATCAGACTTGACAGAGACACAGAGGAAGGGAAAGAAACCAGGCTTGAATAAAAGTTTTTTTTTTCTTCTTCTAATTTTACAGTGAAAGTTTCTATCTTGAACATCAATTTCACTAATATGCCCCTTTGGCTGTGATGGAAAAATATATATACATATATACTCAAGAAAGAGTGTGTACTGCCAACGCACCTATTTTACATTGTTAAAATCAAAGATAAAAAGCTCCCGTGCGCTCCAACATTTAAATAATCGATATAAATTGCTTATGACAATTAACAGTCAAGATGTAATAAGAGTTGGGTGTTTTGACAGCTTAGATTTGGATTAAACTTTACTTAATAGGATAATTTTTCTCATAAAATGCTCCTTTCAAACCAGGGCAATCAATTATTATGAATTATACATGCATTGAATTAAGTGTCTAATGTCATTAATATGTCTCATTAGTTTGCACTGAGGGCAGGAGATTTTCCTCTGTGGGACTCCTCCATCAAAAGGAGGAATGGGGGGATAACAGTATTTGCATTGAGCAGAAGCGCCATTGTGTCAATGTCAAATGGAGTGTTTGTAATGTCTCTCTCGCTGTAGCATGAGCTTTATTCATTTCAAATATTTTCAGTGATGCATTAGTGTCAGGATGTATCGCTTCCATTTCTCAGAGACGAGCGGAGGCCTGACAGCCCGGGCGGATGTGTAAATACAACAGAAAACACTTAACTATGAGATCATCTGCACCGGGTTATTAATCTCGCTTTTTAAGGGCCTGTGTGGCCTGATTCCATCTATGATCTTCCAAGCCTGCTGTTGCAATATTCTGAACCATGTTCTTCTGGAAAAAAAAAAAATTTCCATTAAGGAGATGGATGTATTTCGGGGATGGTTGAACAAGAAAAGGGACACACAAGTGCTTTTTGGGTGGGTTATGAGGTTAAGGGCACATTTACAATGAGCTGCTTTGTTTGGATGGTTACAAGATACCACACAGAGCTCAGTGACTCCTGCTGCTGCTGTAAATCCACACAGCTCCCCAGCTGACGAGTGAGTCCTTGCCCATCAAAAGACACAAAAAAGAAATGGGCTTTACAACACTTGGCACAAGAACAAAAATCTGAGCTAAGTGAGCTAAGTATCCGTTTCTAATGTCTCCCCCCTCACACCGACAACATAAATGCATCACAGCCATCAACACATAGGGACTGTCATGCAGACTGCTGCTTGGTATTGGTATTCCAGGTCATGTCTTCCACACAGAATGGGTGTCAATCCTATTTATTCAAGGCACATCGCAGAACTCAAAATGGCCTTTAAGCATGTATTGCATTACATTAAATGCTGATGTGCAAACAAAAAATGAAACAACACTGACTTTGTAGACTGCACTTGTTTTACCCCAAGTGTATTCATAACAACTCACTGAGGTCATTCTTGGCAATTCCAGCGCAAGCCGCAGCATATATTGCCTGTACTAATTCACCACACTGACTTGTAGACATGCCATGACCCCATGCATCATCTCTGGTGATGAATCAAGGAGTGGTGCTGAAAGGCCACAAGCACTAAACCACAGGCCAAAGATGCATTAGCACTTTACTATTAAAACAATTTATGTCCATACTGTTCGGAAGTTTGGGAAGTCTGGAGAGTTTGTTCTATTTTGTGATTCAGTATTGTACATGAGTGACAAAATTATGCAGTTTGATTATAGGTATATAATCTATGTATACAAAAATAACTACAGCTATACATTTCTCTTAGCTGTTGACCAGTCCTGCACATCAGTTCTTCTATATTAACAACTTATTTCAGATTTTTCCAAATCGTTAGGATTAGACTCAGCCCTAATTATTAAAGGGGAAGGTCAGTTTTTTCACAATACCAATATAGTCAGAGCCAGTAGCCAACTGGTTTAATTATTGGACTGGTAATCCATAGTCTATAGGTTCAAGTCCAACTCTGTACCAACCTCTTCAATAACATTTTCTATCTTATTAGAATCTCCCATCCCTCCCAATATATGCGGATATACTGCCCTATTTTTGCATATATTAGATTTGATCCCAATGGGCTTTATGCACAGCTACACTACTTCCTGAACTTAATACTGCATCTTTGTTTCCTGTCTTTCAAGATTGGATGAACTGATTAATCCAGGTGTGTCTGACCATTTGCTGAGATCAGACACAGCTGGATTAATCAGTTCATCCAATCTTGAAAGACAGGAAACAAAGGTGCAGTACTAAGTTCAGGAAGTAGTGGAGCTGTGCATAAAGCCTATTAACGTTCCATTTTTCTTGCCCCCTCTCCATTTCAATTTTTTTTTTTTCCTTTCTGTAAATTCAACTACACATCATTGATGGCTTCTTGACCTCCTCTGTAGTAGAGGGGCTTGAAACACTGCTCCATCAATCCAATGACCCTGGGTTCAATCTCGGGATCATTGGTTAAAATTCACTGCTGTCTTACTAGTTTAGTTGGCCTGTGCACCATAGTTACAACACTAACCCTCAAACCCCAACCCTAACCCAACAAGTGAATAAGTGCAGAATTTGCATGTCATGTGAACGTCCAGATTGGAGGTTGGCAAGATGTCAGGATTGGACCTACACGTGACGTCTGAAAAAGACGTAATAAAAACTTTCATTCTGCACCTTCAGGAGACCTGATTTGGACGTTGAAAAATTATGTCAAATGTACGTCATTTAAACGTCTCACTGCGCAGTGGCTAAGAGTTGTTTTTGTGTGTAAGAGAGTTTCTGTCTCTTCATGCCTCACTCATGGAGCAATCTTAACTGACAAACCTCTCCAAGAGAAGGTAAAAATCAAACCCATTTCTGTGACTAAATTGCTTAAGCTGAACTCTTTATTAAAAGTTCTGAAACCTCTTCCAGACTGTTGATGGTCAAAACCAGTTTTACTGGTATACCTCTGGGCTAGCAGACCTCAACAAACACAGACAAGTCTTTACATGTCTACTCTTTAAATAAAACAGGACAGTCATACCCGCATCACATGTAATTAAAAAATTTATCTATCAAATAACTGTTAATCTTAAAGTACTATTGCTGCTTATAGATGTCAGAGGAAATATACATGCACCATTTCAAATAATTTGGAATACTGATTGTAAAAAAAAACATAATTAAAAAAAACCCGAGAAAATGTAATGATTTATGAAGTACTATAAACTAATATCTAAGTCATGACAGAACATAGAAAAATTATCAAATTTTTAGAAGTAAACCGTTAAACAATTTTAAAATATTAGCTCATTTTAGATTTGATAACAACCACACATCTCTGTGATGTGACACATTCACCATTGTGTGTAGTCAGGGTGGGAGGGAAAGATCGGAAATCTGAATTTTATTGTTTTACAATTTTCAAATAGATTTTTGTTGAAAAATCTCTTTTCCTCTCAAATTTAAATGCTTTTTTAAGTGTGTTTATAAACCTGATGAGGAAAAAAATGCTGCTTTTCTCCAGCAGATGGCGAAATGTTTTTCTTAAACTATCTAGTAACATGGCAATGTATCCATTTCCGAACAAAAAATAAATAAAATAAAGACGTAAAGAGAAGGTGGAGAATGGCAGACAACTTGATGTGGTGTTAAAAAGCAAACTAAAAATCTCCCCATAATCAGCAATGCCAAAGAGTTGCAATTTATACTTAATCGGCATGCAAAAATTGGTAAAGGCATAGAAACGGGAAAAATTCATATGGACCCAGCTCTACCGTGTAGCATCCCCCCTTTTTCTATCAGTCTGTAGTATCTTGAATCAAGGAGACCAGCTGCTGGGGCTTTGATAGAGGAATATTGTGCTTTTCTTGTCTGATAAAGGATTCAAGTTGCCTAACAGTCCTGGGTTTATGTTGTCATATTTCGAATGTCATGGCAAATGTTTCTAATCTTTCTAATTCATGAACGACCTGGGCAAAAGGCAGACCAGTCCAGTATCTGGACTCTGATGTAAGATAATGTGACAGTGTTGGGTCATGTCACTATGCCTCTGATTGATCATGCGCCCTGGCTACTTGGCCAGAGAGATATCCCTTTGGCTGACAGGTAAGTGCTCTCGTCTGGGACTCTGAAGAGCGAATCCCCCCTGGGCCCTTGTTGCATACCTTGCCGCAATAAGATGTCTAATTCTTAACATTTGGCATGTTTTCTATGTTTTTTTTGTGAAAGAAAGAAAGAAAGAAAGAAAGAAAGAAAGAAAGAAAGAAAGAAAGAAAGAAAGAAAGAAAGAAAGAAAGAAAGAAAGAAAGAAAGGGAGAACAAAAACCTACTTATTAGGTATATATTTTTCTTTTATTGTTATTTATGTTAGATATCACACATTGAAGTTCAAATTTGAAATTGGAGTTCCATAGATATGCCTGCCTTGCACCTATGCATCATTTCAGTTGTTACCATCGTACAAAGTCTTTTTTTCCTTTCTATATCTTTACCCACTAAAAAGAATTTCATTGTTGAAAGAAAAGAGAGAAAGCAGGTACAAAGACTAAAAGGCAGCAACTACGTCTCAAGCCTTAAAGTAAAAACTGGAAAATAAACAAATAAATGTACCACTGGACTGTAACAGATGTACAGTAGCGTGTACTGTATTGCATATTTTTAAAACCCAATTAAATGAAATTCAAATAAAAAAGGAATTGGAGTAGTAAATGACTAGACACTGTTTTGTGTTATATTTAGAATACAAAAACATCAAATCTGAAAGGTTTTACATAAATTAGCTGAATACCGTGTAGGGAATACATGAGAAACCAAATTCCATGACCGAAAACATTGATACATGGAAAGCTCTACATTTATTTTAGATAATTAATTATCATATAAAAAATCTATTAAACTGCAAAAAGAACACAAAATCTAATAAAGGAGGGCGAAGCAGGCTGTACAGATAAAAGAATGCCTTTCAAGGAGACACAGCAAACATATCCTCCTTGAATTCAGTCCAGGTATGCTTCAGTTAATTAGAGCTAAATAAATAATGTGCATGAGGCTATTTATAGGTTTTATTCTTGAGAAAAAAAGTCATTAATTATCAGAATCTATGGAAGAAGGATATGTAGATTGAAAAACTCAAAACAGGTAAAAATGTCAAACTGGAAAACTTTCTCAGCACATGCAACACACTTCAGAAACATCAAAACTGAAGATCCAAAGCAGCAGGCCAGACAGAAAAAATATATAGTAAAGCAACAGAAAGAAACACCAGATCACAAGATTCTCCCAAAATTTGTCTTCCTCGTTTTTGAGAGACCAGGAAGGCAGGTGAAGTCTGCCCTTATTACCAATGTCAGAGATTCGATTAAGCAACGAGGAAAGCAAATGATCCCAATGAACTAATGATTAATCCGGCAGGTCTATTTACTAATGTACCAGAATGCATTAAAGGCATAAGTTAATGGGGACAGGACATCAATTCAAATACAAATGAACCACATTTGCATTGGATGCTTATTGACTGGTGTAACAAAACGAATTACAAAAGGTAATCTACTTATAAACCTTAGAGACGGATGAAACATGATTCCTAACATATCTACAATTTAACTTGAAGGCCTTCTTGCCTCCAGAAATGACAGCATCAATACAAACAGATTGACTGGTCTGTCATCAAATGAAAACATCTGTTCAAATTAAAATAAACTACAAATGACTGACCTGATCTCCTGCCAATGCAAGAAGAAAACAGTCTGATCAGCCATGTCATATTATGCTTTTTACTCTGTAAACTGTAACATGTGCTTATTACTCGAAGCACATTTGGATTGATAACATACATCTGTGGTCAGATAAGGCCATTGTTGAGTGTACTACAATGTCCTGAGAGTACCTGCCATGATGCTGGATAGTGACAGAGATTTTCCCACACTCTCCTCTGCCAGGCGAAGGACAGTGTGGGGGATCGTCAGGCGTGCTGGAGGCGACACTATGGCACTTCTCAAAACACTCCAGCCGAGCGCAGGCCTTCCCTAGGGGCAAGTCAAAAAAAAAAAAAAAAAAATACTCCTCCTGCTTCGTGGATCAAAGGCCCAGACTTAATCCTCGCTTTGTTCTTGTACATAGATGAACATGAAAGCCCACTTCTGTGGATTGCTTCCCTCTGGGCCCTTGGGCACAGCGCTGTACCCAGAGCAGTCTTATCAATAATGCCGCACTCTTAACTTTAGGCTTAAATTGGTGGAAAATATTCCACAATTTGACGGAAAACTATCCATCCCCTCTTCCCAGCGGTAATGACACTTTTGCTAGCTTGTCTAAAACCATCTAGTAAGTGATTTTTGTAAGGGGAAGAGGGAAAGTTTAAAAAAAGAAAAGCAGCAGTTCTATTTGATGTTTCGATCTGGGATTGATCTCAGAGGAAAGACTCACATTCTGAAAGTAGGATTATTGGCTTCTCTGGCTCTCCTCAGATGTCAGAGATCTTTGAACAGCCTTGTAAAGTGCACTACTTCCAGGCTGCGGCTGAACTGCTTATGAACTCATCAAAAGAGTACCTGTCTCCATATTAATGAGGCGCCATGCACTTGACAAGGGTCCTCTTCCCACACATACCTGTCCCCTTGAGAACCTCATCGTTTTTCCTGGAAACTGCAGAACAAAAGCATCTCTCGTTCTCAAGCTGGCATCTCCTCGTATTCACAGGTTGCGGTGCGACTCGTGGAATAACTATCACTGATGAAAGACTATGAATAGTGGCTGGTGACATGTTTTCTTTATTTAAAAAAAGAGAAGCACGCAGAATAAGTCATATCTTTTTCTTATTAGTTGCTTAAAAAGGTTCTGTCATGCATGATGGAATGACAGAGTGATGTGATTTAGTAGCTTTTAATCTATTTGTCTTACACTGGCTGCTAAATTTGGCTACATCACTGCAGCACCATGTTATTTTTCCTGAAAAGTCAGTGTAGGCGCTGCTACTAACCAACAGCAGCATGTAGCTAACTTCCACCTTTCCCTCTGATCCCAGAATCAGATCATATGACCCGATTGTTACATATCTGTCTGAAATTAAAGGTCCATGCACACTCACCTTTTATCTTAGACAAAATAAAATTGGAAGATCATAATAATTATAATAAGTAATTGATGCATTGTAATATTTCTCTGCCCATTTAAGTATCAATTTGGCAAATCTTGTGAATTGATTCCCCTCCTGACCTGTGGGGGCGCTGTGTGCTCTTCAAGTTGAAGTAGGCCACACTAGATCAACAAAACAACAAAATGGCAACTGTTTTTCATTTTCAGATGTTTTATTGCTCAGCAATTTGAGGTGACATACCACATACACTATATTGCCAAAAGTATCACCCATCCAAATTATTGGAATCAGGTGATTCAATCACTTCCATGGCCACAGGTGTATAAAATTAAGCACCTAGACATGCAGACTTTCTACAAACATTTGTGAAAGAATGGCTCACTCTCAGGAGCTCAGCAAATTACAGCGTGGAACTGTGATAGGATGCCATCTGTGCAACAAATCCAGTTGTGAAATTTCCTCGCTCCTAAATATTCCACAGTCAACTGTCAGCTGTATTATAAGAAAATGGAAGTGTTTGGGAACGACAGCAACTCAGCCACAAAATGGTAGACTACTGGGCCTTTTACATTGCAGCTGCACAGGGCACGGTACAGCACAGTACAGCACTACACGCTAAAGACGACCAGGACGGTTTTTGTTTCCACACAGGAGAAGTAGTAGTGTACGACCTGGAAGTGGGGGGAGTTGGCACGGTCGAGACTGCCGTGACGTCACTGCCATGCCATGCGGTGGTCAGTCAAGTAAAAACATTAATGAAGGCATTGGATGATATTGAGGTGTTACTGCTGTTGTTTCTCGGGAGGCAATCACCATTCCGACATTACTCCACTCTGACATGGGTCCTCAATTGTCGAAATGGCAGCACTTAAATTTTTGCTAAACATCTCATCATTCCAACATTGTTTTCATTCTATGGTTGGAATGACGGTATTTGAAAAAAAAAGAAAACATCCCACCATTCCAACAGTTTCTTTAAAAGCCCTATCGTTCAGATTTTGACTTGCTTTTACAGCAGACGGACTCCACAACCTCGCAAACCAACTTAATAATCTGTTATCAAAATCTCCTGAAACGGGAATTATAATATGCCTCCACGTATGAATGTAACTCCGGCTGGTCTGAAATATGTTAGATTCATGTCTGAATCTCAGGGTTCACTGACTGTAAGCAGAAATACGATACGTTCAAATGTTGCCATTTAAATCGGTTGAACACAAACATCACACACATCTCTCTAATTAGCTGTTTTGTTGTTATTGTTGTGGGTTTTTTTTGTTTTTTTTTTTTAAAGAAGAGCCCGGCCGAGGTGATGATATGGTCACTGGCCCGAAACCCAGCCCACTGGGGGCTCCAGTGCAGGGCTCTATTGGAGGGTCTGGAGTGAAAACTGTTTCATTCCTTGGCATTTTACCAAATTGTGTTGTGGCAGCAAATATTTATTCATTTGCAGAAGCAAAATGCCTAATCAGGGTCTCTACCGTTTGCAGTTTAGCACCAGACAGCGCAGAGTCAGTGTCTCTTATTAACACACGTTTCCTTACATGTAAAGCATATTTGTAATGGTGGGACATTTGTGTGTCGGAATATGTTGGAATGGTGAGATGTCGGAATGTCAGCATGTAACCGTTTTCTCTGTGGCTTAGTCACCGAAAACAGAGCCAGATATTTTTAAAAGAGGTGAGGCGAAACATGTATGACGCATATGATGACAATTTCCTTTGACCAATCAGTGGAGAGTCATCAGGTACGTCACGTTTTGTGTAGGTTCAGCACGGTTAGAGCCAGCTCTGAAACGGGTGCAGAAAATTGTAAAGGCTCGTAACGGGTTTTCCCAAAGGAAACACAAATAAAGCGTGCCGTGCCGTGTGAAAGGGTTACGAAAATGGGCGGTGCAAAAGGCCCATACGTAAACTGACAGAGTGAGGTCAGCGAATGCTGAAGCGCACAGTGCGAAGAGGTCCAAAACTTTCTGCAGAGTCAATCACTGTAGACCTCCAAACTTCATGTGGCCTTCATGTCAGCTCAAGAACAGTGTGCAGAGAGCTTCAGCTGTTCGACCATGGTTTCCATGGTCGAACAGCTACATCCATCCAAACATCACCAAGTGTAATGCAAAGCGTGGGATGCAGTGGGGTAAAGCAGCCGCCACTGGACTCTAGAGCAGTGGAGGCGTTCTCTGTAGTGACGAATTGCGCTTCTCCATCTGGCAATCTGATGGACAAGTCTGGGTTTGGCAGTTGCCAGGAGAACGGTACTTGTCTGACTGCATTGTGCCAAGTGTAAAGTTTGGTGGAGGGGGTATTATGGTGTGGGGTTGTTTTTCAGGAGCTAGGCTTAGCCCCTTAGTTCCAGTGAAAGGAACTCTGAATGCTTCAGCATACCAAGACATTTTTGACATTTCCATGCTCCCAACTTTGTGGGAACAGTTTGGAGCTGGCCCTTCATCTTCCAACATGACTGTGCACCAGTGCATAAAGCAGGTCCTCAAAGACATGGATGGCAGAGTCTGGTGAGGACGAACTTGACTGGCCTGCACAGAGTCCTGACCTCAACCCAGTAGAACACCTTTGGGATGAATTAGAGCGGAGACTGAGAGCCAGGCCTTCTGGTCCAACATCAGTGTGTGACCTCACAAATTTGCTTCGCGAAGAATGGCCATAAATTCCCATAAACACACTCCTAAGCCTTGTGGACAGCCTTCCCAGAAAAGTTGAAGCTGTTCTAGCTGCAAAAGGTGGACCAAGGTCATACTGAACCCTGTGGATTAGGAATAGGATGTCACTTAATCTCATATGTGAGTCAAGGCAGGTAAGCAAATACTTTTGGCGATATAGTATATGTTCACATGGATATAAAAATCAATATTTAAATGTTGTCAACAGGAGCTCTATTTATGTATTTCTACCTCTTACTGAATTGACATTAAAGCATTCAAATGAACACTGAATCGAAATTGGATCGAATCAGAACCAAAGGAGTTGAAATTGAATGGAATCATGAGGTTCTTAGCAATAAACAGCCCTAAACAGTTCTTTAATCTGTTGTCACATTGCGTCATGTGGTCATGAAATGATGTGCCTGATGTGCTTCATTACATCACGCATGACAAAAGGAGAAGCAGAGGAATGAAATATACAGTAGACAGCATGATGCACAGAATTCAACATGAGCTTTACAACTATAAACCACCTGACAATAATAAATCGGTAATTTATACAAGCAATTCAACTCATCTCAGTGGAGAACTTTCAAAACTAATCATCTAAAATTAAAGTCACAATCAAAATGCCAGACAATATAAACAACAGACATCTGATTCAGAGTCACAAAATATTGCAATGGTGGTTTAACTGTATGTGTGATTGTTTGTGTGTTTTCGCAGGGGAGTGGGGTCGGCGGGGCACGGCTGAACTGTAATTGATAACGTAAAGGCAGATGGGGGTCTCCAGGGAGACAGAAAGAATCCAAGCAGATGGTCAAATTGCTGCTTATTTATGTGGAGCAGAGGACTAAGCCCTCTCATCCACATGGTATGATGGATCATTATAGGTCTCCGAGCATAAACAACAATATGCTTTTAAATGTGGACTGTAAAGCCAAAGAAAGCCGACAAGCAAAAGTGCCATATTTCAAAAGTGCTGTCAGGAGAATGGTGTTTGGTAAACAAGCTATGCTACAATGAATCTAATTAAAGCCCATGCGCTGAACCGTACACCGCCCTTGCAGCCATAAAAACAGAAAAGGCTGCCCATCTGTAATGAACGCTGGTGTGTTAACTGATTTACCAGTGAAGGAGTTGACAGCAGCAGCAACCATCTTTCCCATGAACGATCAGTGCAAATGTTTGGTATTTCTTGAGCACCAGACCTCTAAACAAGGAGATGACCCAAGAACGCAGACACTGAAGTACATACAAGCACGCACTTTTGTTTGTAGTGTGTCTTTCTGATGACAGCTGTTGTGTGTGCAGACACAGACAGATTGGCTAATATGGTTGAGGCCCCTTTGATCCCACCCTGTCCCTGGGTTAACTCTATTAATGTCACCCCTGGACCACCTATTTCATATTTACTAAGACGCTTTCATCTCCTCATGCAGTAATTGGTCTTCTAATGTGAAAGAACTGACGTGAGGGCCATCCATCGGACAGAAATTACAGATCAAGCTCCCCCCACTTCTCATAAAGATGCTTCAATACTAACCAGCTTTTCAGTGCTGGAAATTGTAGCTTTAAGCAACTGTTGTAAACCATTTGTACAAAGTTGTACACCCCTGCTCAAAAATTGAATTTAATGAACAAAATTGCAGGAAACTCATAAGTGGTATCTACGATAAATGATGCCATCTTTAAGAAAAAAAAAAGTTTGGAGATAAACTGCTTATAACAGAGTCTCAGTGTGTAAGTAACATGATAAATTAATTAAACTTCTGCAATTTTTTTTCCATTTCAAATAGTTAATCACTTATCCAACATATTTAGTGCATGATGTTGCAGATGACTATAAAAAAACATGCACTTGCAAGTGTCCTGCCATGGAAAGGGAATGTTAGTATTTATTGATTCTGAAAATCAAACATTGGTATTCCTAAATTCTAACATTTGAACAATGATGAACACTTGGGCATTATATAGTTACTAAAGGTAAAACATTTTAAAAAAGTCTACAGAACAGGAAAGTAAATGTGTCATTAAACGGGGAATGTATAACACTTCCCTGGGCCTCTCATATTTTACATTCCAGAGTAACACCAGCAAATATTAATATTTGCTTTTCATTTCAACCTGCAGTGGTACTCTGTTCAGAAAGAGTGAAAAAGTGGAGCTAGAGTGGTAAAATTGAACCTTTTAGACAGGATATTATTGTGACTAAGGGTGCAAAATTTGGCCAGTGAAATAGAAGTTGACTGTAACTGAGGATTGAGGATTTTTTTCATGCCAATGTAAAAATACATCAGCATGAAAAGGCTCCCATTGTAAAGTCTAACAGGAGCTGAGTGTTGCGTTCAGTCTGTCTTTGCATACACGCAACAATAACTGACAGATGAAAAAATCTCTTTGTAAGTAAGTTTGTAAAATTGATTTATGAAGCGTTTTCACAGATTAAAACCACGCTGTGCATGAAAGGGGTGAAACTAATACAACATAATTGCATGAAATAAATAGCAAAACAAGAAAAACTGTCAGTCAAATCCAAATCGACCAAAAGGTTTCCTAAATAAAACAGTCTTTAAATGCTTTTCAAAGGAGCCCTATCATTAAAATAAACTTTTATGAGCTTTTAACCATGTTAGTGTGTTATTTCATCATAAAAACTTCATTTGAGTCATCATTTTTCTTCATTTATGCACTTTTGATTAATCTATATGAATATTCAGTGGAAGTTCTATCTCCCTTCAGATGATACCACTGATTTATGTAGATTTGGCTCCAATCATGAAGCGACAAATACATGTGCACAGCATCGTAGCAAGATGCCCACTTTGTTCAAGAGAGACTCCAAAAATCCTAAACTATCCACTCTCTGAGGAGGAAGCGAACAGCCTGGTGGAAGTCATCAGAAGAAGACTCTCTAAGACAGGTATCCATCAGCTAACAAGTTTTGCTCAAGAGTTCAGAAAAAAAAGCTTCACCCTCTTTTTTCCTTTTACATTTTTTTTTTTTAGCTCCATACGATGGCAAATTGGAAAAACTGCCGTTGCATTAGTTTATTGGTTGTACCGACAGACAGATCTACTCGCCAGAAGTGGTCAGATCCCTCAACTTTGTGTGTGAACTTCACTCCTGACAGCTTCATGAATCTCCGGCAGTACCAAAGAGGATTTTCTCAGGAACTATCTCTGAAGCATGACACAATTCCCACAATAAAAACTAGGGATGTCCTGATACCACGTTTTTGCCAACCAAGTACAAGTAGGAGAACTGACATTTGAGTACTTGCCAATACAGAGTACCGATACAAGCAATTAATAAGGAAAAGTGGGAAGCTGTTTTTTTTTTTTTTAGATGATAAAAACAAACATCTCTGGTGCTCAGGTATGATGCAGACATTAGAGCTTGGGAATGTGATGTCACACAGCAGTGGATTGTGGTTTTTGCAGGCACCTGTCTTTATAGTAGGGCTGTCAAAATTGCTCCATAATGACGTTGGAATATTTGCTCTAAAATTAACACATAATTCGAACAAATTCGAATATCCATTTCAGCAATGTGCCAACAGGACAAACTAATACAGGACTAACTACTTGTACAGACCAATCCGATGAGCGTTTTGGGTGTTGCGCCATCTTGCGGCGCCTCCATTGCCTGGGGAACAAGTCCCAATTACCTCGCATCTGACAACATGAAAGCAGCGTGAATATCTGGATTTACAGCATTGGACAGTTGTCTAAGGTAATGATAACCTACAAGTATGTTATCGGAGTCTCTAGAGTATTCTGAATTTTTTTTTTTTTTTTAACATCAGAGCATTAATTTAAAGCAGACTCAGTAACTTGAGCTTGGGGCTCCCCCTAGTGGCATCCTTTCACTGTCTTAAATTTCGTACTACCCCTACACCCCCACAGCACACAGATGTCTTCTCTACCCGTCTTTCCTCTATTTTGATCCCTGAATATATGTCTAAGCTTTTACTAGCTTGTTGATGCTATTTTGCTACATTGGTAGCAGCAGCTCGTCTCCCTCTGCTCAAAGCACAGTCCTGTGTCTCCTGCAGCGGGACGTTTTACCCCTGTTTTGCTGGTAAGTATGCCGTGAATTATATTTTTCTCTGGTGTTGGCAGGTAGCAGGTAAGAATACGAACTTTTTTTTTTTTTTTTTTTTTTTTGCGGACATGACAAGTGATTATTGAGCTGTAAGGCTCGGTGCTGCTCCACCCGGAAAAATTTAATCGCTCCGTGGGATTCTGAAAAGCATTTATTGAGGTGAAAAAATGACTGAGTTTTGCTTTAAACTATTATTCATCTCCAAAAACTTGCTTTAATGACAAGCCACCCTGGAATAACATGCACATTACTTATCAAAGTTTAAAAAACTAAACTCTTTTAAAGGTCGTTACTTTTCTATTCTGTCATATATTTGGTTTTTGGTAGGCTATTGTTTAAGGACTGTACCGACCACGTAGCCTTCACATGTAGATGAAACAAATGCTGCCCTCATGTGGTATGGGAAAGATGATCCTTTCTATTTGTTAAGTGGAAATTACCAGTGCGTTGTGTTCAAGTGATTTGTTATCGTAATGAAGTGAAACACTATAGACTATCCTTGACTGACTAGCTAGCAAGCTGCTAGTTAGCATCTGCTCTGAGGAGATAAATCAAACGATAACCATATTTTTACAAACAAAACTAAGTTTAAATGGCAATGAAATTAAAGTTCTGTATGTCCCAGAATTATGCATACTACAAACTAACCAAATCACAGCAGCAGATAACTTTAAACATAAAGTAATGCATCCCATTCAGGATATTTTTGTTGTTCTCTGCCATGTTGAAAGGTCAAAGTCTAGCTTATCTCGGCAACTCGGGAATCATAAAATTTTTCCGGCTTTCCAGTGGAAATTACGACATGAGTGGGTGTTCAAGTGCAATTTTCATGTCGGACTTTGGTATCTACCATAAATACGATACCACATGAAGGCAGCATAAAGGCTGCAGGACGCCGTCTTCATGATCCGTTTGTGTTTTTATTTTCTGGTCCCAACGTTGCCCTGATCAGAGCAAATAATCTTATATATTACAATATCTCCCAGATTAGTCATTAACTCTCAGCAACATCACAGCTGTCTCTGTTAGCATTAGCTAGCAAAATAATGTTATGTGGTGCATCATTTTTGGAAGCATAGATAAATGAAATAAAGTGTCAGATGAATGAGTGTTCTCCATAATTTACCTTGTTTTTGTTGTTGGGGATTAAATCCAGTGTTTTCTCCGCAATGGCAGCAAGTTATTCCTCCTCTGCTCTGTGTGTCTGATTTTCCTCCCCGATACGAACTCACTGACATCAGTGGACTGAGCAGCACCGTCCACTTTTGTCACAGACAGCAGTATCTTTATGAAATAAATGTCTGAGATCTTCTCATTTACTTATTACCACAATTAAAGTTTTCCTCTAATGTTCCAACAACCAGGAATGTGACAGTCCTTCCAGATTTCCTCCATGTTGTTAAAAAAAAAAGTCAGATTCCCATCTGTTCTAATTACACATGTACAGAAATGCCAAACGCGACAATGGTCTAGTTGTTGCATTTGGCCGGATTAGTCTATACTGTAAGTATTTTTTTAATGTTTATTGCAATATTAACATACTGTTTGAACAGTAGAGGAAAACTTTAATGTGGTAATAAGTAAATAGGAAGAACACGGACATTTCATTAAGATTTCTGCCGTCTGACAAAACTGGACGTTTCTGCTGCTCAGTCCACTGATGTCAGTGTGTTCGGATCGGGGAGGAATATCGGACACAGAGCAGAGAAGGAATAACTTGCTGCCACGGCGGAGAAAACATCCGATTTAATCCCCAACAACAAAAACACGGTAAATTATGGTGAACACTCATTAATGTGACACTTTATTTCACGTATATGCTCCCAAAAATGACTCACAGCATAACGTTATTATGCTACAGTAGCTAATGCTAACGGTGTAGCTGCGAGTTAATGACTAATCTGGGAGATATTGTGAAATATAAGGTTATTTGCTCTGATCAGGACAAAGTTGTGACCAGAAAATAAAAATAATTCAGTTGTGAACACAAACGGATCCGGAAGACGGTGTCTTGCAGCATTTAGTTTCATCTGTAGTACATGTGAAAGCTACGTGGTCTGTACAGTCCTTAAACAATACCAAAAGCCAAATATGTGATAAAATAGAAAAGTAACCACCTTTGAAAGAGTTTGTTTTTTTTTTTTTACTTTAATAAGTAATCACAAGACGTGCGTGTTATTCCAGTGCGGCTTGTCATTTAAGCCAGTTTCCGGAGATGAATAATAGTTTAAATTAAGTCTCTGATCTAAGACATAAAAATTTAAAAAATGTCAGAATACTTTAGAGGTCTCTGGATAACATACCTATAGGTTATCATTACCTTAGAAGACTGTCCAACTTTGTAAATCCAGATATTTACGCTGCTTTTATGGCGGCATCACAAGATGTCGCAATACACAAAACGCTCGTCGGATTAGTCTATGTCCTAAACGCACATATTGGGCCTCTACACCATCACACTAGCATTGAGATGGCAGCAAGCAAAAGCAAAAGTAAGCCATAAATTGTGTAAATACAATACACTGACAAAAGATAAATATCTATTATGATTTACCTATAGCTTAATGCGTTTTTCATTTTGTAGGCTTGCCAATTAATGAAGCCTTTCAGCCAGAACGTATTTCAAAATTGTGCCTCAGGTATTGTTAATAAATTATTAACACATAACAGTGACAATTTAGAAATTCCTGTCATTTTTTTTAACTTTTTTTTTTCCAAAAGACCAGGCGCCGGGGGCCCATCGGTGGCGGTGGACCATTGGTGGGCTTCTTCACCACCGGGCTTAGCAAGTTTTCTGGGGGAAACCCTGTATTTAGCATACAGTATATGTCTGCAGTTGTTTTTTGTAACGTATAAAACGCATGATGCAGCCCCTTTTAAAGATTCCACAGATTAACCACACAAAGGGACAGGAGTAAATCATTCCAGAGTCTGGGAGCTACGGTCTGGAAAAGCCAGGTTCACCTGAGGGCCTGGCCATGCAACACCTGGAAAGACAAAACTTTAAAAGTAAATTGAAATTTGACTGGAAATCATTGAAAATTTAATCAGATGGGGGGGATGTGGGCTTTTTGGGACATTTATGAAAGCAAATGCCATGATATGAAAGCTTGCTGAGAGCAGTGGCACCTGCTTCACACCATACCTTACGCTTCCAATCTTGAGTAAAATCACAACACGGAATATCAATCATGCAAGTTGGGGTCTAAACTCATATATTACAGGAATAGTACACCCACAGAATGATGTAACTTTATTTTCCACTTACCCTCATGGTGAGCAAGACTCCGGAGCACTTTTTTAATATGTCAAATGCAGCCGGCGATCAGGACGGCTTCTTGTTTTCCCCCAACTTTCATATCATGGAGTTCGATTGTGCCCGAGCCAAAAAAGGTCCATAAAAGTCCACAAAAACTTGTCAGTATTCCTCCATACCCTCGTCCAATGTTATCCAAGTGCCCTGAGTGGGTAGCATCTAGAATTCACTCAAAACAACATCAATAAGTATATTTTTAGAGCCTAAACAGTCGTACATCTTACTTACGCGAAGCGCACATATGCACATTCACGAAACTACGGAAGCCTCGGCGTTCAGAACCTACTCTGCCGATAATACAACCGTAGAAGATGAAATTACATTTTACATTGCAGTTTACATTGTGCTAAGAGCGACAGAGCTGCAGACAAACCGGGACAAACACAAGAGGGGTTGGATATTGATTTAAAACAAAGAAAGAAAGAAAAAGAGAACGTGTGATCTCGTTGACGCGCCTTCCGTGGTTTAATGAACGCGCATTGGCGTGCTCGCAGGAGATGCGATGTAGAACTGTTTAGGCTCTAAAAATGTACCAAGTGGCGTAGTTTCGAGTAAATTCTGGACGCTACCCACTCAGAACACGTGGATTACATTGGACGAGCAGTATAGAGGAATATTGACAAGTTTTTGTGGACTTTTATGGACCTTTTTGGCTCGGGCACAATCGAACTCCATTACATGAAAGTTGGGGGAAAACGAGAAGCCTTCCTGATCTCTGGCTGCATTTGACATATTAAAAAAGTGCTCCAGAGTCTTGCTCACCATGAGGGAAAGTGGAAAATAAAGCTACATCATTCTGTGGGTGTACTATTCCTTTAAGCCAAAGCATTGGACCACATTTGAAGAGCTGATATGTGAAGCAGAAAAGAACTATCATATCGCTGCACAAGGCCTTGAAGACCTTAAACGTTACAGCTAAGTAGGTGCAGTTTAAAAATGCAAGAAAATTTATCAAGAAAAATTATGTCAATACAAAATCAGACTGTTCTGCTTTCTATTTTAATTTTATTTCCTGAATACAAGCATGATTAAGGCCTACATTTTACCGACCAGACTTTCAGGACAAAGTATCATACTGACCAAATATTGGCCCTAAGTAAAAAAAGGATAACTATATTCAGTTAAGAAAACCAAAGAAGAAATCATGTTTCCACATTCAACAGATGTCTAACTGCTCCATTAAACAAGAGGATTATGCCTCATAATTATTGTTTTCTGTTCCCATAATAACCACAGTTATACTGCTTATTTTAATTTATATTATATGTATTTTTATTTCAGCTGTTTTTTTGATAAATCGCTTAACTCAATGTCTCCATTTTATCAAATCTCTTAGCAAAGAGTGCAGGAATTTGGGCAGTTTTATGTCAGTCAAAAGTCATTCCTTGTTTTGCTATAAAAGACCAGAGGCACACTAATTTTAACAAAAAAAAAAAAAAAAAAAAAAGGCAAATAGGAAGTGGGTGATTTCACAAGAAAGGGGGCTGTGTTTTAGACTGAGAGAAGTGCCCACTCATTCTACACTTCAAAGGGGAAACTATGATTCTGCTGAACTGGTGTCAGTGTCTGTACTCAATTTTGGTAATAAGTTGCTTTGAAAGAAAGAAACAATCTGGAAGCAATTTGTGATAATACAGCCAAGTTTTCTTTTTCCACTAACAAAAGTTATTCTAACTATTGACCTTTCCAGTTGCCTCAATGGCATTTCCAAGCATTCTGGGATGCCACTGCTGCTCTCAAATGGAACTTCCTAATTCTGTGTGTCACTGTTGTTTTAGGCCTCGTCTCCTGGGTACAGCACTTAAACTATTACTATATGCACACTCTGTTACTCCACTATCTGAGCAGTGGAAAAATTCCTGTACCCCCGGTAACTAATCATAAAATCTAAACAAAAAGGTTTTGCTTAGAGCATATGGGAGGATGGGAAAAAATAATTGAATGACCTTCCACTAAAATGTAAATTTTTGTCAATTATTTCACATTTGCCTGACTTCAGTCTATTGTATCAGAAAATTATGACGTTAAACATCTCAACAGTCAGAGAATTCACAGTTGTACTTGACTTGTGGTGCAGTTTATCAACATGCTTCCCTTCCTTTCACACTGCTGCTCCCTTGTGGTGTGTCAAGATATGATAGGACGCTTTTGACAATGAGTAAATCCAACAGTCTCAGAGGATTAATTACCGACAGAAAAAGCAATGGTCTGTGTTCATCCTTGTGCCAATAGTTAAACAGAAGAACAAGCTTTAAAAAAAAATCCTCAAAGCTTTCTGATAGTAAAATATCACTTCAAGTCTATAATAGTAGAGCTGAAGTCCAGTTTATATTTTAGAGCTACTGTCAGTTAGTGTTCTTGAAGCTTTACATCTCACTTTTGTTCATTGTTCTTGATTAAGCCACAATGAATAAGCTAAAAGATCAACTTCCATCTATGTGGGAGACTATTTCACCAATATGACAAAAAAGTAATTGGCCACATTCATATAACTTTCACTCAACCCCCTCTTGTTTCTCAGTCATACCTTTGTCCTGCCGCCCCTCCACCTTCGTCTCAGTCCCAGAGTCTGACCAAAGCAATCAGGTAAATCCCACATTAACTCCAAGGAAACAACCCATTAATATTTCACTTGTTTTCAAGCCTGTTTGAGTCATACATCAATGCCCAGCCACCCCTTTCAAAGCCATACATTAGAACTATTTTCAAAATACTTCATTGTCAGCCTGTGGCAGCCTCATTACTTATTAAGATAAGAGAAAAGATGTGCCGAGCAGTTGGTGGCTCAGCTAGCTTTTAAAGCTTCTTTCTACTGTTTTCACCTCCTCTGCCTGCCTCCTACAGCACCTTCATCTCTTCCTCCTCTGTACTGGTTTGTGTGCTTACACTGTCAGACAACCTTTAGGAAGTTGCTTGGCTGAAAATAAGTGGGGTGTTTGTTTAGTTAAGGAAAAAAGAATCATGCTTGCTATGCAGGGTAAAGCGGACTAAAATAATTGCCAACCCATGGAGTGTTTGAATAAAAGAACAGATGGATCACAACATCAACATGTGTTATCACAGCATTGTATTTTAAGATGTGTATGCTAAAAGAATACACAGTCAAAACAATGACCAGGACTAAAAGAAGACTTGCATGTTTACTCTTCAATCCAGCCACATTAAGCATATCTGAAATATCTGAAAAGCAGAGACAAAAACTTAAGGGGAATAGACTAATAGGGCTGTGGCAAATTGGTGATTACAACTTTGTTGCCTCATATTCTGACAAAATGAAACAATAAATTTCTGTTAGTATGAAGGGGCCTTAACATACTACAAAAGGAAGAAAAGATCAGAAGAGAAAGTGTGATAACATTATAAGCCGTTGTCTCCATCACCGCAGGATGATGGCACACCTTTGTAACTACCAGGAAACAGTGCTTTTGACCTCAAATCAACTCTTAAAAGCAGGAAGAAGTCACTTGTATTAAAGCTTTATAAAATTCCTTCAATTTTAGCAGACTACGCCATCTTCTACCTCATTAAGTCCAAATTAGCGAGGACAATTTGTCTTTGTCTACAGAACTCGTTGAGAAAAAGTTAATAGGTGGAAACAAGGCAAAGTAGTGGAAATAACCTTGGTGATGTTCAAAATAATACAGCACAAAGAGGAGATCAGCACTGAGTTGGAAGGGAAATAATTAACTTCCATTAATATTTAAAAACAGACAAATTCCTGGTGTAAAATCAGAATAAGAAACAAACAGCTGCTGTTTAATTTAGTTACATATGACAAACTGGTTATAGGTAAAGAACATAAACTGAACAAAGCACCTGTGAATCCTTTGACAGTATATCAGCCACACACATGTTAGCAATAACGCTAATTAAGGCTCTGCTGCTCCATTAAATGTCCCAGGAAGCTTGTGTCAATCAACTGGTGGGCATAATAACATGACCCTGAACTTGGAGGACCTAAGTGTAATTTTGTCTCCATTATTAATGTCATTAATTACACATGTGTGTTTTTTTCCCCCCTGCTATGACCGTCATTCGCGTGAAACCTTAATTAAACACCTGGTAGCACAGCGAGCTGTTAGCTAATCATAAAACAAATTATTGTAAAAACTGCTGGCTATTTGTTTTTTATTATTTATTATTTATTTTTTATTGGATACAGAATAAGAAGACAGTCCATACATATAAAAATGTATTATAGCTCTTGTTTGATTAAATAATTATAATAAACCAGTTAATACATAAAGTCATGAGCAATCAGTTTACCTGATCATAAGGAGGCATTTACAGTCAGTCCACCAGGTGGAATCAGTTGGCGCTGTTAGCACGGTTAGAAATGGAACATCATATTTTATGTCTTCAGGTTGCTTTTCTCTACAAGTACGTTCACCAAAAGTCTCATTCTTGATCATACGATGATAGTAAGGATCACTTCCAACTCTCCAGATGCCATATTTCTCCAAACTCTTTTGCGCCTCTGAAATACCTTTAAGTCACATTTTCCTCATCCTCGGAGGTCACATCCTATAACAGATGATGGTGTTTAACAGTAGGAAAGCTTACTAGTTTACTAACTAGTTTACTTTACTTATAAGGTGCTTAAATTTATTTTTGCATTATTAAAACTATATATTTTCAGCAGATCATGTCAGTGTTGTGGCTACATCAAGACAATAAACATGCTTGTTTTGCAAGATATGCCTGAATAATCATAGCCTACTACGATGTAAATATTTAGAATTCATATGCTAACCAAGACCAAGAGGATTCTTTATACAATACAATATCTGTCTATTCATATAATTATTTATGCAATCTGTGCAGCATTGAGTCCAGAAATTGTTCCTTTTGCTTCTTAGCAAAACATGCTATTGTAATATGGAAGAGCACACTTGCAAGAAATTATGGTATTCATCAAGCAAAAAGTTATTTTTCATAGGCTCAGAGGCAACAGTAAACCATAAGTAAGCTATAGTATAATTAGATTGAAATATTTTTCCAAAATTTATAGGCTTTCACAGTCAGTTATGGCTGTTTTCCAGTTTGACTCTGATGCACCATCCTATTAGCTTTGTTGAATTTGAGTTGCTGAATAAGTTGTCCATATTATTTCCCTCATATCTTTCTGATGCATGATGATCTTGGGTTATTTGTTAACAAAACAAAACAAAAAAAAAAACTAAATTACAAAGCTTCTGAACACTTATCACTTTGTAGCCTAGGGGTTGACAATATCTTTTGTAAAATGGGCTCTTCATTTTAGACTTGGATTGCCTTCCTCATGCTATGTGTTCACCTGGATGGATGCTGTGGACTGGGTGAGTGTGAGTTATGATTGTGTACTACTCTACTTCTATACCCTATTTAGCTTGTAAAATTAATCAGTGTGTTGTTTTGATTTATTTCTATATTCATTTTAATCTAAATATACCAAACTGTTCATTCTATTGTACATAGTTGGAAAAACCTGGTCCAGAAAGTATTCATCCTGTCCAGCAGTTGTTCACAGCAATCACTAAACAAGCTGAATTTAATTAGCTCCTCTGCAGGTAGATGAGCTCGTTAGTGAAAACACTTGTTCCCAATCCAAAAACATGGCAGGGTTTTTACTTTCTGGCTCCTGGATTTTACACTGCTGCTTTTGTACTTGTACTAAGAGCTTCAAAGTGCAAAAACTACACATGAAATCAACACCCAACTTCCTACTTAATTTATTACCTCTGCCAAAGAGATAATGTATTGGTAGGCATCTGTCCTTCCAATCTGTCTGTCTAGTCGCTGAAGCAAAATAACTCAACGAAAACCGAAAAAATTGTATAAAATTTTCAGGGAATGTTGATACTACAAGGAAGAATTATTTACATTTTGGTGTTGATTAGGATCACCACTTGGATCCAGGAATTTTTTTAAACATTCTTTGTCATTACGAGATATAGCCATATGTGGGAGCAGCTTGCTGGAGATCTTCGCTCAGCATTTAAAACTAAAATGGTGGGGGATGGTGGCGTTGGTGGTGAAATTAAACAGCTTTTAAAGGAGTGATGACATAGCAGTAAAAACTAGTTCATGTTGTTGGCACTGCTGCATATGTCAAATCTCCAAAGAAAAAAACGGCATTTTTTACAGCAGGGTATTGTTTTGAAACGCCAGACCTCACTTCCTCAGTAAAACAGTTGGGTCCGGTTATGATATGGAGCTTTACCCGGAGACCAAGTTGACTTCATTTTGATTGCCTACACCTTATTTGGCTATAACCTTATTTAGTTTGTTTGCTTGATAGTGTGCTCTTATTGGAGCAAATGAATTACGTAGAATGATAGAACTACGTAGAATGATAGCCTGCTGTCTGATTCAACTGTTTCTGAGCAGAGAGACAAAGCTGACAGACCATAAACAGGAACTTTGATTCTCACTCTGGACATTCACATGGCCTCATCAGTGCACAACAGATCATATTATACACCCAAAACCCCAGAAAAGTGAAATTTGATGTCATGGCACCTTTAAGTCAGCTTTTATCTCAAAGACACTGTGAAAAAAAATGCATTCATAAATGAAATGTTTGTACATATTACAGGGGTGCAGAGATGGACATTTCAGGTGCCAGAAGGTAAAAATCCTGCCATGTTCTTGGATCTGCCTGTGCATTTAGAACAGGTGTTTTCACTAACGAGCTTATTTACCTGCAGAGGAGCTGTGATAATTAAAGGTTGAATATGGAATATTTTTATTAAAAACTATATTTGAAAAAAAAAAAAAAAAAAAACTCCACAAGTCATTTGGAGGGGTGAAGAATGAAAGTACATTTCCTCGAGAAAATATATTTAGCCTGAATAAATAAATAAATAACGGGGGTTGACAATGGCATTATGTCTACATCTACAAGCAAATGCACGCTGCCATCGTGGGTTGCCAAATACAATCTCTGTTTGGCAACAGTATGTTCGGTACAGTTAAGCTGGTACAGGGGGGAACAGTGGAGTTGGCAAATCAAGCCGCTGCTTCAAAACCATGGAGATATTGCTATCTGTCTCTGAAGATGAGTGACCTGAGAAGAGCAAAAACTGGAGTAAATTTAATTGAAGACTACACTAGATGGACCCACATAAATGTTTTCCATGGCATCAAAACACGTAAAAATGGTGACTTTCCTCCTGGATCGGTAAGCTAGCTTGTTTGCCAACATGGCTAACATTAGCTGTCAGTTATAAACTCCTCTGTATTACTTGATGGACATGCTGCAGGCTGTTGGTCACTTGTCTATCAGCAGTGAGCCTGGCAACCAAGCCGCTGGAGTTGTTTTTCTGCCGTTGCAACTACAACTTAGACACACATGATGTCACTTTTATGACCGTATTCCATATTCAACCTTTAAATTCAGCTGGTTTAGTGATTGGTTGAAACAACTGCAGGACAGGATTTTTACTTTCCGGACCAAGAGTGTTCACCCCTGGAGGGGTGTGATTCCAAAGTCCTTCCTTCAGTTTGAGTGTACAGGAAGTCTAGGAACAGATTACTACTGTTACAAATATTTTTATTTACCATGAAAGTGCCATAAATCATTGATCTGATCTTCACTGTTACCAGATCCCGACCCAGCTGACAATTTAATAGTGTTATCATAAAGAAAACAAAGGAGGCATGGCATTTATACTTCCATTAGGATCTAACATATGGTATTTAAAGCCCATCAATCTGTCCTCTGTGTACCGTTTGCATTTATATCTTGAATGCAAGGACAATATTAAATATAATGTAAAACTTCAGAATAGAAGTACTGGAAAGAAATGCTTTTAAAACAAAAACAAATTATATTAATGAAAATAAACAAAAATGAGATTCAAAACTTGTTTTAATTATCAAATAACTTAAGTACAGGTTAAGATTATTTAAATTTATCCAGTTGAAAATGTTCAAATATAAAATGCAATAGTAATATCATAAGTTTACCAAAACATAATCTGCAATGACGTGCATTAAAGCACTGAAAGATACAAAAACATCATCATCATCACCAACAGCATCATCATGACATCTTATAGACTAGCACCATCATGTGACACAGAAGCTAGAATCTGTCTGCTTTCACGCATAATTTTAATGCCTAAAACTCTCAGTGAAACCAGATTGCATGTTTTGTGTCTGTACAGTGGTATCGCGACACAAAAAAGTATCAGTGCTAATATTTTGTCTGGCTGGTAATATCAACTCCAGGGTATCAATATGCCCATATAACTTGGGCCAGTGTCTGGAAGGTTTTCAACATTTTCCAGCTCCAACACACCTGACTCAAATTGAATAGATGCAATAGCCTATCAAGCTCTGCACAGCTACTCATTAACTAGAGTCAGGTGCTTTGGAGCATGGAGACGTTGAAAACCTGCAGGATTGCAGCCCTCGTAGGACTGAATTAAGTAGCCCTAGCAGGTTTCCACTTATATTACTAAGCTCTATTAATAAAGTTGCAGTTCATTCCTGGCAGTCAGTGCAAAAGCAAAAAAAGATGATCCACCTCTCAGTCAAATGCACTAGCAACTTTAAGAAAGGCAAACAACTAATTACTGACTGGGTGTGGGCGCTAAATTTTTCAAAGCATTCCCAAAGTGAGCACCTCTTTTTTTTTCTTCTTAATGATTTACACAGAGCTGCTTGTGAGGCCACACGGGTAAGGCACAGGGAGCATGATCAGACCCTGAGCAGATTATTTACACGTTGCCTTTATCAGCCATCTACAGTCAGGCTATTAGTCATCACAGAGCGGATGGCATCCCCCAGAAAGGGAGCATTTACTGTAAAATAATGACAAATGGAGCTGCATTCCTGTAGTACATCAACAAAGCAGACATCACAGACACTGATCTCTCATTTCTCTTGGGATGATGGAGTTAATATTTTACAGTTCCAGCACATTTAAAGTCAAGCAATTCTGAGAAACTGAAGCTGAACTCGGGCATTGGATGATTTTTTAAAAAATAGATAACTTCTTCAAAGCTAGTTGCAATAATTTGATCTTAATATCATGATGCACAAGGCCTTTATGTGCAAACACACTTGCAGTCATGCTGACTATATGTTGCGCCTACTCAGATATTTTCTGTATGATGTCACCTGAATGCCGCTGTTCCTGTCATCTTTCTTTTTCCCTGCACACATGTACGTAGACACTGACTCACCTACACAGAGAAGGGAAGGAAAAGAGGAGACAGGTGTGCAAAAGAGGATTATTACTGACAGGTTTGACAGTTGTGTGCATCCTGCACGTGTGTGTTTGCTTGTGTGGGTGAACATAGTAAAGGGAGTTCGTCAGGGACGTCCCCATCCTTTAATGTGCGGCTCCCACGACAGCCTGGGGTGCCACATCCATCTATGTCTTTTTGCCAAATTTGATTTTAAATATTTATCACGCCATACATCTTGGCTGAAACAAATTGCTGGCAAAGTGCTATTGTCTGTGAAACATGTAGTAAGAAGGATGGAGGCTTTAGAGGGAACATCAATGTTTCATTTGGTAAAATATATGACTGGGAAGTGTATGTGCAACTACAGCACTTTTAAAACAGAGAAATGACACACAAGTAGAACTTTCTCCATTGCATTGTTCCTATAATGAATGAAGAGGGAAGTATTTTGAGACGACATGAACCCAGTCATGCACATCTTTCTGCAGATGCATGATTTGCACTTCCAGGTGCAAAGTCCTTCATGTATTTTAAGAATAAACACAAGAAAGTTGTCCAAGAAAAAGGTTTGCAGTTGCATTCTGTCTTGTGTAATTTTTTTTTTTTTTCGCACAGTTTTATCAAATGAAAACAAGCATGATTTGCTGGAATGCTTGTGACAGTAGTGGACATGAAATAGATAAAAATAAGCAAATTAAAACACATCTTGTGGCTATTGTCTGTGATGTGTGTTGTGAGAAACTCTGCTCTAGCTGCCATTCTTTAAGCAAACGTGTTGGTATTCCACCTGAGCTTCACATCTCCTGCTGTTTTGTATTTTGCTCTCTGCACATTTGCAGAAGCTTTCCTCTTATTCAAGGAAAGTTTTCTCTGATTTTTCTCCGTCTAAAACACGCTTTGCATTTTATTCTTGACCTGGAGGTTAAAACAACTCAGTGCAGCTACCAAATTTGGCTGTTAACAGTAGAGTGCCTCTTTAAACGCTTTGCTCCAGGGCTGCAGTCGGTGGTTTCTGACAAGGCTGAGAGCTACTCTTTCACTTTCATAGAGAAACCAATATATCGGACATTCTTGTTGCAGTAACATTGGAACAAATTCAGAGTAATGGCAGCTTTTTTTTTTTCTCCCAAAAGATATATAGCTTGCCTGAAGGACAGGAAAGTCTCTCCAGTGTAGCATTCCTCTGGTGTGTATTGTCAAAACAGCAGCACAGCCAGGTGATTCAAATTTTTTCCCCACTCTCCAAAGAAGGCGCTGCTGCAGATTTGATTTATTACATTGGTTCCACTTTGTACTGAACAATTAGGATGTGTTTACCAAAGTGTAACACAAAGTTGTGTGAATATCAGCAAGCCCATGGTGCTTTCAGCATCATTACAGCAGTAAATGCATGACAGATTAAAATATTTTGTTGAAATAGTAATTTAAAAGAAACACTCAACACAAATGTCTCTGAAATATATAGTATAACCTACCACAGAATATGTTTGTGTATTATTTGTCACATTGAATGAATGTGTGCATTAACGTCCCCCTGCCTGTTATACCTGCAGCTCACCACATGATGGCGAGCTTGTCACTTGTATGGCAAAAGTATTCAGAAGCAAGAAAATTGACAACATGGAAATTTGGAAAATCTTTCATATAGAGCTGGGCATAATCAGAATACATGCATCCTTCTGTGTCTTTTTTTCTCATATACTTATTTCTTTTAATGACAAACTTCTATAAAATGTTGTAAAATTTGTTCCAATGGGAGATTTTTGTTAATTGTGCTCCTTTTGCATCAGGATTTCCCATTTAGCTTTAAGAGCTTGTCAGGTTTCCTGGTACATTTATACTAACCATGAAGCATTAAACTCATTTGTCTTCCCTAGCAACAGCAATGTTCCTCTCATCACTAGGTGGCACTAGTGTTGCAGCACAGCTGGGGGAACAGGTCAATGTGATGTTGCCATTGTTTAAGTCAATACCATTTCTTTTACAAAAGGACAGGCTAAAAATGCAGCAGTGATTAATTACCATTTCACTGTTGGTACATATTATTATCCAGTATTCAAAAGGAGGCACATAAACAGCGCAGTGCGCAAAAACAAAATGATTCAGGAGCTTAAAGGCCATTTGGAAATGCATCCCACAAAGCTTCTCAGCACATAAATATGTATTACTTCTCCAACTCAATTAGGCACGCTGAAATCTGGCCTTTGGGTAGAAACCTGTGAATCTGCACAGATTTTTTTCCCCCAACCATCCCTCCACGGGCCTGTAGTTGTGCAGCTTTTTCTGTTAGTGATAATCATCCCATCTGACCTGTATGTAGAGGTTGTAATCTAATACACGCTTTAGATCTGTGTGTAGTGCAGGATTAAGGTTCCTTGCATACACCTGGCCCATGACATAAAAGTGGATCAAGGTTTGCAGAATAGCTTCATTAAAATCAGCCATGTGGAGCTGGCATATGCAAATATCCCAGAAATCCAAATGGAGAACTGCAGCTTCATTAAATTTGGCAATAAAATATTTGCAATACCTCATTGGCTTCTAATGGACATAATGAGGAGTATAACCAAATCCAATCGGCTCGCGTTAGATTTAATTTGTTTGGCATTTCACAGATGGGAATGCATTCAGAACTATGAGCAGACATGAGAAGTCATTACAAAAGCAGGACAGTGGCGAAAGCTGCCTTAGCCTGCAACACCGCACAGCCACAAAAGGCCTTCCCTCTCTCAAACAGAAACGATTCCCAGAATGCTTTTCTGGAATATAATGTGGCCTGAACCTCAAGCACATACTAGAAATGCCAGTGGTTGATTTTTACTAGATTGCATTTCAACATATTAGGTTTCAAGAACTTGATTAGTGCAGCACCGTTCTTTCTAACTATTTGCAAACTGGCGTTTGTCCAAGCCAAGAAAAGACTGGCTGACAGACTGAGCATGCCAACTAAAAACGACTTCAGAGGAATAAACAATGAAGCTTCTTGTCAGAAAAGACATGAGGTAAATGCAGAGGGAGAACACCAGTGCCATGCTGTTTTGCAGACAACAGAATTTGCATCATATAATTGAAACAGCTCACAACAAACTGGAGGAGAGCACATCAAATAGAGATGCAGCGTGAGCTTTGGTCATACAAGCAGCTGATAAACCACAGCAGGGAGAAACTGGGAGGTGATACTGAATGTGTCAACCCACCATTATAAGCACACGTTTATACCACAATTTATGCGGTTCAGACAGCCACTTAAAAAATTATGCTTGACATACAGAGATTATCTATTTTCTGTTCAGAAACGTGAAAGGTGACATGCAAAAAAAGGTTATTTCATTATTTGATTTGACACATTTGAAATATGCCAACAAGCTGCACAATCTGTACATAATGTAAAGCACAGTAGTTGCAGGAACGAATGCAACCCAAGATTACCTGTTTTAATAAGTCATATATTCAAACTACCCAATGCACCTGCTACAATAACCAAAAACCAGAACTAGCAGGAACAGAGAAGTGAATAATGAAGACAACAGTGTAGGAACAATGCTCAGAGCAAAGAATCATGTCCTGTCAAGAAAATAACACTCAATTTGATCACATCTTTTCCTTTTCATTGGAAAACTGCGATCTATTCTATATACACAAACTAGATAATCAATTACAACCTGCAGCTAATGTAAAGATACTTTTCATACACACCCCCCCGCCACTGTGCCTTGCTAAGATAAATTGGCTCTGACCCAATCATGACCCCAGCTGATGTTCATGAGACCATTAAATTTCCTGCAAAGAGGGTGCAGTGGGGTTTTGTGTTTGTGCATGTGTATCTGTATGCGTGTGAGTCTGTGTGGAAGAAGACGGGGAGAGGCATACAATGTGAGAAGGGGAGGAGGAGCAAAAAAGAAGAAACAAAGGAGGAGTAAGAGACGTGCAGACATAATTCAAATTATAAGTCCTCAGTTATCACTTTATTCTCTTTTGCTTATGACAAACTATTCTGAATGTCATTGCTTTGTTTTTTGTTTTTTTTGGGGGGAGGTAAACCAATTAGTACCAGTGCTATTAGATAACGTATTTAAACTTTTTAAATGAACTGTGACATTTAGCCCTTGTGATCTGTATCTCTGGATGTGACCACTGCTCTCTGGTACGGTATTCTACATTTTTACTGCAGTATTTACTTGAACGGTCGCTCACACTTGGGCTCATTTGCTTTGCTTTGAATAGGACTTAGCTTTTGCCATGTCAGACCCCACTGCTTCAGCAGCCCTGATGTTTGGCCTGCTCCTTTAGTGGGCTTCTAAAGAAGGCGGTGTTACAGTGTTCTTTTTCATCTCATATGTTGAAATAAAACTGAGACCTCTGTTTCTTTTCCTCCTCCCATCAGTTATAAGAATAGAAAAACATTGAGAAAAAGATAAGTCAACATAATGTTTTAAATGGTGTCTACTTGTATAAAAATTGAAAAACTTTAAATATTTTACAGCAAAATGGTTAGTATCTTAGACAAGATGTAGCATAGATAACAAATACTGAGTAATAAGCCATGCTAACTGAAGCAACTGTATACAGCTAATGTTAAGAGTTTTGGTTTATCATTATCATTAGCTATTGTTAATTAGATATTGGTATTAAAGATGGTAAACTTATAGTTCTTCTTTATATGTGACATGTAAAATGGTATAAGTTAGGGCTGGACGATAATTCAATATTGATATATATCGATCGATAGAGGTTTTTTCAATAGAAAAAAAAAGAGGGTCAATAAAAGTTCAATATAGAAACACAGTTTTCTGCTGAAGCCTATTGAGTAGCAGGATACTACAGTCACTACTTCCGCCAACCAATCACAAACGAGGAACTTCGTTTTTTTTCTATCTGGACCTTTTTTCTAGCATGAAATACGTTCATTTACTCACCCAGACAGTTTTGGTGCAACTTGAATTCCTTCGGGAGATATTTAGATCCACTCCAGATCAGCGTATGTCAAATATAAGGACATCACCACAAAAAAGCCGCTTCAAGCTCACAGGGGGTCTGACTAATGTTTGGTAACAAAACATTGGTGAAATGAAGGAGTTTGTGGCAGAAAATGCCTTATTTAGTTAGAGGCTGCGCGAGGTTGCCCCATCACTTCCGTTATATTGGACATTTGCTGATCTGGAGTGGATCTAAATGTCTCCTGAAGGAATTCAAGATACACCAAAACTGTCTGGGTGAGGAAATGAACGGATTTCATGCTAGAAAATAGGTCCAGATTGAAAAAAAAAACCAAAAAACTTCCCATTTAAATGGCCAGGGATGCACCAAAAATGGCTTTTATTTTGATAGTGGCTTTTTTCTTCTTTTTTTTGATAAATATCGATATTGATCGATACAGATTTTTTTTTTATCGATAATCTTTTTTTTCTATATCGTCCAGCCCTAGTATAAGTTATTTTTATCTATTAACTTGTTTTAGTGGTTCAGCTGACATCTGGTTAGAGATAACAGCTGAAAATTAGCCTGTTGGTTAACACTGGCACATTTGCAGTAATATTAGGGGATTATTAGTTGAATTTTAGTGCCACTGAAAGCACAAGAAAGAATACTTTGAATACAACTCAGAGGTTGTAGTTTCATAAAATGTGGGGTTCATGTAAAATGGGTCCAGTAATTTCTTCTGAGATGATGGTCCTCAGAGATCTGTTAGAATCGGAGAGTACCTTCATTTCTCCAATAGGATGTTAAGGAAAGTCATGTTACAGGAAATGACTCTTCACTGGCGTTGTCATTTCCAAACCATCTGGTGGAACCGCTTCAACCACTGGGTGGAGAAGCTGTAAGCACAGAATGAAGACAAGAATGCACAAAATACTTGCATATTTGATAAGTTGCTTTGCCTTGTCATTAGCACTCTTCACTTAAAAAAGACTAATTTTGAGTTCAAAAGCACAGCTGCAGATCATATCTTTTTGCCTGGGAAACCCAAATGCTTGTGTTAAAAATGTTGCATCAAGCCTGCATCATTACAGTGCAGGTGCTGCAGACCATAATAAGAGCATATTAAGCAGTCCACACTGGTTATATTGATCAGCTCTAACAGACAAAATGAGATGAGCCCTGTTTTGAAAACATTTGGGTTTTAATCTAAAGCATTGATTTAAGTATTGTAGTAGCATAACAGACTAAATAATCTCAAAAGATCCAGCAGTTAATCTCTAGATGCTTAAATTCAACAAGAGCAACAACAACACATGGATTTAGAAAGAAATCTGTTCAGTTTGTACTATAGCTGCATAGATCAGATATGACACACTGTTAATATGAAATGAAAAATACTTTTTATAAAACGGGTGTTTCTCATTCTTAAATGTGATTGGCTGAGCTGCGTTCCAAGCCCGTGGTAAAACAGACTGTAACCTACACGTAGATCCGGCAGACCGCAGCACAAAATATCCCTGCGCCAGCATAAACAGATGTTGCGTTGCTTAGCAACCAACTGCTCTGAGTTCAACCGATTCGTTGGATTACAGTATATTTGTTTTAAGACTTTTGTAGACTTTGTGGTGAATTTTGATATTTTGGGTGTCCTGAACCTGGATGAGGGGTGGAAGATGACAGCGCAGATTTCACCGCGGACACTCATTTGCAAAGCAGGCGTCACATCTGCACAAAAACAGCTGCCGCCAAACGCACACCACCGTTTCTCCAAACATTATTTTTACACCACTATTAATGGAAATAACAACATTAACGAGGCCGGACAGCCTGAATTGATGAGAGTGAATGGCCAATGTAGCCGGATTTTTGTAAAACGAGCGTCTTCCCTCCTCCAACTAAGAAAATTTAAAAAAGAAAAAAAAAATCGCATCCACCTTGTTTTTGGAATAAAAATCCTCATACCGAACTGCAGAAGTGCGTTAAGCACATTCACAGAGTTTAGCTGTTTCTGATGGTTCGCTCCTTTACCGTCGTCAGCCATGCGATGGCCCGGGAGAAGTGCTGCTTTATATCCACATTTTAATACTTATCAGCTGTATGGAGAAATATTAATATGGATGGATAAATGAAACGGGGGGGGGGGGGGTGATGATTGGCGGGTAGGAGAAGTTTGCTTAAATGGAGGGGAAAGCGTTTGCAGGCGGAAAGAGGGTTTAACAAAACAAATAAAGCATGGATCTTTGGGAGCAAAGTTAATAAAATAAAATAAAAATCGACTGAGCAGGCCATCGGATCTGAGCGGATCATCTGTCTGATCGCCGTTTTAAACAAGTGAAAACTCCGCTGACCCAGTTCACAGCTTGTTCGCCTGGAAAGCGATCCAGAGTAAACACAGGTAGCAAATGTGATCAGAGTTTATTTTTTTTTATTTTTTTTTTTGTCGCAGGCAGTGATGTTTCAAACCTTAAAACCCTGGTTATTAATGTCCACACGCAGTTGCATAAACGAGGTAAACTAAATCCTCACTTTGGTCGAAGTTTTTGAAATGAACTTTTCTTAATGCCAAAAAAAATAAATAAATAAGTAGATAAAAAAAATACAAAGAAACAAAATCTGCGTTTACGTGTTAATGATGGGCCAAATCGTAGGAAATATCTTCGTTTTACGAGACCCTCCCTGAACAAGCTGAGTTGCTTAGCAACCATACTGTCCACTCAATCTTATGTGTTGGGAGAACAAATAGTTCTCTATTTCATTATTACCCATAAATTGTTTATGTTGTATGTGTGTATTTATTTTTATTTATTTTATAGGCAATATGTGAGGTAACCGTTTTATAAAAGCAATAAGCCCCTTGAATCCGTGGGTTACAGCGGTTTTACAACGGCGGAGGGGCACTCCGCTTCGCGTCGTGCCCCGCCGTTGTAAAACCGCTGTAACCCACGGCTTCTCGGGGCTTATTGCTTTAATTTATCCTGGGTGGGGAATTCAATGTTGTACTAGACAGTCATTTTTTTCACACAATACAACATATATACAACTTAATTATGAAAAACTAACAGTGCAACAATAATGAACTAATCAGTCAGTCTTGTTCTTTAGGGTGATGCTGCTGGCAGGAAGGAATTTCTGTATTTCTCCGTTCTACAGCGAACCTGATGCAGCCTTGCACTGAACACATTCTGTTGATTCTTCATCGTGTTGTGGAGAGGGTGGGAAGAATCCTCCATCATCTTCATCAGCTTGTGCAGCATTCTTTTCTGAACGATCAGCTCTAGCGGCTCCAGAGTTATCCCCAGCACAGAACCAGCTTTCTTGATCAGCTTGTTTAGTTTCTTCAAGTCTCTGGTTCTGATGCTGCTGCTCCAGCAGATGCTGCAAAACTGAATGCACTTTCCACAACAGACTTGTAGAAGATCTGCAACATCTTGGTGCAGACGTTGAATGATCTCAGCTTTCTTAAGAAGGAGTCTGCTCTGACCTTTCTCATCCAAATATCTAATTAACTGAAATAACTTAATAATGATCTTAATTAACACACATTATATATATATATATATATATATATATATATATATGATGTTGTGTGAAAAGTGCTTACCCCTTCCTGATTTTGGATTTTTTTTGCATGTTTGTGACACTTAAATGTTTCAGATCATCCAAAAAAGATTTAAAATTAGACAAAGATAACACAAGTTAACAGAAAATGCAGTTTTTAAATGAAGGTTTTTATTAATAACGGGGGGAAAAAATCCAAATTTCCATGTCCCTGTGTGAAAAAGTGGTTGCCCCCTAAACCTAATAACGGGTTGGGCCACCCTTAGCAGCAACAACTACAATCAAGCGTTTGTAATAACTGGCAATGAGTCTTTTACAGCGCTGTGGAGGAATTTTGTTCCACTCATCTTTGCAGAATTGTTGTAATTCAGCCACATTGGAGGGTTTTCCAGCATGAACCGCCTTTTTAAGGTCATGCCACAGCATCTCAAAGGGATTCAGGTCAGGACTTTGACTAGGCCACTCCAAATCCTTCATTTTGTTTTTCATAAGCCATTCGGAGGTGGACTTGCTGGTGTGTTTTGGATCATTGTTGTGCTGCAGAACCCAAGTGCGCTTCAGCTTTAGGTCATGAACAGATGGCCGGACATTCTCCTTCAGGATTTTTTGGTAGACAGCAGAATTCATGGTTCCATTTACCACAGCAAGTCCTTCAGGTCTTGAAGCAGCAAAACAGCCCCAGACCATCACACTACCACCACCATATTTTACTGTTGGTGTTCCTTTTCTGAAATGCCGTGTTACTTTTACACCAGATGTAATGGGACCTACACCTTCCAAAAAGTTCAACTTTTGTCTCGTCAGTCCACAGAGTATTTTCCCAAAAGTCTTGGGGATCATCAAGATGCTTTCTGGTAAAACTGAGACGAGCCTTTATGTTCTTTTTGCTCAGCAGTGGTTTTGGTCTTGAAACTCTGCCATGCAGGCCATTTTTGCCCAGTCTCTTTCTGACGGTAAGGTCATGAACACTGACCTTAATTGAGGCAAGTGAGGCCTGCAGTTCTTTAGATGTTCTTCCGGGGTCTTTTGTGACCTCTTGGATGAGTCGTCGCTGTGCTCTTGGGGTAATTTTGGTTAGCCGACCACTCCTGGGAAGGTTCGCCACTGTTCCATGCTTTCACCATTTGTGGATAATGGCTCTCACTGTGGTTCGCTGGAGTCCCAAAGCTTTAGAAACGGCTTTGGAACCTTTTCCAGAATAATGGATCTCAATTGCTGTGTTTCTCATTTGTTCCTGAATTTAATCATTGAACAATGTACATGTGCATTGAAAGGTTTAGAGAAAGTTTAACTCAGTTCATAGTTGTAAGTGTGACAAATTTGCCAAAAAAATAAGACATTGGGAAGGGGTCGAACACTTTTTCCCCACAACTGTACACACACACACACACACACACATATATATATATATGTATATCTGTGTGTGTGTGTGTGCGTGTGTGTGCGTGTGTGTGAATGAATACACAAAATTAGGGATGTCCTGATACCAATGCCAGTATCGGTACTCGCTCCAATACTGGCCTATTTTGCCGTACTCGTACACTGCCAACAGCACCCGATACTGGACGAAAAATGAGATACTTTCAAAACGTTGGCGGCGGTCAGAGCTGACCTTTTGTCCTCTCTCCCTCCCTCCCATCAGAGCTTCGGTACCCCCACATACAGTTTTGGACATTTAATTTAGGATTCACCTTGTCAGTGGTAAGTTTACTGCTAATTTGGTGTCCTACACTTTCCAAGTTTATGTTCGTTAAGCTGTTATGAGTTTAAATATGTAAAATTATGATGCATTGCTAAAATGCAGCAAACCGTAGCTGCATCAGAGGCTGTTTGCTTCTAACGACTTATTGTAAGCTTTTATTTCTTATGAGGTAGCATGCAGAGATGCTTCTCTTTATTTAAAATAAATAACCAAACCAAAAAAAAAAAAAGAAAGAAAAAAAAAAGAAAGAAAAGAAACGCCTTTCACTTGTTTCACTTATTTCACTTATCCCCATTATTCAGGTACTCGGATCGGTACTCGGTATCTGCAAGTACTCAAATGCAAGTACTCGTACTGCTACTTGGTTGGCAAAAAGTGGTATCGGGACATCCCTACACAAAATATTTTGCATATTCAGTGTTTTCCATTTATTACAGTGTCATCTGTCAGAATTATTGTTGAGAAAAAGGTTTCCACCAGGGGACAGAAGACAAGAACTGATTTGAGCAAGGTTTTTACCATAAAGTGGTAAAATAGGTCTCAGAAACAGTATTAATAAACGGTAGGATAAATTTATTACCAGATAAAGTGTACAGTATATGGTTGTTCTTCTTTTCCTATATTGTTTAAGGACATGCACAGCTCTCTGTGTCTGGCCTCACATAGGTCACTGGGATGCTCCTAAACATCTGTGTCCGGTTCCATCTGTCAGCACATAATTTATTTAGCAGACCAATGCTTTTCAGCTTTTACTGTACCATTACTGTCATCTCATCAGGATAAAATACAACTTTTCTGTTTTGGTAAATGGTTTCTCCCAATTAAATCTGCATTTGTAAATGCTAAGTTACTGCTGCATAAGTTTTATAGATGATATTAGTAGAACTTGACTGTGTAGGGTATTTTTTTGTGCATGTTCTTTAATTAAGGTGTACTGTGAGCAGACAGCGTCTTAAGACTAAGTTAAAGTAAAATCTACATGTAACATGTTTATAAATTAGTCCTCTGGTTATAGTTTGGAATCTATTTTGGTGTTCCTGATTACACCATGTGACACAACAAGTAAAAACCTGGAAAATGGTTATAAGTTAAAAAAAAAAAAGCTACATGTATATTAGTTTCAGCAAAGAATCCACAGCAACAAATGACAAGCTGCGTAAATGCAAATAGATGTTTGATGGAAGTGTAGAATTATTTCAATCAGTGGTATTTTCCTGAAATCAGAAAAAAAGGAAAAATAAGTCTTTGCTTGGTGAGAAAATTCAGACAAGACTTTCTTGATTGATAATAGGCTGAGAGATGAAGAAAAACTTGAAGAAAGTAAAAAGAAAATTACAAAGAAAGATGCATACACACACTTGATCAAAGCCGCCTTGTTTTATCTTTTTTCTTTTAGTCTGCAGCAGTTTTAACACTGTTGCCAACTACTCAGTATATTGACTGTCCTAACAGTAACTAGCAGTCGCCAATTGAAGCCATAATCTAATTTGCATTATGGGTCTGGTACATTTAATTCTAATAGATGCTGTAGCAGAGAGGAATAAAGTCACTGAAGAGCAAAAAGTGAAAAAAAAATACCATAGATACAGTATCTAGAACCACAAAAAACTTTCCTCTGTCAATATTTTGTGTTTTAGGTTAGTTTCATTGAGTCCAGTTTTGTTTTCAATTAACGGTCTACAAAACATTACAGTACTTTTAAATTCTTTTTTTTTTTCTTTTTTGCCACACAGTTCATTTATACAGTGGCTTGCAAAAGTATTCATACCCATGACCAAAACTAAATTGCTCAGAAAAGAACAAAGCAAAAGTGAGTTTCACCTTTTTATATGAAAGGAAATAGCACAAACACAACAATCCATCACTGTTCTTGTTCGTAAGCGCTCTTTGCTATGAATAGGTTGCATAAGTTTGACACACTAAGTCATTAAGTCACAATCAGTACTTGGTTGCAGCTCCTTTGGCAGCAATAACAGCTACCAATCGCTTTGGATAGCCAGCAATGAGTTTTGTGCAGTGGTCCTTGGACAGTTTCGCCCACTCCTCTTTGCAATACTGCTCCAGCTGAGTCAGGTTACTTGGTGACCTTCGGTGGACAGCAATCTTCAGATCCCTCCACAGGTTTTCTATTGGATTGAGATCTGGGTTTTGACTGAGCCAGTCTAGAACCTTCACTTTCTTCTTCCTGAACCATTCTTGTGTCACTCGAGCCGTATATTTTGGATCATTATCCTGTTGAAAGGTGAACTTCCTCCCAAGCTTCAGGCTTTTTGCAGATTTGAAGACGTTTTCCTCCAGGATGTTGATGTATTTTGCACTATTCATAATCCCTTGCACACGGACAAGCTCACCAGGAGGAAGAGAAACAGCCCCATAGCATTATATTCCCACCTCCATGTTTCACGGTAGGGATGGTATGAGCTGGATCATCAGCTGTGTCAGTACTTTTTGGCACATTGAGTGAACTTGCGATGGCTACATAGCTTTGCCCATCTCTATGCTTCTCTACAACTTTCTTTCTGAGGTCTTCTGAGAGCTCCTTGGACTTCATGACTGTTGTCTGCTGACAAGCATGGGATGACTGTGGACAGGTGACTATTGGGCACTAATTATGGGGAGCAATCAAGGATATACAAATCACCTGGGACTGAATACCGCCCTGTGACACTGTGAGGCAATAGTTTATAGTGTGCAATCATTTTCGACTCAAAATAACATCTTTGGTGCAAGGGTGTGAATACTTTTGCAACAATGAAATACAGACTTATACAACCTATTCATAGTAAAGAGTGCTTACAAACAAAAATAGTGATGGATTGTTGTGTTTGTGCTATTTCCTTTCATATAAAAAGGTGAAACTCACTTCTGCTTTGTTCTGTTCTGAGCAATTGAGTTTTGGTCATGAGTATGAATACTTTTGCAACCCACTGTAGGCATTAATATCTGACAGTAAGCCAGGGCAGGATCAGTCTGGTTCAGTAGCAGGTGAGGCTGAGGAAGCTGCTCACCATCATGATATATGTTGTCCAGTAAGTGTTCTGTGCGCTTCCGCTCAAGCAGTTTCGTCTCAGCCTTCATATGGTCGTCTGACTCAGACGGATCACGTAGTTTAAACAGCTGCCACTACCCAACCAACGTTCCCAGGATATAAACATCGATCACAACGCTGAATCAAAGGTTTGGTCCCTTTGTGCTTATTCTTGTGCCGTTTCGGGGAATTAAAATGTTTCTCAAAAACCGGGAAAAACGATTAAATGCAAGTCTGCTCCTCTTAAGCCTAATTTATAGTCGTCCGTAAAGTTATCTATGTAGGTTACGGAGAGTCTGTCGGAGAGCCTCTACATTGTCTCTGGCTGCACAAAATATTCAAAATCGCACGTTCTCTTTTTCTTTCTTTCTTTCTTTTAGATCAATATCCAACCCCTCCTGTGTTTGTCCCTGTTTGTCTAGAGCTCTCGTGCTCTCACCACAATGTAAACAGTGAATTTCTTCTTCTACGCTTGCATCATCGGCAGAGTAGGCTCTGAACGCCGAGGCTTCCATAGTTTCGTGACCGTGCATGTGCGTGCTTCATGGATGTAAACAATACTCCATTTTAGGCTCTAAACATATAGTAAATGACGTCATTTCGAGTAAATTCTGGACGCTACCCACTCAGGGCACTTGGACTACATGGGACGAGCAGTATGGAGGAATATTGACAATTTTTTGTGGACTTTTATGGACCTATTTGGCTCGAACCCTGACGAACTCCATTGGGGGGAAACAAGAAGTCGTCCTCATCTCCAGCTGCATTTGACATATCAAAAAAGTGCTCCAGAGTTTTGCTCACCATCAGGGTAAGTGGAAAATAAAGTTAAATCATTCTGAGGGTGAACTATTCCTTAAAGTAAAAACCTACCCAAACCAAATTACAAACAACAAAAAAGTAAGTAAAATCACATTTTTTCTCTCCCCTGTAAAATAATAATAATGTAAAAATATTATTTTAGTGCCTAAGGGAAGCCTGCATCCTGGATCTGCCTCTGGTATGTTCAGGCCCCATTGCGACTTGTGAGTCTCTTGTTTTTTTTTTTTTACTACATTGCTAGCATGTTTGCACAGTACAAATGTATGCCTTATTATGTTTTGTCTATGTTCTCTCTTCAGCTTATGCTGTGGGGCAATTTATGCGGGTAACCAAGACACATTGTTTGAAGACTGGAACTGTATACTCTGATTTTTTTTTTTTTTAATACAAAGTTGAAATGAAAATTTGGTTTTTGTGTGTTTTGTAAAAAAAAAAAAAAGTCTTTTCTGATAACTGAAAGGGTCTACATCCAGTGTGCAGGTCCTTTTGTGGGGTCGGTTCAAATTAACAATAATAATAATAATAAAATATCCTATTTGTCAGGAGGGATACCTGGCTGGCACCCCATTAAACCGTCACACTTCAAAGGGGAAAAAGGAAAGTTGTGATGTGTTTTTAGGCAATACTGCTCTCGCATGTAAAAGCTGAGGCATGGAGGAGAAATGAGACTCACTTAACTTATTGCCAAAGAAGTCAAATAGTCTAATAACTGATGTCTGACCTAAAACAAGCAGACACGTTGCCAACTGGCTTGCTGGGAGATTGGCACTGACGGAAATGACAAAATAATAGAGGGATGTGAGGTAAACTTACAAGGTCACCAAGCTGAAACATAATCATCTACACCCATATGTTTGGCTGCTGGGCTTATATTTTTCAAAAATGATCCCAATTTGCCATTTTATATCGACAAACCTATCAATCTCCCACACAATCCGTTTACTTCCTGTTATATCAGCAAACAGTACAAATTGTAGTGCCTTGCAAATCGGGGTTGCTGATAATATAAACCACCACCCAGTACCTACTATGACCAAATCGCACCCTGCTTCCACAATGCATCCCACCAATTACTGTCATGCCATTGGCGGTGAAGAGATCAACAATACGATCGTTAGCTTATATTAGCTAACAGACAGTGAGAGGAGAATGCCACAGGGGTATGTGAAGTTTAACACATGTTGCAAGCAAAATGAAGACAATTATTTTCAATGCACTGCACTCAGCTATGCACACGCTGCTGTGTAGCATATCGCTGATCCCTCTAATGGATTACCACAGTGGCCACATATTCAAGGGTGGGCCCTTGTCGCTCTCGGGTATGACCTCGTTTGCTATACTTTATCCTGCTGTGTTCAAGAACTTCATTCTGCCATGCCTGTTCTCACAGAGGCATCTGTAGCGAGAGGTCCACCACAGCAGTTTGTCATGTTCACATAATCCAGAGTGATGTTTCCCTAATTTGTTTCTCTATTCTAATAACCTTGCATATAAATAGTTACTGTAAGCTTGTGTGTTTCGTGCATTTTCACCTCTTGTGCCTCAGAGGAAATTAGCATTTGAATTTGTAATCATGTCCCTTTTTAAGTTGCATCGCATGCAGAAGCTGAAATGAGGAGACAATTAACCTGCACAGCTAAGTGGACAAGAGGATCTGACAAAAATAGCTCAGAGGAAAATGAAGTCAAGTTGCATATTTCACAAGCTGTTCTAATCAGGTTGACTGCGGGTAAAGACTTCATCATCCAGTCTTAATAACATGGCATGTAATATGATTTGAATTACTATACGGTGATTTAATGCACCTCTCAGTTCTCAATAATATATGTATATGTGAGTGTACACTGTATGAATGTGGGAGGAATGATGATGAAATGTGCAGTAGAGGAAAAAAAAAATTCCTCCAATCATGGAGTTTAGTTGAATCAGATTATATAAATCTGTTGACAGGTAGTTTGTTTTGTTCTTCTCTGCTGTGTGAACTTACCAAGAACTTAAAAAAAGAACTTCGGCAGATTAACAACATATTTTCACCATTTTTCAGTGTTTTGAGATGACTGTAAGCATGTAGGGTTTTGAAAAATTGTCTCAGCTCCTGAGGGAGCATGTAATCCGTTAACTCATTTGAAAGCATGAAAATCACCAAAGAAGGATGTACGTTTTTTAAGTCCCCTCCTGAGCTGAACACACAAGATAAAGGAAAAGAAGCCCGCTACCCCAGTGCCAAAGAGCTGAGGCTGAGTCTGTGGCTTGAAATTTGGCGCCATAATAAAAGTTAGCTCGGTGGATACACATTATCTGCCAACTCTCCCAATCTGCATTCTCCAATTAAGATTTACTCCAGTTTTCTTGAAAATGCAATTTTTTACATTCAAACGAGTACTTCTCAGATTTTCTCCCACATTGCTACACATTGTGTTTAAATTATGGCAGTAGCAAAGTGTAAAACAGATAGATGTCATTTAGTTTCAGTTAACACGCAAACTGCCCACCACTACGAGTTTATTGTACTATTGCGTGTAAGATAATCTTGAACATTCCTGCATAACTATATTGTATTCTTTAGTCTAAACACAGCTGGATAAAACAAACATATTTAAAAATTTAAGGCCAGGAACTTCAGGAGCACGTCTTTAAGCAGTAAAGGTTGGGCAGGGTTGGGTTTTGACATCAGAACAAATTGCTAATGGCACGCACAAACCCCGCACAGCCATGTTTATGAGGGAAAGGTAGTCCTTTTAATTTAGCTATACATTGAGCAGGGAAAAAACAGCAGGTAATTAGTTTCCTGTGAGATTAATACCTTTTGCTTAATTTTTCACCTGTACAGAACTGTACCTTCTACTGTACCTCACATTTGTTATTCAGAAACACAATTGTGCTGTTTTAACTGAAAAGCTTTCAAAAGACTTTCATGCCAACAAAGTGACGTAAATTCACCTTTCAGCATTCATCTGTGGGATTGCTGCTACATATATATATATATATATATACTAAAAAAGGGAAAATAATCTACATTTTCATGCAATTAGGCCAGAGAACTGGTTGCCAGTTTTAGCATGAAAACAGGGCAACAGAAGTAAACTGAGACTTTGATTTGTGTGGTGAAAAACCTCTGGTGTTTTCTCCTGCCATTAAGATCTGTAGAGGCTTTCATGGGAACTAATGCTGGGACTAACAGATATTTTAATACTTATACTTTACTTTATCTACTGTAGCTTTAAAGCAGGCTGAGTTCTTATGATGAGTCTGTCAAGTTGCACAAAGTAAAACACCATCCGTCTTTGCTCAGAGGGACAGAAAGTCAGGGTTATTATTAATAAGTGGAGGAGAGAGAACATTACACTGGCAAGCTGGCTCATGAGCCAGCAAATTGAGCTGCAAGTACTAAAGCATCACAGAGATAGGTCATCAAGATACCCAGAGTGGAGCTAACGATTTTTTTTTTTTTTTTTTTTTGGGGGGGGGGGTATAATAAAGCAGAATCCTCCAAAACAGAAGCAGATTTCCTGGACTGACCACTATCTGTGCAGAAGAATGTGAGCAATTTAATGAATGCAAGCTGTTAACTTCTTGAAGTAATTCCTTAACTTGCTGGATTTGTTCTTGTCTGCAAAAATACAATAATGAAATATTTCATCACTGATTGCTGTGATCAAGCACTTGTTGTATTGTTTTTAAGGGTGAGGCTTTGATAACAAACAATCTAATTAATTAGGGGCGTTGAATGAATCAATTTTGATCAATCACATTTTAATAGCATAAAAATAGGTGCCTCCAAAAGCAAATATATATATATATATATATATATATATTGAAATGGATTTTAGTGGATGACTGAACCAAATGATAGACACATAGTAAATTAAATCTCTGTTAATATTTGGAAAGATGCATTTAACATTTAATTGCAATTTAACTTTAAAATGTAGAGAATGAAATAAAAAATATCCCTGGTCCAAACTCAACAGACCTAAGGTTAACTAGTAATTTTAAGTACTTTAACTAACATATTCGGTGGATCCCTAATTAAGTCTTCAAGATGTTATAGGACTGTATAGGTGCATATATATATATACATACGTATATATATATATATATATATATATATATATATATATATATATATATATATATATACACACACATATATATACACATATATAAGACTTCATTTGCAAAAACAGACAAACACCATTGTGGAAAAATGGAGTTAACTGCTTTTCGTCGCTGTCACGTAACCTCCTATCTCCATTTTACATCATTAAAACCTTCTACTTCCTGTAAGCTTGATTTGCCAGCAGCAGCAGTGGTTTTCATCTTGGAACTCTGCCATGCAGGCCATTTTTGCCCAGTCTCTTTCTGATGGTGGAGTCATGAACACTGACCTTAACTGAGGCAAGTGAGGCCTACAGTTCTTGGATGTTGTTCTGGGGTCTTTTCTAACCTCTTGGATGAGTCGTCGCTGTGCTCTTGGGGTCATTTTGGTTGTTCGGCCACTCCTGGGAAGGTTCACCACTGTTCCATGTTTTCACCATTTGTGGATAATGGCTCTCACTGTGGTTCGCTGGAGTCCCAAAGCTTTAGAAATGGCTTTGTAACCTTTTCCAGACTAATAGATTTCAATTACTTTGTTTCTCATTTTTTTACTGAATTTTTTTTTGGGATCGCAACATGATGTCTAGCCTTTAAGGACCTTTTGGTCTACTAAACTTCGTCAAGCAGGTCCTATTTAAGTGATTTCTTGATTGCGAACAGCTGTGGCAGTGATCCAACCTTGGTGTGGCTAGAGAAATTGAAATAAGCTTTCCAAAGATGTGATAAACCACAGTTAATTTATGTTTCAACAAGGGGGGCAATCCCTTTTTCAAACAGGACCATGGAGGTTTGAATCCCCCCCCTCACTAATAAAAATCTTCATTCAAAAACTGCATTTTCTGTTTACTTGTGTTATCTTTGACTCACATTAAAATGTGTTTGATGATCTGAAACATTTAAAGGGACTTGAGGCAAGATTAAGAAACGAAACTCGCGATTGGCGCTTCAGGTAACTGCAGCCACGAGCCAAGCCGTCACGGGAGCGTGCACAAACTGAAGCTATAATGTTGTTTACTCACCTTTTTCTCCGTAGTTACACTTACACTTTTTAGTGTCTTTCAGTTGATCTGGATCGTTTGCTGACGGCAGAATAATCCATAACAATCGCTTACAGTGTTTGAATTTACGGCGACCGGCTTCGTCCTATATCAAAACAGCGGATGTAGCGTCATGTGACGTCACGTCCGCATGGCAGAGCTGGAAAACTATAATGTTGTTTACTAAGGTTTTTCTTCGTAGTTACAATTTTTAGTGGCCTTTCAGTTGATCTAGATCGTATTCTGATGGCAGAAGAATCCATAACTATCGCTTACAGTGTTTTTATTTAACGTGACCGTCTTTTTCCTGCATCATAACTGCGGATGTGGGTCATTTGACGTCACGTCCGCAGGGCAGCGCGGGAAATTCGGACACCGAATTGCAGCGCATTTTGCAGCACACAGCCTGTTCAAGGCAACGGAGAGAAACATGGGTGGAAACGTTATTTTTGGTATTTAGCGCTTCATCACACATTAGTATGAAAAAAAGGGACATTCATGTTTGTTTTTTTTTCAAATTCCTGCCTCAAGTCCCTTTAAGTGTGACTAACATACCAAAAAAGTAAGAAATTAGGAAGGAGGGAGAACTTTTTCACACAGTATGTATATATTTATATATATATATATATTTATATATATACATACACATTATATATACATCCAACTGTATAGGGTAGTTTGTGTCTAAAATAAGAAGGAATAGTAGTTTGGAAGCAGCTTGGGGTCTCTGTAACTGCTTGAGTGCTGCCCGGTTAAAGCATGGGGGTGGCCAGTGATTGGCCACCCCATAGCTCCGCCCTTGCCAATACTACTTCATCTGACTTTCTTCTCTCTTGTGGCACATATAATGTAATAAAGATTTATTTGCCTTTACTTAAAAAAAAAAAAATCCAGTCCTTGAAATGAAACCCATAGCTGAAATCTGCTGTTCTGCATGGCAGGTAAAGAAGGTACTGTTGTCTAGGAAAACTAATCGATCTTAAAGGATCAAGCAGAGGTCCAACCTCTTGGATTTGATTGACAGACAAAGTCATTCTGCTGAAAAACATTATAAAATAAAATAAAAAAAAAAGGCCATTGTTAAAATTGGCATTATGGAATAAAAATTGACTTGGGGAAAAAAAAACGTTATTCATTTTATAAAATCAGAGAATGTTTTAAAAGTAATTATTTAATAAAATATGATATTGTGAAAACAGTCATTATGAAATATTCAATTATAATAAAATAATAAGTAGATATTAAGAATTATGATATATATTTAACAATAAAGTTACCTTTTATCACGATTTTATTGTGATATCATGTGTTTGTCTGTTATTCATCAAAATGGTATTTATTTCATTATACTGGTCTTTTTTTTTTTTTTTTTTTTTTTTTGTTAATTATGAATATTTTCGTGTTCTATACTTTCTGTCCCAGCCAATCAATCAGCTGAATTTTGTTCTTCTGTCTTGATGGTGAGTGGTTGTTTCAGGGGATACTGTCCCTAGTGAGCAGCTGATGTAACTGTGTGACATTGTCCATGTGGTTTGGTCTGCTTGGGTCACGTTCATTAAGAAATCAAAGCAATCCTGACAAAGGTGTAATTTTTTTCAGAATTACCCATCCAGAAGACCCAAGTCCTCCGAACTGTCCAGCAGTCCAGACTAGTGAGTGCACCCTAAAATATTCGCTGTGAACTGGTAAATGAAAAAAAAAGAACTGTCGTTTATCTCTCAACCCTCTAGAGATCCTGTGTCAGGATAATTCTGCTTTTTCTGCATCCGGGGATCAGTGAACGGGTGAACTGACCCAATGACCAGGTCAGTGACCTGTGTGGTTCACTGACCTAAATAACCGGGTCTGTACAGCATTTCAAATTGCATTTTATGTCACATGTGAAGCTTTTTGAGTTTTATCACCCTGAAAATTGGGGAAGCAAGAGTGTTGGATGTTGAAGCATAAGCAGGAATAACAAGCCAGTGGTCATCACTGAGGAACAAATGGTAAGCATTCACCAGCTGTATTATTTGGATCCAGGAAAAAGAGATTAAAATGCTATTTCTTTATGAAATACATGCACTTGTGCACACTTTGGGATTTTGTGTATTTTATGACTGTCTTTATATAAGCCTGAACACATTTTCACCTGTGATAAACCAGAGCATTTTCTCTACTGCTTATAACCCGATGGACACAGAAAAAAAATCTCCAGCCTCTCTGAATTCAAAACAAGTTATTGAGATTCACCAGTGTTACTTTATTAATGCAGAAAAACGACAAAAGTATGCACCATTAGGGTGGCAACAGAGAGAAGTGGGGAAAAAAAGCAATTTCCAAAAGCAAGATCTAACTAATCAACAACTCTCTTTTCCAGCCCATCTGATATACAAATTGTGCCTAATGAACCCTGCAAAATCAATTACCTAGGTAATACTTTGCATGCAGGGGAATCCAAACACAGAATGCATGATGCATACGGAAACAGACATTACTCACTGCAGATTATTTTGCTCCATTTACATTGCATTAGCACCTGAAACTGCAAACTGACTGCTGTGTATTTCTCCGTCATGTTCATTTCATTAAAATGCAACTGGGCCAGATAGAGAAACTGTAACCATGAAACAGCTAGTTGAAGCATCCTTAACATCAAATACTGTTATCTGATTAATGTTGCAACACAGGGAGGACAAACAAATAATATCCAGCCAGTATCTTGGAATACAGTGGCTAGTACATATCATACTGTAATACAGCATAAAGTATTTAGGTGACTACACAAGCGTACTTCTTTTTGCCGATAATGTTTTTGCATGTGTGTTAAGCTCTGACATTTTGGCATGAAATAGTGTGTTACCCATACAGAGATAACATTTCTAATGTATTGTGTGACCAAAATGTAGTTTACGTGCAGACAGCACAGAGAGAGTGTGTGTTCTTTGTGCCGCCTTGAGACTTTTTGATTAAACATATATCCAGACTTTATCTAGCCTCTGGTAGGAAGTCATTTCCAGAATAAATAGGCTTTTGTAATATGTCAGACTAATAATGGAAAGAAGCATATCACCTACTCTGGGTATAACTCATGCTTCGGTGCTTGCCGTGCTGCATTTACAGTAAAGCGGTATGTGATTAACAATATCATTCTGAGGAAAAAGTAGTTGAACTCTACAGTGAACTTAAAAAAAGCTGTTCCATAGCTCTCTGCAGTAACATAGTGGGGAAATTTCAGTTTCTGAGAAGTGAGGCACAAATCTAAATCTGGCATCATGAATTATTAAAGCTCCCTTTATGGAGCTTTCTTCAGAGGAAAATATCCAGCGCAGTATAGTACAACCTTGAAATCAAATGGAGCAGAGTAAAAGTGCCAAATGTAATGCCAAAAGTATTTCCATCAGTGTTGTTTTGCACTTGAATGTAACGACAACTTCACTCAGAATATGAGGAACAACCTCAGGGCTGAAAACAAGAAGTGACACAAATGTTTTAGTCTCTTTATTTGGTTTGGTCTTTTCCAGTGATTGTTTGAATTCATGCATAGAGGAAATAACTTGACTTATCCTATGAGATGACAAGATGACGACAAAAGAGCAGATTTACTTCTTCTTAATATCACTAGACAATAAATAGCTTTGCTTTGGAGGTGAGTGTCACTTGTGGATAAATCACCTCTCTCTGTGTCAGCCAACTCTGCATGCCTTTGTGAAATTGCTTTTTTAGTCTGAATCGCATTTACAAAACATTTTTATCTCATCCTTTAAAGTATTTCCAAATGCCATTTCAGTTGAGTCTCTGCAGGGAAGCTGAATACAAAACTCTTTTATGGGCTTTTCATCCATTTGATTTGCACTGTGGAGTGTTTGGGTTGCATACTTGTTTCAAAGAACACTCTGCATCAAAAGGCATCTTTACTTTCTCACACTATAAAACTGTAGATGTGGATTCAGGACATTTTGCTCAACCTGAAATGAGAAAAGAAATTTACCAGATAGATGCTATAAAGACTAAGGCCCTGATGTACGAAAGGTTTGCACGTATTAAAGCGCCAACTTGATTGCAAAGCCAATAATAAGCCACAGTTGATTTACTCACAGGGCGCTAGGAGGTCTGTACCTGCTAAATGGGCAAGTTAGTACACACAAACTATTTTGCGTGTCTGCCATTGATGAATATGCAATCTGGGTGTTTCTGCCAGAACATTCAAAATATTGGGAGGAGAATATGCAAACAACTTAGCTTTATACATGCAATGTGATTTATCAACCATGCAACGGAAAGCGGGCACAATTTTTTGTGTCTATTTTAGCACGTCTGAAAAGCAGGTATTCAGTGGTAGGTTCATGCCCTGATGCCTGGAACAGTGCTGCCTGCAGGACTATAGACGTGCAGCATTGGGTCAAAATCATTTCTCATGAGATATGCGGGCAACATGTCAAGTTTTCATTATTTATTTAAATAACAATCAACATAACTTTTTAATGCAGGTTTATTCTAGAAAATTGAATCAGAACATTGGTAATTGTAGCATAATAGTAGTTAAAGCTGAAATTAATTATGTCTTTATATTTTCCTTTATTTTTCACATTTTTTTTATTTGGATCAGCTCCTGTGAGGGGGACCCAACTGCAGTCACGAGACATCGCCATATATCCAGTCCACGCCGGAAGTCCTAATCGGAAGTTTGTTCTTCATGTCACTTACTAAAATTTAGCCCTACCCCTACCCCTGGGATAGCTAACCCTAACCCTAACCACCCGACTTCACCGAACGCATCAGTTTGCAAGCTGCAGATAAATACGCTTAGAGGTGTTTAACTAACTTCCGCTGTATATATCCTGTGTGGATTGGATATATGGCGGCGTCCTTATCGGTAATTGTAACTGCAGTTAGGTACTCTTGGCTCCTGTGGGTGGCTCCTCTCCAGACCATGGCTGCTGTTCTGCTGCTGCTGCTCTGAGATTGCTGACCTGCATAAAGTTGGCCCCCCACCCCACACAAAACTCAGTGAAAATCACCAGCACGAACGTACCACAAGCTATTGATTGTTACGGCCGCCTGTACAGTATATTAACCTCTTCTGTCTTCATTTTCTGTACATGCAAATCCTCCTGCTCCATCCCTCCGTTCCAATTGGCCTGGCATCACACCACCTTCATCTCCTCCCTCCCCCCTGACTAACGATTGATCAACACACCTGGAGCTGCTTCCCTGCAGCTATAAAAGAGCTCACAGATATTCAGTCTTTGACAACTGTTTGACTTGGGAACAGTTAGTCCTTATTTTGTTCTTTTTGTGGGGTTTTTTTGGTGACTTTAGTTTGCTTGTGTTAATTTGAGTTTCTTTGGTTTTTGCTTCCCAGGTGTTTTGTTGGTTAATGGTTAGTTGCTAATTTCCCTTGTGTTGTCTTTGTGTTGTTTGTGTTTTACACTGGTGATAGTTTGGTGTTGGGATAGCTAGGTCTTGTTTTGGTTACAGGTTTTAGCTTATTGGTGCTGCTCATTCCCTTTTTGGTTCATAGATTAGGTTTGTGTTGTTTTCCCCCTTTGGCTCTTTAGTTTGACTTTGTCTGTCTTTTGATTTAATTTGTTTGAGCAGCATCTCTAACCCCATCTCCTTTTCATTTTACAGTTTTTCCAGGTTTTGTTCATGCCTTAATCACCTCCTGAACAATAAAACAATCTTACTCCATCATTCCACCTGAAACCAGTCTTTTTGTCACATCTCTGATCCCTAGCAGAGCTGGGATGTAACAAAGTGGGGGCTTCTCCAGCATCCTTTTCCCTTGTTGCTGGTTAAAAGTTAGTTTTGTTCTGAGGTATTTTAGGACTTGGTATGATCACCAGGGTGAGTTTGACCACCCCTGAGTTCTGCAGGGGTGAGGGGCTAATTACAGTATGCAGGTCCAGCACCTGGAATTGTGCCAAGGAATAATGTCAGACTATTTTCAACAGCGTCTCCCTATCCATGTCCCCGTCAACTGGCCTGTTCTCAGTATCCACAGGGAAACCTGTAGTATTGTTTTTATTTTATGAATGAATGAAAAGAAAATACTTTATTCATCCCAGAAGGGAAATTCAGTATAGTAAAAGCTCACTTTTTTTTTTTTTTTTTTTTTTTTTTTAAATAAACAAAAAAGTCAGTCAGTCTTGTTCTTTAGGGTGATGGCTGCTGGCAGGAATGAATTTCTGTATCTCTCCTTCCTACAGCGAACTTGACGCAGCCTCCTACTGAACACACTGTGTTGATTCTTCACTGTGTTGTGGAGAGGATGGGAAGTGTCCTCCATCATCTTCATCAGCTTGTGCAGCATTCTTTTTTGAACGATCAGCTCCAGCGGCTCCAGAGTTATCCCCAGCACAGAACCAGCTTTCTTGATCAGCTTGTTAAGTTTCTTCAAGTCTCTGATTCTGATGCTGCTGCCCCAGCAGATGCTGCAAAGCTAATTGCACTTTCTACAACAGACTTTTTGTAGAAGATCTGCAACATCTTGGTGCAGACGTTGAATGATCTCAGCTTCCTTAAGACGGAGAGTCTGCTCTGACCTTTCTTGTAGATGTAGTCACTGTTGCATTTCCAATCGAGTCTGTTGTCCAGCTGAACTCCAAGGTATTTGTAGTTCTCCACCACCTCCACCTCCTCTCCCAGGATGTAGACAGGACTATGCTGCTTATTCTTGCTTATTCTTGCTCCTCCTGAAGTCAACAATCATCTTCATCTATGGTTATTATACTTACTTTACATTCTATATTTTATTTTCCTCATATTTGCATGTTATATATCTGGAACTAATATCTGTCTATCAGGTTGAATTTCAGTTTGCGTTTACCACATGCTTTCCTGAACTGTCCATGGCAAAGCAATAACATATGCTAAACCCTCATTTAAATACTGCTGTTTGCAGTGGGGAACCCTCAGGGCCTTCTACGACATTCAGAGAAGGCCATATACAGTATATATATATATATATATATATATATATAATTAAATTTATTTAATTCTATAATACATTTAATACATTTTCTGTCATCTGTGTTATAAGGTTAGGCCAACTGTCAGAATGTTATCCAGTCAAAATCGTCCATATCTTAACAGATATGGACGATTTTGCTGAAAAGTAACAAATAATATAAAACGGACTATAAAAAAGTTGAAAGAAAATGAATTATCGTGTCCACCTCCTCTGTTGAGTGCTCTTCCTTGGCCCTGAAGAGCATCAAGAAGTACACCAGTGCTGGACAGGATCAGCTTGTTGCTTTTAGACTGATGTCCATGGAGAAAGGACTTCTTATGGAACCAAGCCAAAGGATAAACTGTAATTAAGATGCTGACATCGTCCACCTCACAAAGAAAGACCTGTGGATGGATTGTGTTTTAATCTAGTAAGGTAGGCCTGTGTTGTAAATCAGCTGTTATTCACACGGGATTAATATTATGGCTCAGGGAAACTTTTGGGTCATTCACCTTTATTGTGTGGAGGTTGTTTGTAAAACAGGCAAACTGCCTGTCGTTGAAAGTGCGAGCTGATCCCTGCAAGTTTTTTTTTTTTTTTTCTAAGGGTTTTTATTTTCCGTCTTGCCCCCCTGCCCCTTACTGTGTAGAGAATTTAGGTGGCGTTGCAGAACGTATACAGTAAATGTAAATTAAGACTTAAATTTGATGTTATATGTGCATTTAGTAATACTATATGTCATTGTTTCATTGCGCTGTCCATAGTTTTTTTTTTCTTTTTAATTTGTCAGTGATAGTTTTACAACAAATAAACTCAAACACTCTCAAAACTGAACGCAAGTATATGATTGTGTGCAGAAATGTGGTTTGAACCACATACACTTTTGGCATCCTTTACCTTAAAGGTTGAATATGGAACATTTTCATTAAAAGCTATATTTAAAAACAATAATTATACCTTCATGAGTCATTTCGAGGGGTGCAGAATGAAAATACAACATTTCCTAAAAAATATTATATTTAACCTGAAATAAGTATAAAATAGATTTTAATGGGTTTTACAATGGCATTATATTTATATCTACAAGCCAATACAGTACACGCCACCATTGCAGGTTGCCAAATACAATCTCTGTGTGGCAGTAGTATGTTGGGCACCATTAGGCTGGCACAGAGGGAAACAGTGGAGTCAGCACTTTAAAGAGCGGCTTTATTATCCTTTTTTGAAGAGAAGTGACCTAAAAAGAGCAAAAACTGGAGTAAATTTTGGTGAAGACTACACTAGATGGACCCACATAAATATTTTCCACGGCATCGAAAAGCGGAAATGGTGACTTTCCTCCTGGATCGTTAAGCTAACTTGTTTGCTAACATGGCTAATGATAGCTGTCAGTTATAAACTCCTCTGCATTACTTGTTGGACCACGTTCAGGCTGTTGGTCACTTGCGTATCGGCAGCGAGCCCGGCAACCAAGCAGCTGGAGTTGTTTTTCTGCCATTGCAACTACAACCAACACACATGATGTCGCTGTTCTGTCCGTGTTCCATATTACACCTTTAACACAGGTTGTATTTAATCTTTGACTCTGAAAGAGGAGAAAATGCAAAAGATGAGGCAAAACGAAGTTTAACAAAATCCTTCCTGTTGTCCCAACTTTGAGTAATCCCTGTACTTTATTATGAACAATTTATGCCTGGATCAGACTACACGATTCTTTTCATTGTTCAAAACAGTCGCTATGTCAGATTAACAGAAAATCGGACGGTGTCTTGTTACTCGCAAGTGGTCACACTTCAAGAATGGCTCCAGTCACAACAACCATCTGATCATCGCGTGGTGTCGCAAGAGACGGCGCGAGACGGGGGCGAGACGGGTAGGCGGGACAAGCAGCTGTCAATCAGTCATGGCAACAGATGCACTGATGCCCCAGCTCCACAAATCTCTCCTCCGTTCCACTGCTCCACCGGAGAGCAGCTGTCTCTCCCCCTTTTCGCCATTGCTGTTTGTGTACAGCCACTACTGAGTGGTCCCTCTGTTAATTGGTGGAAGTGAGGGGCACACTGTCCTTCTATTGGTTGATATGTACAGGTAGGAACTCATCGCAGGACATGTCACACTAGGCAGACAAACCCCCAATATTCTGACATGCCAGTCTTTCCGCATCGCGTTCGTGAAGTGTTGCAGACGCCAAATCGCCACTTGCTGATTGTGTCACACTACATGGAGCGAAGACATGACGTTCTGCGATCCGACAACGCAGAATCGGGCACGACAGTGAGCGACTGTCTGTGACGTCTCTTTCGGGCCAAAATTGGGTTAAATTCGTGTAGTCTGATCCAGGCTTTGGTAAACACAAAGAGGTCTGCGTATCTTAAATGCTGTTGTACATCTTCAAAATTTATGCTGTGAACACCACAAATGGAGGCAGATGTTCAAGAGACAAATATCCTAAAATATTTTCAATTTTTACAAAAGATGAGCATGGGTCTGACTTTAGCACAGTGAAGTGACCTAAAATTTCTTTTAGGCTACAGTAAAGCTGAAACTTAGCAGAATCTCTGATGATCAGCGAAACTCTGATTTATAATAAGAATCAGAGAAAGGCAACACTCGCTTTTTCAACCAGATTATCTCTACCCCAGGAATTCAACCACTTTCATGACAGAAAATGATTTTCTAATGTTTATATCACTTAAAACTATTAACAATTAGAAAAAGAAAAGCTGATATAATTTTGTTGGAGCAGAATCTCTTCACTTGACTGAATGTGTCTATAAAATTCTCAGAGAGAAGTAGGTTGCTAAAATGCACTTAATTTGGCATGATAGATTGAGTCCATGCTTCAGTGGCTGTAATTGAATCTGTGACCTATTTCTTCAGAGGAAAATTGTCTCTTGGGTTATTTGTCACCATACATTTTAATGGAATTCAATAGACTGGCACTGAATTTATACATTTTCATCCAATATCAGTGTTGTCCCTCCAATCAGTTGTTTTGAACTTAGTCCCTTTTATAAAGTTTATTTCTAATCTGTAAACCAAACAGGCTCATGCTTGTCATGATGGAGATGCTTCTTAAGAATTCATCATGTTAAAGACTATAACAGAAAAACAGACCTCACGTGGACATGTCCCGCAGTGGTGTCTTTCTGTCCCATCCATCTCTCAGAAATCACAATATAGGTAAACAAGGTCCAGTCATTACTTCATGTAACATCTCCATTGGCACAGATAATTGTTTTTCTTTTTTTTTTTTTCCTTTATCAAATTTTCTTTGTTTTTTTTCTCTGATGGAGTGTGTATGTGGGGACGTCTTTATATCATTGTGTGGACCAGAACCTGAGAAAACACGACATTCTGAGGACATTTGCAATTGTGGGGACATTTTGGGTGGTCCACACTAAGAAAACAACCCTTTTTGGAGGGTCAAGATGTGGTTTTACAGTTTAGGAATTAGGTTTTGGTTAGGGTTAGGGGTAGGTTTAAGTTAAAGGATAAGTTTCTTTTTTTTCAACCTGGACCTTATTTCTAGGAGTATATACGTGCATTTACTCACCGGTAAAGTATCTGCATCACTTTGAGTCCTTGGGAAGATATAACATTGAGTCGCTTTCGATAATCGTCCAGTATCATGGCGGAGACGGGGCAGCCAGTATTTTAGACATTTTCTGCAGCAAAACTCCTTGATTTTCACCAACACTTTAAGTTGAATGAATGAACCAACGAGTACTATTGTCCTGTGAGTCCCGATTTAGCTTTCCGTTAGTTATCATGGTGAACTACACACTTTTCAGGGCCGCGCGTTCACGATGCACGCTTCCGTAGTGCAGCTGAGACGAGCAGCTCGCTGCCCAGACAACAACAAAAACACAATTTGTGAAACTCTGAACTCACAGGACAATAGTACTCATTCGTTTGTTCATTCTACTTGAAGTATTGATGAAATGAAAGAGTTTAACTGCAGAAAATGTCTAATATAGTGGCTGCCCCGTCTCCACAATGATACTGGACATTCACCGAAAAGCAACTCAACGTTATATCTTCCCAACGACTAAAAGTGATGCAGAAACTTTACCGGCGAGTAAATACAGGTATATACCCCTAGAAATAAGGTCTAGGTTGAAAAAAAAGAAACTTATTATTTAAGGCAATCAGTTGTGGTGGTTAGGGAAGGGTAAGGGGCCAGGGAATGCATTATGTCAATGACTGTCCTCAGAAAGATAAGAAAACACGACTGTGTGTGTGTGAGGGGGCTGTTGTTGTGATTTTGTGTTGTGTTGTTGCGACATTGTATCAGAGTTCAAAAGAGGAGAAATTGTTGGTGCATGTCTTGCTGGCGCATCTGTGACCAAGACAAGTCTTTGTGATGTATCAAGAGCCACAGTATCCAGGGTAATGTCAGCATACCACCAAGAAGGACGAACCACATCCAACAGGATTGACTGTGGACGCAAGAGGAAGCTGTCTGAACGGGATGTTCGGGTGCTAACCCGGATTGAATCCAAAAAACGTAAAACCACAGCTGCCCAAATCACGGCATTCGCTTGGCCCAGGACTTGTGCTAGATGGGCCAAGGACTACTGAACCATTCTGGAGGACCATGTGCATCCAAAGGTTCAAACATTGTATCCTGAAGGCAGTGCAGTGTATCAGGATGACAATGCACAAATATACACAGCAAGACTGATGAAAGATTGGTTTGATGAACATGAAAGTGAAGTTGAACATCTCCCATGGCCTGCAAAGTCACCAGATCTAAATATTATTGAGCCACTTTGGGGAGTTTTGGAGGAGCGAGTCAAGAAACGTTTTCCTCCACCAGCATCATGTAGTGACCTGGCCACTATCCTGCAAGAAGTATGGCATAAAATCCCTCTGACCACTGTTCAGGACTTGTACATGTCATTTCCAAGACGAATTGTCGCTGTATTGGCCGCAAAAGGAGGCCCCACACCATACTAATTAATTATTGTGGTCTAAAACCAAGTGTTTCAGTTTCATTGTCTAACCCCTGTAGTTCAATGAAATGAATGGATGATAACTGATTTAATCTACTACTGCATGTAGAATCATCTTCCCAGAGTGGGAAGTGAAATGGGAGCTAAAAGTGCAAGGTCCTGTCAGACATCAGTATTTTACCTGATACAGTGAAGAAGATGCAAACAGGAGGAGACAGGTCCTGTCAGAAATATTCATAAACAGTGGAAGGGAACAGTCTCAATCTGCAAGGACACCTGAGCAGCTGCTCCAGAAGCCCAACTAGACAAGTTATATCTCAGCCATCTGCAAAGCAGCCGACAAGTCAAACAAGTTTCTTGCCACAAATTTATGAATAAAACAAAGAACTGGCATCTTACAAAGGTCTGACCCTCCCCGCGCCTTCTTCAAACAGAGCCTGAGGTAAAATAGGTTTTCAGTTATTAAACACAACCGTTTGTAACTTCACAAGAGAAAACATATAGCTTAACCTCGACCTCTGATAGGATTATCTGCTTCAGTCAGAACACATTCTTCTTTCTGTTTTTTTTAACGCTCTGACAGAAATTTACATTAATTGCATTTTATTTCAAGATTTTCTTGCATGTTTAACCTGATTTAAAACCATCTTCAACATTTTAGATGGATTCAAAAATGGGTTTTTGTTTAGCAGACTTAAGCTCTTTCAAGTCAAGGATAAAGGGTCCAGTTTAATTGTACAGTATATCACATTTCATGTACAGAACAATTCAAAGTGCTTTACATGAAACATTATAAGCAAAAGGGAGAGAAAAAACAATTAGAAGCATGATTCAAAATTAAAAGCATTTAAGATTAAAAAGAGAGAATATAGAGTTGTGCGGATTTAAACTTTTGAATAAAATCTACGTAAATGCAGCTGAGAACAGGTGGGTCTTCAGCCTGGATTTAAATAAGCTAAGTGTTTCAGCTGATCTGAGACTTTCTGGGAGTTTGTTCCAGACATGTGGAGCATAGAAGCTGAACGCAGCTTCTCCATGTCTGGTTCTGACTCTGGGAACTGATAAAAGGCCGGATCCAGATGACCTGAGGGGTCTAGCAGGTTCATACTGGGTCAAGAGGTCACTGATGTATTTTGGGCCTAAACCATTCAGAGCTTTATAGACCAGCAGCAGAACTTTAAAGTCTATTCTCTGATGGACCGGCAGCCAGTGTAAAGACCTCAGAACTGGACTGATGTGGTCCACTTTTCTGGTCTTAGTGAGAACTCAGGCAGCAGAGTTCTGAATGAGCTGCAGCTGTTTAACTGATTTTTTAGGTAGACCAGTAAAGACGCTGTTACAGTAGTCAAGCCGACTGAAGATGAATGCATGGACTAGTTTTTCCAGATTTTCTTCGGGTGATAGTAGGCTGATTTAGTGATTGTTATGATGTGTTTTTCAAAGTTTAGGTCAGAGTCCATCACTACACTCAGATTTCTGGCCTGATTGGTGGTTTTTAGGTGTATGGACTGTTCTGTGACAACCTGCTGTTTTTTCTCTTTGGCTCCAAAAACAATCACCTCAGTTTTGTTTTTGTTCAGCTGAAGAAAGTTGAGGCACATCCAGTCATTAATCTCATCAATACATTTACCAAGAGCCTGTACAGGGCTTCGGTCTCCTGGTGACACTGTAATATATAGCTGTGTGTCATCTGCATAGCTATGGTAACTAATATTGTCGTTCTTTATGTGGTGACTCGAGTGTAAGAAGGATGAGTACTATTCCAGAAATATACTTTCTGGACTTAACCGACAACGCCACTTTGGGAATTTCGTCCAAAGAATTAGTTAGAGGCAAGGAGCTCAGGTTCAATCTACCTCATAAAGAGCCAGAGACGTGGTTCCAAAAAAACAAACAACATTTATTTAAATAAATGTAAAAAAAAGGTCAATGTGAATCACAAATCCAAATCAGCCAAATTTGTGTGAATTACCCCCAATCCGAGTTTCCAACTGCTCCAGGTGGAGCCTAAAATGAAGCAAACTGCAGTTGTTTTAACGTTTTTGCAACCAGACGCTTCGCATTTGTCTGTTATTCAGAGACAAACAGACGTCTGATGGAGGATCATTCTGTCTTCCTTTAGGTAAACATGAGACACCCTGTTGTCCCCAGCTTATGTCCCATCCATCTTCGTGTTTGTCTGCGATCCAGATAAAAGAAGGCAAAAGGAAGGTCTGGAAACGTTTGCAGGAAGACAACAATCTAACGGGAGTTTTCAGTTCTTCGTGTTAATAAAACTTACGGACTTTTATTTTCCTTTGTGGTGTCAATAAACTAAACCGTCATAAAACAGCAGTGTTTTCTCTCAGTATTAATGTTAACTCATAAATATAATGTCGGAGACGTCAATAATGTGTACATGGTGTTAACGTTATCTGGGTCTGCTGTTGAAGAGGAAATAATTTGTTTGGGACACTTTCCACAGCTAAAGGTCTGATACCATCCTGTACCAGATATTTAGAAGCTTCTAACAGCTTGTAATCTTTTATTTCTGCTCCTGTGAAGTGCGACTGTTGATGGACGAGGTTGTAAATGTCATGCTAAGGTAATCAGGCAGCAACATCTCCATCTGGTGGCAGTTTTGGAGGTTTGTAAACCAGGATTTGGAAAAATTGTAACGGTCTTGAGCACCAACATGAGCAAATTTATGAAAATATTGCTTTCTGAGCTGCCAACATAAAAGCTGAACTGGCTTAAAAAGTGTAAAGTCATGTAGAACCATCATTAATGAAACAGCTCATGGCAAGTTTACAGTCACCATTGAGTGCTGCAGTGGTCCAGGCTAGCTTTTTGCCACCCAGCATGGCTGCATGACTGAATAGTCACGTGACTGAGAGGGGTCTATACTCCTAGAAATAAGGTCCAGGTTGAAAAATAGGACAGTTATCCTTTAAAGTTCTGCTAGATCAGAGTGCCCAAGTCCAGTCCTAGAGAGCTACTTTCCTGCACATTTTGGTTGCAACCCTTCTCCAACACACCTAAATTACAGGAACTTGAGGCAAGATTAATAAACGAAACTCGAGACTGCAGTGACTGGCGCTTCAGGTAACTGCAGCCACGACCCAAGCCGTCATGGGAGCGTGCACAAACTGAAGCTATAATGTTGTTTACTTACCTTTTTCTCCGTAGTTACACTTTGTACCGTCTTATAGTTGATCTAGATCGTTTTCTGAAGGCAGAAGAATCCATAACTATCGCTTACAGTGTTTGAATTTAACGTGACCGTCTTTTTCCTGCATCAAAACTGCGGATGTAGCATCATTTGACGTCATGTCTGCAGGGCAGCGCAGGAAATTCGGACACCGAATTGCAGCGCATTTTGCAGCACACAGCCTGTTCAAGGCAACGGAGAGAAACATGGGTGGAAACGTTATTTTTGGTATTTAGCGCTTCATCACCAATTAGTATGAAAAAAAGGGACATTTATGTTTGTTTTTTTTTTTAAATTCCTGCCTCAAGTCCCTTTAAATGAATGGCTCGTTACGAGGCCTCTGCAGAGCTGAATGACGTGCATGAAGGCACTAGCCAGGTGTGTTGGAGAGGGTATGTTCTAAAAATTGCAATATAGTAGCGCTCAAGGACTGAACTTGGGCACCCCTGTGTTAGATGTTTTGTAATTTGTTTCTCCATAAAGCTGGTAGGGTGTAAATCACCAGTTTGATCATTATATGATATATTGATACAGTTGTTAAAATTTCAAATTTGCTGATATCTAAAATTCAGTCACGATACGATTTCCATTTGATTTGATTTTGGATCCACTGACAATATGAAACAATATGAAACAATATTACAAGTAATAAACCTGTGTGAAATCCATCCACTGCACAATTATAAAAATGTATTAAAACATCAACATGAGAATTCCCAATCAGACAGAAAAGATTGTGTCAGAAGGACTTCAAAATAAAGCCGTTTTCAAAAAGCAGTGGATTGGATATCAATTTTTGGCCTATTTTGGGGTTTTGGATTGATTTTGGGAAGATTTGGGATCTATATCGATACATCAATATTGATCAATGTGTTGTTACACCCGTAATAACTGGTCCATATTTTTGTCCTTTTTTTCTGCATTGAATGCTATTAATTATGATTAGTTAAAGCACATTGTGTATTTATCTGAGTAAACCATCATGTGAAACTGTAAATGTTATTCAGATATACTGAAGAAGTCATATAATGGTATTTTTCCACTTTCCAGCATAATATTGAGTGAAATTATGGTGAGTCAGTTCTTTGTTAGCCTAAACAAAATGAATTATGCACCTACAGCTCAAGATCAAAAACATTGTAGGTTCCTTTCAATGATGCCAATGAGATGAGTTTTTTTTTTTTTTCCAGCATACTAAAAGAGAGAGAAAAAAAATTCCACCCAAGTCACAGCCTGTTCACCCTGCTGCCATCTGGCAAGTGACAGTGCAGTATCTGCTTTCTGCTGCTTCAGTACTTCATGACTATGAAACTATTCCTTTCCTCAGGCTATGAAACTATTGACTTCATCTTCAATTCCATCACAAAAACTCCCTTTAATCACCCAATCACTGATATGTTCTTTTATCTACAACAATTTAGTTGTTTATTTGTTATTGTTGTTTTAATCACAGAAAATGATTCCTTTTAATATACAATGTCTGTTGCATGCTGGTTTTCTCTTCAGTCTTGAATCTGGTGTGAACAGAATACAAGGTACGTTCAGACGCATCAACCTGAACAAAATGAAAAGAGAGAAAACTTTGCATATTCCTGTATAAATGTAAATATGAGAGAAGGGTACATTGCAGGAAAGTAAGAGTAAAAAGCAGGAGATCGCAGCAGCAGGTCGTAGATGTGATGAGCAGAAACTCACAATCTTACTCACACAGAGCATTAACTGTTTGGTGGATTAAAGCAAACAACTGTATTGGCTTTCACTGATAAATGAACCATTTTATGTGTGAGTCACATTTTTATTCCACATTATTTGTGTGTCACAAATTAAAACCTGTGATATTTCCAGTACTTAAATGTTTATCTTTACACTCATCAACTTCAAGAAAGTCCTAAATGTTGGGATTACAAGCTGAGGAATGCTGAAAAAATGCAGGCTATCCTGCTTACCGGCCTTTTTTTTTTTTCATGTCTGCATAGGAAAAAAAGACTGGTTACTGGGAGATGTAATGTTGCAGAGCCAGTATAGCCACAGCCTCAAACAAATGACCAGATCATTCTGTCATTAGGGAGTGACATGTACAGCCTGGTAGCATGCTACATAACATGAGTAATTATATCTGATTTAATCAACATTACTTACATCAGTACAATACAGCCTCCGCTGCGGCAGGGGTCACCACCGCTTCGTTCTCCGGCATTATTCATCTCTGAAAACAGTTCGAAAGTCCCACCTCTTCCGCTACATCAGCAAAATGCCGTTCGTTTAGTGTGAGTGCAGTGTGCTTGGTTCTGCACTGCATTTTTAACCGATTATAGGGCATCCGGGTATTTTCAGAGCACTGAATTTTAGTTGAAACCGAGAAACACTACCGAGTGGTGCAAGTGTGCGGATTGAGACAGACCAATGTCTTGGTTAGAGCAGTCTCATTTTGACCAGTTTTGGAAAAATTCCGACAGGTGGGCTGATCCTGCGGATGATCAGCCAAGCTTGACAGTCTGCCAGTCTAACAAGTCTAAAACAACTCCTGGTGGAGTTATGTGATACTCTGGGTGCACACTGTGCACACAGTGATGCCAAACAAAAGAATTTCTTCAGTCAAGGTAAATAAAAAGATGGGGGGGGAAAAAAAACAAAAAGTGACTCATTGAAAAATTAATTATGTATGGAGCAACATTTAGTGCAACCACTATAAAAGTTTTAAGCTACGAGTTTTTTATTAGATGGTGACATTTTTTTTCTATGACTTCGTAAGTTAGCATCCCATCAAAATTCCTCCTAGATGATCCAAACAGAGCTCTGGCTGCTGTCTCATACTTCACAAAAACCTACAAAAAAATCAAGAAAGAAAGACATAAAACTCCAACTAAAGCAATACTCTTTGTTACATGTTCTCCAAGATAAGATTATGTGATTATCTCCAGTTTGTGTCCATAATTACTGACCAGACCGCAAACTTCCAGACTTTAAGCTTTCTCCTTGACAAAAACCACTGAATTCAGTAGTGCTTCCATATTTTTGCACAGCATACTACTGGGACTTAGTAAAAGCATACTAGATGCAAATACAGATAATAATTATAAAAATAATTATTATCTAAACCATTGAAGCAATAAGGATGACAGTAATTAATTTGCCGTCCATATAATTTACATTTATAATTACATGACTTAATGTAAGCATGGCTTCTAATGATAAAGCCCTTCTGGTGGTGAAATGCAATTAGTGGGACACCAACAATCTAGCACAGCTGTCATACTTCCATTTATTTGAGCTATAACTGAGGAGACCCAGCTGATTAAGGCACTTTACAAATCATGGATTGTTTCAGTGTCCTCTGCTTGTTCAATTAAGTCAAACTGAAAATGCTTTCGTCATTCTATCACAGCATGCTGCTGTTTATCATTAAAAGTTCAATTGGTTGACTCTCGGTGGAAATGTTATCCATATCATGTTAATGACTTCTTCGAAGTTTTCATTCTCATTAATGCTACTAATTCTTGTTAATTAATTGTTGCAGAGGTTCGCTCCATCTGCTGAGTTAAGGAAAGTAGAATTGGGTCATTATAAAAAGCAACTTGGCGATATCGAAATATGTGTGTCGAGCCTTCCTCCCTAATTTGTTAAGCAAAACGCCTGAGCAGTCTCTAAGTACCCGATGAAAGCTTATGTTTGCACTGGCATCTATTTTGCTTGGAAAACTCATTCTGTTAAATGGTTTATCATAATTATGGATGAGCTAAAATGTAAAGTGTGCAGTGAGGAATGCCTGTGGCAGCTGGATGCAACGTTGGGAGCGAACATGCAAGACCTACACAGTAGGATAAAGTCACATGTGTGATGTCTGACTTCAAAGAAACAAACCCAAATCTTTTTGTTTAAACGTCATGAAATGCCAGTCTTTAAAGCCAGAGTTGGTAATCCTGTTCAGAAACACTTTTTTTTATACTGGGTAAAATTGTCCTTCCATCCTGACAGTAGTCCGTACATTATGTAAAAGGAAGGAAAAAAATTGCACCAAAAGGCCAGAATTGGTCATTCGCACGGTCCATATAGTAAAAAACAATCAATACCTATATGTCTCATCTCTGTCTCTCCCCTCTCCCCCTCCCCACACGCACTGCTCTGTGCGCCGCTCACTGTAAACAAATATGGATAACAGACTGCTAAAAAAAAATGAAAACAAAATAAACAAAAGAACAGATAAGGATCAAGTCTTGGAGGAGTTGACGTTTGCAGTGGGAAAATCTGAGAGATGTATCACCAGTGGCAGACCATGCATCTGGTACCTGTGCCTTCAGTGGGCACTTCCCCCGACTTAATGCCTGCCGCACACAAGAGCTTTCTGCTGAGCTACAGTAAAAGTCATTCGAGGCCGTTTGCTCAGTAGATAGCTGATTTTGCGCCTGATTTTTGGTGAGTTTTCTGCCTCACAAGGCCTTGAGGTGAAAATCAAACAGGTTTGATATTTTTTGCCTCGCTAAGCTAAAAACTCACTGTGTGCACTCAACTTCAGCTGTTTGCTGAGGGCAGAGGATCTAGCGACCAATCAAAACGCATCCGCAGATCACATGATTTCAAGATGGCAGCCCTCTTTCATCACGTTAGAAGACTTAATATTTAGCAAAAAGATCCAAAGACTGAAGGCAGAAAAGTTGAGGATCTTTTTGTTACAGACTGAATTGTGTTATTGTATTTCATTTTCATTTATTTTGTGTTTTGTTGTTAACTAAATTGTATGCAACATACTGTACTATAGTATAATTATACCAGTTGGTGGTGGTAATGCACCTTTGAGTTCGCCAATTGCCATTAAACTCAAAAGAAGAAGAAGAAGTCATGTAAGGAAAAATGAATGAAACTTAGACAAAGATGGATATTTGGATGAATGTTTTTGAAGTCCGATGAAACATCATATAAGCAGGTATAGTCTGGCCGTATTTCGACCAATTTATCCTCTAAAGTAACGTACTATGGCCGTGTCTCAAACCGTGCACTTGAGCACTTCAAACACTCTTTTTGAGTGTGTAGTGCGTTCATGCCATCATTTAAGCGAAAATTCAGTGCACTGAAAGTACCAGGATGCTGCCCTAATAATGGCCAAATACGAAGTGCAAAACGAAGCACACCACTCGCACTAAACAGACGCCAGCTTGCTGACGTAGAGGAAGAGGTGGAACTTTTAACTGCTTTCAGAGCTGAATAATGGCGGTGAATGAAGCGGTGGCGACCCCTGCTGCATCGGAGGCGGTATTGTACTGATTTAAGTAACATGTATGAAATGATTTAGACATCATTTGTGGCATGCTATCAAGCTGTTCACTTCCTGATGACAGTTATGATCTGGTCATTTGTTTGAGGCCGCGGTTATATCAGCTTAGTAGAATTAGCTCACGTTAGCAGGCAATGCCAGTCCGTCACTTCCTGTAAGTGCAGTGCTCTATTCAGGTTAGCATTTACCGACAATAGTATGCACTACAGACGAAGTATACACAGTGCACACTACACACTGAATTACAGTGCACTTGGGCAAGTGTGCGGTTTGAGACAAGGCTTATGTCACCGTGAGCTGCCATCTTGAAATCATGTGATCTGCGGACACGTTTTGATTGGTTGCTAGAACTTCTGCCCTCAGCAGACAACTCAAGTTGAGCGCACACAGTGAGTTTTTTGCCTAGCAAGGCAAAAAAATATTAAACCTGTTTGATTTTCACCTCAAGGCCTCGTGAGGCAGAAAACTTACCAAAAATCAGGTGCACACGGCGAGCCATCTGCTAAGCAAACGGCTGCAAATTACTTTTAGCTCAGCAGAAAACTCTTGTGTGCAGCAGGCTAGGGTTGTCAAAAATATTGATACTCCGAAAAGTTTCGATACTCAAACGCCGTATCTGACACTTTATTTAGATTCCATCACAATTTCTGCTACAACAACTAACAACAACTAGCCTCGGCTGCTCACAGTAGTAGCTGCTCTCTAGTGGTGGACTCTGCTTTATTCTTTATTTACGGTCTATGCTCTAAGAGCAGCTTTAATAATCAGTTCAGCGCCTGCCTTTTGTGGGATTTTAGCTTTCAGATGAGGCATGATCATATTAAAACAACTTAGGTATGAAGAGTATTTTGTTTCTTTATCGTTTAGTCAGTCAGTCATTTTCTGTACCGCTCATCCTGTTCAGGGTCGCGGGGGTTGCTGGAGCCTATCCCAGCCATTATCAGGCGAGAGGCGGGGTACACCCTGGACAGGTCGCCAGTCTGTCGCAGGGCCAACACAGAGAGACAGACAACCATTCAGGCTCACATTCATTCACATTCAATAAAAAACAACTATTTTGCTTTTAATCAGTCCTTTTTGATTTCAAGTTTTTTTTAAAAAGTGTTGCAAATCAGTCGTCTTTGCTTTCAAGTTAAAAACTTTTGGTTGCAAATCTGTCCTTTTTGCTTGCAAATCGTAAAGTTTTGCCTGCAGTTGATGGGCAGGGCCTACGCTGGTGGATGAGAGATGTGTTTCTATTGGTTGGTGTGACCTTGCTCCAGCCTTCCGCATTACACTCACTTCTGTGCTGTGGTCGTGGTGCTTGGAGCTAAGCTGTTAGCCTGTGGCTCTTGCAACGTTTCCCATAAATAATGAATTCCACTAAATATCGTTGGCTAGGGCCTGCTGTACATTCACATCATCACCACCACAATGAATTATAACGCTCTGATTAGCAGCGATGTGGTTGTCTCTGCTGGTCACGATCTGAGCACAGTAGCCGACGGAGCGAGTGAATTACAGGGAAACATGTACAACATAGGGCTGTGATTACACAAATGGTCATAATATCTGTATTTGTATCGTAATATCACGGAGTGATCAGACTGTAGCCTGTGTGAGAGCCTGGGAGTGGGCTATATGAGATTGCAACCCTACCCCTAGACCGGGGTGTGATTGAGAAGTGGTATGGCAGGTACTGGGATGCTGAGAGCATCAACTGGGTAGGAGGAGCAAATCCTGGTCAGTGCAGAGCGGAGTCAGTCGTGGGGCCACCGGGGGGGCTGTCCCTGGGTGCTTGGGTCCTTGGCTCAGCGCTGCGCCTGTTCCGGAGGGGCCGGCGCCCCATGGGGGGCTTTGACTGGGGCCGCCCTCTGTTGCCCTCTGAGGGGATGCATGTCTGTCCCTTTGGGGGGGTGGCTGGGGTCCGGGCCTCTGGGTGGCTGCTAGGGGCACGGGTCTCTGGATCCCTGCCATAGAGCATCCTTTATTCTGCATGACATTGTGATGCTGCTTCCCGTCGCTCCGACTAGGTTTTACCTCTTCTCTGCGTAGTTCTGCATGTGTTTGTACGATCTTAGGATACCTAAGACACCTGCAGGTCCTCCTGTGGGGAATTGTTAGATTTTTTTTCCAGCAAAGATCTTAGAATGTAGTTTAGGGGTTTCTGCAAAGAAGCATCAGTGAACTGTGTAAGTGTATCCTTTTATTTTATTTTTTTTCTCTCTCCCCTCTTTCTCTCTCTCTCTCTTTTTCTCACTCCTTTCTCTATCTTTAACTTTCTATCCTTGCTTCTATTAACTTTCTTTTCTTTCATTTTTCTCTTGTCAAGCCCAGCAATATGATGTAAAATTCTGTTGCAAATAAATGGTTAATTAAAGAAATAAAATGAATCAACAGGGTATCAAGGGGAGCCTTGTGCTCATAAAGCTCCCCTTGGCAAAGCAAAACTGTTCAACATAATAAAGCAGCCAGATCATCATTCTGCTTGCTACGATGCTGGACAGGAGAAGTTAGACAAAAAAAAAAAAAAAAAAAACATATCCTCCATCCTCTGGCGGAAGTAATAAAGCAAGAATGAACACCAGATCTACACTCTAACCACAACTCTGCCACGTCCATCATCGGGAGAATTTCAGAATCAATATTCATCTAATTGTCTAACAAAAACATCAAACATTTAAATAAAATATATCACACTCACCGGGGATGCTGATTAATTATAAAAAAATCGGTCCGTCTTTCTATGCGCAGACTTCACTGACCTTCACAAAGGTGATTTCTGTGTTTCAGTTCCATCAGTAAATCCTTTTCTATGGCAGCTTCGGAGTTGGTCAACCTCTCGTCACAATATCAAGCTTTTCTGGAAAAGTCCGTCTTGAAAATGTTTTTAGTCCAAGATCAAGCCCGTTTCCAGCTGCCATTGTGGCCTAAAAACTTTTAACCCAAGTCTATGGATAAGTGCAGATCGCTACATGTCATGCCAGCCGAACTTTGCGCTCTAATTGTTTTGCTCTAACCAAAGCACTCTAACTAACCAATCAAATGCTGATTGGTTGCTGACGTTACTGCAGGCCCGCTTGCTGGACCTGTGGGGCAAATCTGAAATCTGACTGGTTACAGAAAAAGTTCATTTCTAACATTGTTAAGGTTACATCGACCAGCACTACTGCTTCTAAAGGCCCCGGGCAGATTAGATTGACATAGCAACGCACAGAGGCTGAAATCTGATTGGAGAAAAAGATCTAGCACCCACATACATGTAATGGGAGCAGCGCAGCCAAGAGAAATGCTAAGAAATAAAGAGAATGGATTGTTGGGAACAAATTGATACAGATGCAGAAAATAAAATTAGAATTTACGCTGTAAATATAGTGTTAAGGCCAGCAGAAACTGGCCCTGACCGTTCACCACTGTGTGGTATATATTAAACATCATGAATTTTCATTGATTTCATGATGGATTTCTAAAATGGATATAAGAGTAAACTAAGGGATGCACAAATCTTATATTTAGGTTTTTTGCATGGCTGGTATGTTAACTGCAAGTCAAACCAGCAGCTATTAGTGGCTTGGGCAATGAAGAGGGGAATCTAAAGATCTATATACAGGGTTTTTTCAGGTTGAGGATGGAGTCAAGCTCAACTCCCAGTCCTACTGCCAGTTTTTGAAAGACACCTTCTTCAAGCAGTGGTACAGGAAGAAGTCCGCATCCTTCAAGAAAAACATGATTTTCATGCAGGACAATGCTCCATCACATGCATCCAAGTACTCCACAGCGTGGCTGGCAAGAAAGGGTCTAAAAGAAGAAAAACTAATTACATGGCCTCCTTGTTCTCCTGATCTGAACCCCATAGAGAACCTGTGGTCCCTCATCAAATGTGAGATTTACAAGGAGGGAAAACAGTCCACCTCTCTGAACAGTGTCTGGGAGGCTGTGGTTGCTGCTGCACGCAATGTTGATGGTGAACAGATCAAAACACTGACAGGATCCATGGATGGCAGGCTTTTGAGTGTCCTTGCAAAGAAAGGTGGCTATATTGGTCACTGATTTTTTTTTGTTGTTTGTTTTTGAATTTCAGAAATGTGTATTTGTGAATGTTGAGCTGTTAAATTGGTTTCCCTGGTGAAAATAAATAATTGAAATGGGTATATATTTGTTTATTGTTAAGTTGCCTAATAATTATGTTTGCTTGTATGCTTAATTGGTAGTAGGCTTTCAGCCTATACAGCTTGGAGTAAGACAACATGCATAAAGAGGATGATGTGGTCAAAATACTCATTTGCTTAATAATTCTGCACTCCCTGTATAATATACCTTGTTTGGTACACAGTATCAAAAACTATAGGTTATATAACATCTTAGCTTTGTAGGCATTATTAAGCTTTATGCATGCTTTAGAATGTAGAAAACTTAATCCTGTGAGACAACTTAGGTCGCTTTCATACCTGACCATGCGAACTCAGTCCAATTGAGGAGCTGAAAGTTTCAACATTGTTGCATTAATCATTTGTTTCGGTTCTGCTTTTACACTGTGATTTATGATGCACTCCAAACTTTCTGAGCAGCATTACAAGGTTGAAAGGGGATTGGACAAAATAGGAAATCCCTCCCACCCTGAAAAAACAACAGTAGTGTAAACATGGAGCATTATATTATTGGTGATTTTGGCAATGGCGTTTCTGTTTGTACTGCAAATGCACATGGCTCGGCAAGCAGTGCAGTATGACCGGCTGGTAAGGCAGCGAGGCATGGAGCTGTTCATAGTGTCTCAAATAAAAGAGAGGCGGCACCGGAGGAGACTGGCCCAAGACTACGAGTTGTTGGCGTTGCTACGCCGACGACGGGCAAGGTATGTAACCTCACAGATTACAAACGGCGGTGGACTAGTCGTCTTGTATAGCACTTTGTCTCATTATTGTAAGGAACATTAGTGAAAGCGACTGACTAATGCTATCATAGCTGGTCAGGGATTGACTCTGTTCATTTTCAATCTTTGACAATCTAACGTGACAACATCTGAGCTACGAGTTTTAGGACTGCGACTTTTTGGAAATTGTGATTTGTTTTTTGTTTTTTGGATTGTCAATATATGGATTATTGTTGTTCATACAATTGAGCTAAGCTAGCTAGCAACTGCTAATGCCAGCGGTCACTTGTTGCCATAGCAACAGTAAACATCACGTAAGGACTAATGGGCTGTAGAGGTGCAGAATCAAGCTATAGTATATATAGATTAGATACATTGTATCATAGTTCCAAATACGTGACTTTAGTAGAGGATGAGTTGAGTGGATGTCAGCAGTTGGTTTATCCAGTCATCTGACCATATTTCCAGGAGAACTTTCAGCTCTTCGTCTGTCCACGTCTGTCCATGTCTGTCCATGTCTGTCCATGTCCGTCCTTTATTTTGGTTTGCAGTATGCACTGCACCTCCTCTACGCGTTTGTGTTGCGTATAGCGTCACCACGTACATTTGGTCCTGTGTTTGGTCCGGTTAGCTTCACACTGTATACCAACCGGACCAGGGTTCACTTGCAAGTGAACCGAGACCCCTGTTTTCAGGCGGTCCAGAGTTCGCTTGTTTGGTTCGCACCAGAGTTCGGATGGGCTTTCACACCTGCCCAAACGAAGCGGACTGTCCAAGGAAATGAACTCTTGTCCGTTTAAAGTGGACCAAACAGCCCTGGTGTGAGAGCAACCTTATTTGCACAAATATAGTTTGAATCACTCTGACAAGAACTAATAATGTTTAATTGTATTTGATCAAAGCTCCATTTTCCATGTTCTGATGATGTTGTTTAACAATTAAATCTGACATTCATGAATATCATCTGCACTCTGAGATGTCACTGAGTCAGTGGTCTGACAGGCTGCAGCTATGGGACAAACTCAACATGATGTTTAATATGACATATACTCATTCTAGTGCTGTGCTATGTGTTGCTATTTCCTGTAAAAACAGGATAAATCCTCATAAAAACTCAAGCTTGCCCTGATTTGTTACTTTCAGATATCTGCCTGTATTTTAAAAGTCTGACGACGCAATTTGCTTGATGCAAAATGTGTCCCTGAGCTCAGGAAGAATCATCACCGTTTTCAGACTTTTGTATGAAACTAAGGATAGCTACTGTACAAATCAACATTTATCCATTGGTGGTTCACATGATTTAAAAACATTATTAAAGAAAAAAGTTCATAGAAATTTTGCTTGACTTTTGCTTTTCCCTTTCACATGAGATCGGAGCAATTTCATTTCTCCATTTCTTATTCAGAACAACCTAGAATTTAGGAATATCACTGATCTCATACCAGAATTACAAGCACACGTGAGTATAAAGACACTATTAGAGTATGATTAAAAGCATCTGCTGCATGTTATGTGGTGCAAAGGAGCAAATTTTTCATTTCCCTCTGCACTTGTACACAAATCTTTGTGAATTTGTATCACACCACAATATGGTCAAACAAGGTGGAAAATGGCCTCTAAAGGTTCCTTGTGCATTTTTTTTTCCATCCAGAACCAGCTGTCACTGCAAAGTAACGGTACAAACTGTTCATGTGATGGACAATAATTATTCACCCCCCGTGATCAGAGAATATGATCAAACCCATTTGGACAGTTGACCTTGCCTCAAAGAACTCTGCTCTGCTGCAGCAACCAGGCTGAAAACCTTTGATATCAGTACATTACCATAAGAAAAGATTTCTTCAGTCATCTGTTGTGACTCAGCAGCCAATTTGATGTATTCAGGATATGTTAATGTTTTAAATGCCTTTCTTTATGCAGAAGTAAAATGCTAATATTATAGCCTGTACATTACAATTTATCAGACTTTTGGTAAAGGGGGAAAACTACAATGATCACAGCTGTAATACAATATTTTTCTCCAGGCATGTATTTCTACACATCACACCAAATCTGAAAATCATGTAGATCTAAATGCCTCCCTTCTCCGCCTCCTGGTTGATTTTAAAATCTTATTGCTCACTTTAAAAACATCATAGCACTTCCCTTCTAAACGCTTACTGACCTTACCTTATTGACCTGGTATGTGCTCCCTTGATCATTGAGATTCATACATAGTGCCCTGCTAACTTTCATCATTTAGTGACGATAAATTTTGGGCCTTTTAAATTTCAACCCTCAATGATATTACAGTCCTTTGTCAACAGTTTGGGTCTTGACATTTTCTACCATTAACACTTATGCATATGCTTCACAGCGGGAGATTTTCAGGTAGGGTTGGGTCTGTCTAGAGCACACAGAACACATCACAGGACGTGATCCAGAAAATATGCTAGTGAAAATCCCAATGATTCTACCACAACACAATGAGAAAAGGCAGACGAGGCTCTTTGTTGTATTAACTGCTTATATTACAGAAAATCTGACCTTTTTCAGACTCCAATGTAAAGGCTCACAGGCCCCAAAGTGGCCCCAATGTGACTGGCATGCGCAGTTCGAGTAAGTTCGTGATGACGTGACAGGCACGTCGACAACATTCGGGTGGCAAAAAAATAGACATAGCAGGGTAACTGCCAGCTGACCCTGAACAATGAGCTTAATGGGAAGATTCCATAAACAGTGATAACTGGAAACCATTGGAGAGCTCTTGGCAATATACAGTAGCAGGACTTTGTCACCGGAAAGTTTCTTGCAAATTCTGTTTCGTACACTTTTATAGTCCTGGTGAACTGGTCCAATTTGGATTATATTTATCTATGAAAAGTAAAGACAATAAATTACTAAAATGCAGCAAGCTGCAGTGCTTTAACATCATTGTGATCAGATGCTTCACGTTACTGTGTTGTTAAAGTTAGACAGGATGGGGCTAACTACGCCTTTGTGACCGGTAGTCATGTCACTCTGGGGCTGCCATAGCCAGGACTGGGTCCTATGCTCCGCCCCCTAATTCAGCCATACTTATAAAGGCAGGACCAGACAGCTCTGCCAGCTGTTTGGTCTGCTGGTCTGTGTTGGTGTGGCATGCAAGCCGGGGTACCAGTGGCTGGTAAATTGCAAACCATGTGGTTTTGAGTTTTGTTGGCAACAGGAGGCTGACTGAGTGGGTACTACCTCTGCCTTTTGTTGCAAGTAATAAAAAGACACCAGCCAAATTGCCACTGCTGTTTTGTTCCCTTTATTTTTTTGATCTGTGTTCTGTTTCTTTTATATTCCCTCAGGAGGTTGTTTATGTTTCTTTGTACTTAGTTTTATAGGTTGTCTGGGAGGTTGATTCCGGCCGCACGGTCTCTGGGACAGGGTGGTCGGGGCCTCACCTGTGCTTGTGGCCCGGCAGAGTGGTTTGTGTTCATTTAAGGTTTGGTTTTGTTGCATTTCACTTTACAGTTTGAGTTGCATGCTTTTGGTTGTGTTGTGCTTTGCTGGGCCGTGGCTGGGGTGAGGGTCCGACCCCGATAGTTAAGCCCCATTGTTTGCGGTCGCGGTCCCCCTCCCGGCCTGCATCTAAAATTCTTGGGGTATGTAAGGCTTCCTGGCCTTCCTTCCCCAAGTTGGTTTTAATAGTTTCCTTTCTTAGCAGGAGACTTGATTTTAAAGCTGTCTTTTTTTATTGTAAATAAATTTTGTAATCCTGAGGGAACTTTTTGTCTCTACTCATTTTACCACATGCCCCTTGGGATCCTAGATTACCTCATCTGAGAGAATTCATTTGACCTTTGTACGGGTCGGTCACACCTTATTTTGTCTCTCTCAGGTCAAAAATGCAACAACCCGTTGTCTTCAGCAATGTCACGTCCATCTTCGTGTTTGTCTGCACAACAGTGAAAGGAAGGCTAATAGAAGACCCATAAACGTTTGCAAAATGACCAGATAGCTAGCAAACAAGTTTTCAATTCTCAATGTCGATAAAGACTTTTGTTTACTTTTGTGGTGTCAATAAACTAAACCAGGGATCCCCAATTCCTGTCCTCGAGGGCCAGTGTCCTGCAGGTATTATGAGCTGCCCGGCTGCAACACACCTTGTGATATGTGCAGAGTTTGATCTCAAGCCCTGCACAAGTTTGCTATTTACCCACTGATTGGATTCAGGTATGTTGCAGCAAGGGAGCTTCTAATAACTGCAGGACACCGGCCCTCGAGGACTGGAATTGGGGATCCCTGAACTAAACAATCATAAAGCAGCAGTTTTTCCTCTGTTATTGTAACGTTCACTCACAAATATAACATTGATATCCCTAATTGTTTAGATTATGCTGCTAATGTTATCTGGGTCTGCTGTTTTCATCTCTGACATAAAGAGGAAATACTTTGTTTGGGACCCTTTCCACAACTGAAAGTCTGATACCATCCTGCACCAGATATCTAGAAAACTTTGACCACTTGTAAGCTTTTATTATGTCGATTGATGAGATAGTTGTAATGTGATGGTAAGCTAATTGGGCAGCAATATCTCTGTCTGTTGGCAGTTTGTAAACCAGGATTTTGGAAAATCACAAGGTTCTTTGGCACCAACAAGCGTAAGATAAAAGTTGAACTGGTTTAGATAGTGTTAAGTCCACTAGAACCATCCTTAATGAGAAGCAGTTAACATGTAGCAGGAGCAGCTAGCTTTTAGCCACCTGACCAAACATCATAGCACAGCTTCTGTGCACACGAATAACGTATATCACCCAAAGATGATGTCAAGGTCAAATCGCTACATATCCCATGTCTCTGAATGATCATCCAATGCTGATGAAAACAGCTCCTGTGAGCAGATGTTTTGCAATACACAGCGCATTGACATCATATGATGTCTGTGAATTTCAGTTAAATCTCAGACTTCGGTTAACCAGTGTGGGCCACAGAAAAAATAAGGGGTAATTTTATTATCATAGCTCCTAATGCCATCAGATTAGGGCTTTAAAGACTTATAAGTAGTGTTCATATGATTTTAAATATTTATAATGTTCTGATATTAAAGGGGAAGTTCAGGATTTTTGACATAGGGCCTCATTTTCAAGTGAGCCAGGATACTATTGTCACTGGAGACAGTTTCAACATATTTCATTCCGTTATTCTAGTTCCACGAGGCTGGTGATGCTAATGCTAGTGTAAGTCAATAGGAATCAGCTAGCGTGTCATTAAAAGCAATCTTAACCACACCACAGAACATCTGAGGCAAATCATTTACAGTATGACTTAAGACTATCTGTGTAAATGTCGTGTTAACAGAGTAATGTTGCAAATAAAACTAACCTGCATTTCATTGCATTTTGATTGTTGCTGCTGAGAAACTTTACAAAGTTTTACTTCCTGTATTTGACAGCGGAGTGATATCATCTGCTGCTATGTGCATGAAGGAATTTGAGTACGAAAATATACAGTCAAAACTACGGCCACGTCTGAAAGGCATGAGGATATGTCGGATTTTGAAGACAATTTCGAACTTTTTTCACCAAACTAACTGTCACCATATCGCTTTGAACCGGAATACACTGACAAAGGTAGTAACACTACCAGAAGCAAAGTATACAGTATAATTCAGCAGCTGGTAAGAAACTAGTTCCTCAATATGTAATAAAAGAATTGTCATACAAGGCTAGTTTTGCTTGTTTAACACACGAGTTAACTAGTTTAACACGGCATTTACACAGATAGGCTTGCTGATTTGTCTTAGATGTTCTGTGGAGTGGATGAGATTGGTTTTAATGACAGGCTAGCAGATTCCTATTGACTCACACTAGCATTAGCATCGGCGACCTCCTGGAACTAGAATAACGGAATGAAATATGATGAAACTGTCTTCAGTGATAAGTAGTATCCTGGCTCACTAGTAAATGAGGCCCTATGTCAAAAATCCTGAACTTCCCCTTTAAGGCAGTTGTAATAATGGTAAAACCATGATTGTTTCTCTGAAAACAATCAGGCCAAGAAAACTCAAAATCGTGAGATGCCACATTTCACACATTGTCGCCTGCTGATCTGTCAAGGATTTCTCTACGGGCAGAGTGGATGTTGTGGATTTTTTCATTCAGACAAGCCACTGGACCAGAACATCTTTACAGCATATCAGGAGTCCAATGCAAGCGTGAGAATGGAGCAAGTCTCTTCCTTTCATTTGTTCCTCTTCTGCAGCATCTGGGAATTTGTTAAAGAAAAGTGTATTTCATTGTCAAAGGAAACGTATTTAGTATTCCTGTAACTGCTTTCTATTATTATTCTGCTTGTCTTCTTTTCATTCTTCTCATTTTCATTTATACTCATATTTGTCCATTTCAGGACCATTTTACCTCAATTTTCTGTGAAGTTTGAAGAAGTGTTTGTAAGAAGATAGTACATTTACACATAAATCTGTTTTAATCCAGAGTTAAAATATCATTAAAGATTAAATAATACCTTTTTTTTGTCTTTACCTGAAACTCCATACTGACTTCTGAGAAAGAGATAAAAAACAAAGGCATGTAGGCAGTAGAACAGACTTCCCCTCACAGACTGCCTCTGGCTGTATTTTAAAGCGTCGCTTAACATGAAGCTGAAAAGCTTTTTAGTGATATGTTCCCTGGTTGAAAGTGTGTTAAGCCCTGATCATACAGAGCAGACAAAGGCGGGAAACTTGCCTGTGTCTCTGCATTTCTGTTTGCATGCAAAACCACAATACACACTTGCTAACTAGATTATGTACTTTTCATTAAGGAAGAGCTACTTTGGTTTAACTTTGGTTTCTGAAACTTAGAAAAGAAAAAAGGTTGACCTATTTCCGAAAATAAGGACCGTATTTTAAGATGTCAGCTGGAAGAAACAAGCTTCTACTTTTCTGATGTATTAGCGTACAATGACTAATCTATTGGGAATACTGAAGCAACTCTGAGAATGAAGTTACAAAAACTTTCTAAAATATATATCATCAATTCCCATCATCAGAGGGGTAAAAAGAGTCATTAAGTTACACAATTTATTATTTCCAGTTTCAGTACTGTAACTTCAGTGAAAGTTACAACATGTGAAAAGATAACCTGGACGAAACAGAAATCATATCAATTACTGTACGCCCTGTTTGGTAAATATGAAGATAAAAGATAACAGATCTGATTATCTGATTATCTATTGTTCTAGGCAGCTACATTCATGATTTCAGTGATGCATGTAGTTGTGTTGCTCATTTACTGTAACTGTTAATATCTCCAGTTAAATTGAGATGTCTAACTCACACAAACAGCTGTATGGTTTTTGGTAAAATCCCAGAGAACGCCAAGACAGATTTTAATGTTTCATTTTTGGTTTTGACAAATGGAAATTTGTGGTCTGGGTGTCTGAAAACTCATTTGACTGACTTGGCCAAAAATGTTTACAATGCTGTTTAGCATAAACATGTAATCCTTTTGTTCACAGTGTTTTAGTTTTGTTTCTGTTCAGTGTTCTTCTTCTTTCCCACTTTTGTCACATAATTATACCTAGAAAAGTTAATACTGAGCTCTGTCTGTCAGTATAATTTTTAAATTTCACTTCAATGCAATGCAAGAGTCAAATAGAAAGCCAATTTATTCCAAGTGTCTCATTGCAGCCACCAAACATGCATGTGAAAGCACAGTGTTGCAGGGACGGTCAATATGCTCATACGGTTATTTTATGATTGTTTCGAATTTTTCTGATAATCTTAGTAACTGAAGCTCAGTGTTTCTCAATCCTGGTTCTCATAACTCACTACTCTGCATGTTTTAGATATGTTCCTACTTCAAAACCCCTGATTCAAATTAATGCACCTCCTCATCAACGTCTTTGCCCGTTATTGAGCCATTCATTCGGCCATGTGCAGACACAGAGAAAACATTCAGGATCGTAGGGCCAGAGGACCAGGACTGAGAAACCCTGCGGTACCTGGTAGCTGTCTCATCTAATGATATATTTATGTAAGGTTAGAGTTAAGTTAGTGGATGCAGATGGTGGTGATAATGTGCAAGGAAATAAGAAAGTGAGACTAAATGTTACAAATCAGTTTGACACAAACACAAGATGGTCAGGAAAGGGTCATTCAAAAGTATGGAGGACTTCATAAGGAATGGACCTCTGAGCTTCATTAAGTCCAGCATAAACGCAGCCGTCTACCAGGACATTTTTGAGCACTTCATGCTTGCTTCAGCAGACCAGCTGTATGAGGATGCAGACTTCATCTTCCAGCAAGACTTGGCACCTGCCCACATTGCCAAAAGTACAAAATCTTGGTTCAACAACCATGGGATCACCATGCTTGATTGGCCTGCAAACTCACCTGACCTGAACTCCATCGAAAATCTGTGGAGTATTATCAAAAGAAAGCTGAACGAGAAGAGACCAAACAATAAAGAAGAGCTCAAGGCTGTGATGGAAGCATGTTTGTCTGCCATAACAGCTGAGATATGCCACAAGCTGGTTGCATCCATGCCATGCCGGATTAAGGCAGTCATTCAAGCAAAAGGGGCCCCAACCAAGTACTAAGTACAGATGCAAGATTTTACTTTAAGAGGCCCAACTTTTTTGCATTTAAAGTCCTTTTTAAATGGATTTCATGCAATATTCTAAATTTTGATTTTTAGAATTTCAGGTTTTCTTAAGCTGCAAGTCCTAATCAGCAACATCCAAACAAATAAAAGCTTGAAATATATTGATTCACATATTACTTACAGTATCTATCCAATATGTAAATTTCTCCTTTTAAGTTGAATTATAGAAATACATGAACTTTTTCAGGATATTCTAATTTTTTGGGTAGTACCTGTATATAGAATTTGAAGATGGACAAATGAACATACTTTGCTGCAACTCTTAAATGAGTGCTTATGGATTGTATGACTCAATCCAGGAACACACAAGGGTTTACGAGGGTCTACAAGTCTAATAGGAGGGTTAAAGGCATGAATTTGGCTAAAGTTCATCATCTCGCCCGCAGTGCCACCAGTTTTCCATCTCCAAAATTTTCATGCACAAGGTTCAGAGTTAGCATACAGGTGCGCACATTCTTCCATCAGGTTTGTTTTTGTAAATCAGAGACTTTGCGTGGAAATTCCCTTACAGTACTGTATGTCGCTTTCAGGCCCTGTTTTGTGTGCAAGAAAGCTTCACAAATTAGCACCAGTCTTTAAGGGCTTCTTGTGCACAACTTGACAAGTTGTGGGGAAAATGCATGTAATATAAATCAGTCTTGTTAAAGCTGGGAACCATCTAAAACCTGCAGAACAGTAGCCTACAGTTAGACATCCCTGGTCTAAACTGTTGCAGATGTATGCAGAAGTTCATTGTGTATGTTTGCAATTGGTTTTAACCCAGTGAACACCATTAGATTCTGAATTAAACTGCCGCTATGACTATTTTTTTTTACACATTACATTACAGTAAGTGTCACATTTTTGCTTCTTAATTAAAACGAATGCATACAGTATAAAGGAATGTTTCACTAAGCTGAGCTAAGACAAAATGACTCTGGGAGAAAAGCCTCCTACAGAGCAGCTACACAAAACAAACACTTTCCTGTCTTCACAGAGCAAAAATTCAATATGGATGTAATCTTCCACTTGACTACTTTACAAAGAAATGATTGCCCTTCTCTTAGTACAAGACTCAGAGCTACAACATGAAATGTAACTATTAATTTCCCTCAAGTGAGCAGATTGTCACTACCATTAGCATCAGGGAGGAACAATGCAGCAGTGTTGCCTCAGCCTCATGTAGCAGCAAAGAGAAAAAGTCGACATAATTATTCAGCTGTTACTGACACACCAGTTTAATTCACAAAGGCTCTAGGTTTTGTCTCAGTGAGGTGACCTTGCCTTTATGGTTGTAGATCTCTTTTTTTTTTTTTAATATAAAAAAAGAAGAAATCACATCTAGACCTGCCAAAGCATACATAGAGAGCCTTTGTTCAATAAAATGTTGCATCAACCTGAGTAGTGTTTTTGAAAGAGTGAAAGTGCACACAGAATGTAAGCCTATTACTGAGGTTTGCACCACACAACAGCTGGCTGTGCCTGTTCAGGCTCAAGATATATATTCATATGAAAGCAGCAGAGGGAATCATCTTTTTCCCAGAGAGCATGTTCAGTGTTGTTGAATTCATAATGAAAAGATTTGAGGAGGATTTTTTTTATTTACATTCTCTTGATTTGTTTCCACATTAACAAACATTTCAGCCTACAGAAATCCCTGCTCCGTAATAACCTCTAAGTATTTCAGTTGGATCTGTTTACATCTCGGAAATAAGAAGGGGTCTTTCAGGTTGTTTCTTTTCAGGCATCATATGAAATGCTCGAAAATGATCTAAATGAAACTTATTGATGTTTTTATACTAGTGGCAAAACTTATTCTTTTTTTTTTCTTTTTTCTTTCTTCTTTCTTTTTTAAAACTATGGAGATTTACATGTAACAGCCAAAATGAGTGTGATGCAGTTTTCATCTTCTGCCTCAATTTGAAATATTAAAGTCTGTTATAAGTGAGTTTCAGGATAGTAAATGAGTTGAAAATTAAATTCGGGGTTAATCTAACAACAATGTTGTCCGTATTTTGACTTAAAGGGTCTGACTCAAACATGACATACGCTGACATGTTTGAATTCTTTGGAAAAATAGAGACAACAGTTAAAGCAAGGAAAAAATTTCAGGATGTACTTTCCATCTTGAAATGAAACAGAGGACATTGAGTATTCTTTCATTTGCATAGGTTAATTAAAAACAGCTTCTGACTTCTCCTTTCCATGTTGATCAGAATACTAATTAAAACTGCAAGTAATTTACAAGCAGCTATTTATTGACATTTGCTTTTTATTTGTGTGTGCTTCAGGATTTTTCAGGATAAATGTTTTTGTAATATAATGTTGTTCATTTTATTCAAAATGGTACTAATTTTAATTTATTCTTTTTCTCATTATTTACTGCAGCAAATATAAAGTCACGCGAGTTCTTTTGACCAGGAGTGAGAACCTGCTTTAGTGGTTTGTTCACAACAGAAATTTACAGCATTTTTCAGAATGTACAGTTGCCTTTTTACAAGATTATAAGCTATTAACCTTTTAAAACCTGAAGTTCCCAGTTTGGAGGGTGAGAGCAGATGATCAAAATGGACATTTTGGAGACCTGGCCTGAACTGTCAGTACAGCTGAAGTAAAACCTCCCTAATTTTGTTCTGCTACACTGTATCATCGTTGGCCTTTACAGAGATGATTTTCACATATTCTTCTACGATCAGACGGAGATTTGGAGCTACAGCTGCATCATCCCAAAGGAATATTCATATTTACCATGAAAGTGTTTGTTGTTTTTTAGTTTACCTGTGAGCCAGAAACATTTTCCGTTTGTGCTATGTGCCATTATTATTTATTCTTCACCATTAAAATACTTTCTAACATTTACAAATCTTACAATTGCCTACTTTCCTATGACTCCAAAAGTACTCAAATAGACCTTTTGGTTGCAGACATATATATTAGTTTCATTTTGGGTACGCAACTTTGAAATAGGCACAAGGTTCAAACTTTGGTAATGAAAACATACACACTGAAAAAGGTACCAATTTGTACTTAAAAGGGTACAAAGCTTGTTGCTGGGGGTGTTTCTTTTTGAAAGACATTTCTGTACCCTTCGGTCCAGGTCCATTTTTTTACCTTATCAAGCTGAGTTAATAAAGTACAATTAAACCAATTAAAAATGATGAATAAAAGTCAATAAAATAGAGATTATGACAACAATAAAAAATGCTAATAATAAATGAACAATTATTATATAAATATTAGGTCAAACACATAATTATACATATAATTATTACTGATTACTATGATTATTATGAAAATCACAATATAAAAATTATAATTATACGACAGTTTAGAAGGACTACTATTCATAGTTATTGTTCTAGCTATGCACATTTTTTACTGCTGTAGGTACCCTTAGGGTTGAAATGGTACAAATTTGTACTTTATATCACTTTGGACCCCTTTTCATAGTATATAGGTACACTTCTGGCCTCGTACAGACCAATATTGTACTTTAGAGAGAACATTTGTAAAAAAATGTACCTAGGCACAGAAATGTTCCTGTCTCGTACCTCTATTTTTGAGAGTGTACAGAATTTAAATTTGAATGTTTATTATTTTTAGTTAGTCATTAGCTTACACAAATTTTGAAGTAATTTCTTTAGAAAGCATCAAATATAGTGGTGTCCTGATGAATAAAAATGTTAACACTGTCAATTTTACGAAGCACAAGAACTTAGTCCAACATTGTCTTATAGAGGTTTGAAAATGTCTTAAAATACACTGCAAATTAGGCAAATTGCCATCTACAATGGCAAAGCCATGTAGCTACAGCGGAATCCTGAAAAATGAATTTGTCCTAAATATTTTGAGCTTTTTTGTCAAACTGCTGCATTTTATATTTAATACCAAAATACAGATTCTGAAGTTACAGGAAAAATGCAGAAAAACTAACTGAAATATAAAGATAATAATGAATAATAATAATAATAATAATAAATAAAAACACTTAAGTTGAAATTAAAATTTGTGTCCATCAAGATAAATAAGAGGTTATTCATTCAATGTTTTTTTTTTTTTTAAATCTTTTTACCTTTTCTGCCACAAATCTATGTTGTGCAATCAATTTCTTTACTCCCACCAATTTTCTGCCAATTCAAGGTATACTGCAAGGACACTTTTCTCACCCTCATCTAAAATCCAGTAAAATAATTTCAGGACTACTTTCAATGTGTGTGTTTTTTCACAAAGTTTTCTTGCAAACCAAACCATGATCATCTGTGAAACCCAAACCATGTTCATGCATAAACCAAGTGCATCCAGCTTTGCTGCACGGTCCATGAAACACACTGTCCATCCATCTCTAGTCAATTGTTGCATCATGGTACCAGCACCAAAGGACTTATTGGTTTGGAAACCAAACAAGTTTTCTCTTTCTCACAAAACATAACAAACAACAACAAAAAACCCTCCAACTATCTAACAAGGAGCTAAGAGGAAACGTTATGAATTTGTACATGTCTCTGGAGCATTTGTCTGTACATTGTTGTGGTCAATGTGTGGTTGTGGTCAATATTTGGAGACATCTATTTTTTTTTTCTTTTTTGTTTGTGTGTTTGTTTTTCAGAGTTGGTTCTGCTGGAACGCCAACTACCTGGAGCCCTATTCACAAAGAATCTTACTGCTAAAAGTCGCCCCTTACTTGCTGATTCAGTACTTATGGAAAAAGTGGGCATGTCTATCCTAGATTTAGGGCTCCTATGTTTTTCACCAATGAGTGTCACAAAGCATTTTAGCACTAAAACCAGCTCCTAAACCTGAAAATGGTTCAGGCTAGTCAGGAGGACTCCTAAAACACTAAGGCCCTGATTTACTAAGACCTCAAATGAAGAGCGCTAATTTATTTGTGGGGTAGATAAATAGTGTGTGCTGTCTCTTCAACGTTTGCGGGCGATCTACAAAGATTGCACAGTACTTGGTAACAGGCGCAAACAACAGTATTTAAATAAGGCTTTAGTGTGTGCTATTGCTTTGCCATGGAAAGTTCAGAAAAGCACTCATTTAGTCCGTAAAAACCTTTTGTAAATTAGGGCCTAAGAGTAAACCAAAGACAGAATCCAAAGATGGATGTTGCCTGTTCCATGTAACAGTATCAGCATTTTGACAAACTTTAGTAATGCTGAGCTTTTAAAAAAGCATCGCTTCAATTACGAGGGTATCAAGATCGTGGCTCAGCTGGTCGTGTCGTATACTAACATCACTAATGAACAGAAAGAACACACACTCGGGATCAAAATTGTGTCTACATTATGCTGTTTGCCAGCAGAGAAAATGCAGCTATGCAGCAAAGATAAACTCAGCATGTCATTTCTCAGCCATTGGTTTGTAGAATTAAACGCCCTGTAACTGATTGTCTGTAAAACAAAATGTTTGATTGAACTAGTCGCCTGTGGTATTGGGGATAATACATTATACGCATCCTAAAAGATTTTATTTGTATATTAAAAGATAGCAGACCATTATCTGATACGCATAAGCAAAATTCCACGGGTTTGGGCACAGCAGGTCTTTGCCCGGGATGTGTGGTCAGGTAGTCGCTGAAGTGAGTTTGACAGACGCATTTGCTGCCTTGGTAGAGATGTTTTTATTCCCACAGCCAGGAAAATCACACGTTCCCATTTTATTATCTCAGTTTACAACAGCTGAGCAGATGAGAGGTGTGCTGTGAGCCTGAGCAGGTGTTCTTATTAATGACTTTGTCAATACATTTACTCCTTCATTCTTTACCTGCCAGGTTCTTGCTAATTCTTTATTTTCCACGACACTGGGATGACAGAAAAGCGTTGGTGTGGTGGTTTGCACCATTGCCTCACAGAAAGGTCGCTGGTTTGAACCTCGGCTGAGCCCTTTTTCCCTGTGAAGTTTGCCTGTTTTCTACATGCATGCATGGGTTCTCTCCTGGTACTCTCGTTTTCAGAAACATGCATGACAGCTTGGTGTTCCTGCTTACCTGTGAGTGGAATTCTAAGTTGTTATTTGTGTTGGCCCTGCTGACCATTCCAGGGTCAACTCTACTTCTGAACTACCAACACAAACCATTTCACGTGTTTGCTTCTATCCTCGTCTCATAGCTGTATGTTACCACAGCCAAATGAGCCAAAAATGGTGGTCAGAATTTGTCTGTTTCTTTAGTTGGACCACAAAACATGCCACAGATTTCCTTTTCTTTGATCTTTACCCACAGATAAAATCATTTCCCAAAGGGTAGCAGTATGGACAGAATCACTGAACTGGATCACAGTCCCCAAATATGTGGACAAGAAAAATCATCCCAGCAATCCCAGCCCTCTCAAACTGCATGCATAATGTTTATGTCTGGTCTTTGCTGCTAATTAATTGGAGAAGCAATTACACATGTGCAGCTGTTCGGCCAGATGCCAGTGAACTCTGCTCTGAAGTCATGTTGGCAAATTAAAGCTGACAAACACGGGGCATGTAATCAAGAGTTTGTCTCTTAACAAGAAGTACATCTGGACTCAGACACACCTGTGAGGGAAAAACTTCAAAGATCCAGTAAAGTTGCAGAATTATGAGACAATACTTGGTATATTTTATCATAGGGCAGCTTAGAGGGCTTCTGTTGAGAAATATAGTGATCGGAGTTGAAGTATGTAAGAAACGTGGGTGAGTGGGAAGCCTATAGTGGCAATGTTGCGGGCTTTGGCGTAGTGGATCCGAGTTTAAGGCCCTAACACGGCACTCAGGCAAAACCACTGTGGGCCCCTGAGCAAGGTCCTTAACCCCCACCAACCGCTCCCCGGGCGCCTTAAAGGGGAATTTAGCTCTTTTTTTTTTAACTTGGGGTCTGTTTTCATATGTCCTTTCATATTTGTGAGTGATGGAGAAAGGAATTTTCAAGATAGCTCCAGTATTTAGCCGGGCAGGCGGCATAGCAGCAGCCTCGCTAATGATAAGTAGCCTATGGGACAACTGGCGTGAATTCGAGTGATAACTCGCATCAAAACAGTGGTGGGGGACGCGAGTTATCGCGCAATTTCAGAACCAGATTTGATTTCCAGCGTCCTGACATTTGGACACAAACACCAAAACAAATAGCGATCGCCAGGTCATGTAGATACTTGCGTTCCTTTATCCTCTCTAGTATGTTGTCAAACACTCGCTGAGACTATCAGAGCCTTCAGTGTGAGAAAAAAGCACGTTTTAGGGCAAACTTAGACACGAGGGCCAGGTGCCTTATTATTAGCTGGGCTGCTTTGCTGCCTGCTCGGCTAAATACTGGAGCTATCGTGAAAATTCCTTTTTCCATCACTCACATATATGAAAGGACATATGAAAACAGACCCCAGGTTCAAAAAAAGCGACATTCCCCTTTAAGTAGCAGTCCACTGCTCTCTGATTCAGAGATGGGTAAAATGCAGAGCCCTGATTTCCCTCCGGAGAACATAATAGTATATATATATATACAGTATATATATATATATATATATATATATATATATATATATATATATATATATATATATATATATATATATACGTATATACATATATATATATATATATATATATATATATATATATATATATATATATATATATATATTTAAAAAAGACAGTTAATCTGTTGTAGTGTTAAGAAAGACATGTGGATGTTGAAGCAGAGCAAATGAAAGCAACACAATTTAAATGTGTTTCACAGACTCTTTTATGGCTCTTTAAGACTCTTTTTAATGCTCTCTCTGTTTTTCATTTTAAATCATGCTTTTTCTTTTTGATGCTTCTTTTCTTCTGTACCACGCTGTAATGCTTTTACAGTAATGTTTTATGTAAAGCACTTTGAATTGTCGTGTACCTGAAATGTGCTATACAAATAAACTTGCCTTGTAATTGCCTGAATGGTGAGCTTTCATCTCAATTTTAATATCTTGTTTCACAAACATTATTACAAATGATATTGTGAATATATTCACAAGAACATGTTAAGTATGTGCTTATCTTTGCAGGTTTTTATCCTTGTAAAGCACTTTGTGACTCCGTGTCTGTGAAAAGCACTATACTTTACTTACTTACTATACTTTACTTTAGTTACTTACTTTCTCAAATGCATATTACTGTCCTTTCTGTCTAGTTCCCTCTGATATTTTCAAACTATTACTCTAGAAATTTAATGCAATTTCCTTCTGAGTATTTTTGACTGAAATCGCTAAACAATCCATGTTTATGCTGGCAGAAATTAACTAGAAAAGAAAGCTTGCCAGACCTAGCAACTGTAACCATGGGGGCGGGACTTAGTTATGCAGTGCGATGATACAGCTGTATATAATTCTGATTCAATGTGCTGATAAACTATTCTTGGGCAAGGTTTGATTGTTAATTTCTGATTTCTGAATCAAGCCGATGAAACATGAAGTGTAACAGAAGTGGTGATCATAAAATCTCCATTAATTACAGAGATTTATAGCTGCATTTCACCGGTTTTCAACATAATATCTGATTAAGGTTTCAGGGTATTAAAAGGGTGAATCACACAGATGGATTGCATGACAATGAAAAAATCTTTGCCATAAGAAAGGCTTGTGGGATGTTTTTTTTATTTACAAATGTAATTTTGGAAGATTTGAAAGATGAGGCGTATTGTCCAATAACGGCTTTATATGTCTTTATTTGTCAGTCACGATGAATATGAGTGTACGACTGATAAATTGAAATAATGTATCACAGTTACAAGGTCGACATTTTTTTGCATTAGATATATAATCTTTGTAAATAATGTAAAATAGACAGTGTTGGTATTTTGATGTATCAAAGCTTGGTGTTAACGGGTCTGTTTGAAATCATTTAAAGCTTGTGAACATCTGAAGGTGTATTTGAAAGACACTCTCACAACTGCCTCACCTTGTTCATGGAGACAATAGATGAGCATCATCTTTAAAGATTAATTTTGAAGGGTGGCTCTTTTATTTCAAAGAAAACTCTGAAAAATGGAACAACAGTAACAATAGCTTGAAGTTTGATTAATAGATACTTAGCAAGGACGGTGTGCAGATTCATCCTTGGTTTGAGACTTGATTGACTCATGATTTATAATTTGTCTTGGATTTTGAAATTGAAGCAATAAACATATCTTATGAAGACAGGGTGTGAGTGATGAGGATTTTACTGCCCCCAGGTAGTCAAAACCTCATTTCTTCCCTTCAGACTTGTGCATGACATAAAAACTTGCGCATTATTTTAAAACATCTTCGTGAGTTTCGGGGCTGCCTGTGACAGTTTCCCTGTTGGTCTCTTTGGAGAAAAACTGCTCGGGTCCAAAGCAAATCAAACTGTGCTGTGCTGCAATGCAGATGGATTTTTCATTGCCCTGCACGGAGGGGAGGGCAAAGCTGTAACATTGCCTCCCTACTCGCCGGGGTCTCTCTTGTTTCAGCAGCCTCCAGTCAAAACACATGATCATCATTCCTTCTCTCTTTATCACCACAATGTGCCACATCCCCACTGCCACTGACAATTTCATAGGTGCTGAAATTCATGATCTCTTCTCAATGCTGAAATTGATTTAACATGCTGTGATTTCCTTTTCGCTTTTGGAACCTGTTTGGATTTTTATTTTTGATGGCTGTGAGAATGTGATGTGCTGAGTTGCTGCACTGTTCAATTACATCTGATGCTGGGAAGTGAGATTTGATTGTGCTAGAAGCTCACTAGTGCTATTTCAGCTTATGAAACTAAACAATGGAATAAAGAAATTTTATGTTCTACCTTCATAGATGCTATACTTTAAAATGTCATAATAAATGTATGTCACGTCTGCAAGCTATAAAGTCCCTACAAGAGCCTTATTCTCTCTGTCTGTAATATTTACATTCATCTAGGAGGAGCTGGAACATTATGCACCGTGATTATTTGGAATAGGTATTGAATTAATAACTGGCTGCCTTAATAAAGTGTCTGCTGTTGTCAAAGATGACAAGTTGAAACGATGCATTTGATAGGTAGCGTTCGTAAATCCCATTGAAAGGCATCATTAATCTTCTCATCTGGATGCCGTGGGACATAAAATAAAAGAGTGGGAAATTACTTGTCATCCTCACAGCAGTGCAGTGAAACATTTTAAATGGGGGTGTAATTGTTTTCCTGATTAGTTCAGCGTGGGTATGTGTCTATTTATTTACATGTTCTGTTAACAAGGCCAGTGTTTGCTGTGACCTACTTCCCCCACCCTTAGCCAATTGAGGATGAAAAATCTCTTTGAGCTCTGGGAGCAGCCACAGAACTGCCTCTGCTGGTGAAAGGAACATTATAGTAGTTTAAGTAGACAGTTCAAAGATACGTTTATGTGAACCAAGGGGGGGAGGGGGGGCTGTTCTGTCTGAACAAAAGATGAGCACATGCAAACTCCCATTTAAGGCTCATGCTGTGACATAATTTTGTAACGTACAGCGGGTTCTCTCTGAAAGTGTATATTTTGAGTTAATATCCTGATTACTCATTTGACGGTAAAATTTTTCATTTGTGGTGCAGCGACTGCATCTGATGAACAATAAACTCATACACATGAATTATACTGTTATTATACAAACCACAGTTGTTCTAAAGGAGTTAGGGTCAGCGTTGAAGTAAGAGATGTGCTTATCGTTTAAAGAATCTTAATCCAAACCCAGCATCGGGTCATAAGCGGAGCCGGATTAAATAAATGGACTTCACTAGGCAGACTGTATGTTTTGGGGCCGCCTCCTATTAAATACAATAAAATTATCTTTATCCATTGGGAGTGTCATTGTTAATGCAGTACCAGTAAATAACCAATAGGTGTCAGTAAACTATGTAACCAGAGCAAATAAGATAAATGTTTTAAACAGTGATGGTGACAGGTTTTTAATGTGGTGAGTCCCTGGGACCCACAGGTGACGAGTTGAGTAGGGAAATTCAATGGGTGCCCGATTTAAAAAAGAAAGAAAGAAAAAAAAAAGGATTCCCATCAATTTCCTATGTTCTTCTATTTGTTCACTTGTAGTGTTTAACTCTGTTGATGGTGGTGACATGGCTATGATTTAAGGGCATCTTGTAGTTGTATGTATATGAAATTAAACAAAAATTAAAATATGAAAAATGTATTACAAAATACTGTAACTGTCAGTGGCATGACATGAAATTAAAAAATCTCTAGGATTAAATTACAGGAAGGCTTAGCTCTCATGAAATAACATACAATATTTTGTCCATTGGATAGTGGGAAAGTCATAAAGCTAGTTAAAAGCAAAACTTTCTTCTCCAATTCGTTTCTATTGAAACATTGTTTTAAAGTTCTTTTACACACATTAAACCTGTGTGGCATGGACTACCATGACCATACTGGACTACGGTGACCACAGTGTTGCTGAAATAATCTGTTGCAATAATGTAAATATTAAACTGTTATCAGAAATGCAGGAGGCTACATGTTATTCCATCAGATAAGATGCAGATCTATCCAGCTGAATTTTATCTCCACAGTAGTAGGGTCAATTTACAATTCCCAAATTAACTGTTTGTTTGTTTGTTTATTTGGTTTTGTGGAAGAAAGTCACACTGACCCAAGAACAAAGAAAATACTCTTATAAAGGTCAGAGTCAAGATTAAACCAGGAATTAGCATCATTCAGCCTAATGGATGTCATAAGAATATTTATTATACCAGTTGCTGCACTTTGTATTAGTTCACTAAGAATATGATTTTACAGAAAATGGTAGTGAAAATCGTTTGTTTTCAGAGCTAATGCAACCAGAACGCAGCATCATGCTGATTTAACAGCATCATACAATTTAACGATAAGGAAAGATTTATGTCTCAGTAGGACCCAGCTTTATCAATAACCAACCTTTGTTTTAATCTGTTCAGTACCTGGATTTATTTTAATTTTACAACCAGCAGAAAGATGACTTATTTTCTTCTGAGAGGAAAAAAAGACTCCTTATCCAATTGAACCACAGACAGACTTGCATGTGCATGTGCAGCTGTAGTCGAGTAGATCACATCGGAATGAAAAACTGATTCTGGGGTTTGCAGTAGTGCATCGTGCTCCAAGCAAACATTAAACTAGAACAGGCCTAACAACGTCCATGAACACTAAACCGACAGAAGATGGCAAATCAAACCGCCGACCGAATACTAAAACAAAACTTAAGGTGAGAAAAATGTAGCTATGCTGCATTCAGGCATATCTCGAAAATAACTACTCGGCATCAACACAGTACTAGCTACAAGGATAACTATTGAGTCCTCGTGGGCTTCTACAAAGCTGATATTTTAGCAGGGCCCCTCTAAAATAACAACGTCCATGAGTGAAAACAATGTTTCTTAATGCAGTTACTGTAATTTTAAACAAGAATTGTTCACAATTTGTTATTTTTAAATGGGAAAATGTGGTGTGTCCCTGGGACATGGATGGTGAGTTTACTACGTCCTTTTTCCGATTTGGATGTGTCAGAGACGCAGGACGTGCACCTACTGTATCAACAACACTGTTTAACCTATTGCATTTTGCAGAAAATCTTAAATAAATATGTTGATTAAATTGAATAGATAAGTAGTCAAATATACAAAGATCGATACAATTTGCAGTAACAGAAAGTGTGCTGTGTGTTTTTTGTTTATTTGTTTGTTTGTTTGTTTGTTTTTTGTCCCTCTGTCTGGGCCCAACCCTGCCAGTCGGGCCCGGCATGTGCCCAGTTTGCCTTAATCTGGCTCTGGTTATAAGTGTAAAACATGACCCACTGTGGTTGCAGAGAACATGAAGGGTCTAAAACCAAATGTGACCTGAATGGATTCTTCCACAGTTTTTTTTTCCCCAATTTCAACAAGCGAGCTCATTTCATGAATCAATCATTAAAAACATCCACATATACAGTGGGTACGTAAAGTATTCAGACCCCTTTAAACTTTTCACTCTTTGTTGCATTATTCATTATTTCATCATTCAGGTGTGAAAAACTTGTTGCATCATTCCCAAGAAGACTCATGGCTGTACTTGCTCAAAAGGGTTGCTTCTACTCAGTACTGATCTAAAGGCCTGAATACTTATGACCATGTGATATTTCAATTTTTCTTTTTTTAATAAATTTGCAAAAATTTCTATTTCTGTTTTTTTCAGTCAAGGTGGGATGGTGAGTGTACATTAATTTCTTTTCTTTCCTGAGAAATAAAATAAACTTTTTTTTTTAATTTGGCAAATGGCTGCAATGAAACAAAGTGTGAAAAGTTTAAAGGGGTCTGAATATTTTCGTAAACAGTGTATGGTGCTTCAATTTATGAGACTACCTGTAATAAAAAAAAGAGAGAACATAAATGTTTTAGAAATCTTTCAAAAACTGAAAATGTTATTGTTAATTATTTGACAAACAACAAACTGAAATAATTAAATAGTCCTTTTTCACACTTAAAAAAAACATTACCAGGGTTTCTCTTAAAAGTCTGAAATTAATCAAACACAACATTCATACACTACAAACACTTGTCCTGTTAAGTTAAGCAAGAAATAAATCATTTGACATCTTGATCAAGAACTAAAAATGTTATTTACTGTTTTTTTTTATTGTTCTTGTAAAACAATACATTTGAAAATTCATGAATAATAATTATTACATTTCAACATTAAAACAATAATTTCAATTAAATAATTTCTACATTCCAACTCTTAATTTCCGATATCCGATATCAACTGACACCAATGCAGACTACTGTGAGGTTGTATTTTCATATTTTGTATCTCTCACATTCTTAGAGATACAACTATAATCTGCTCTGCAAAGATCACAAAATATCCTTAACTCAGCCAGAGGAGTTCATTTTGGACATCTGGCTGCCAGATATCAGATACTAGCAGGTATTAGCCATCATGTGGCTAATTATTATGTTCCTGACAACTTGGTAACTTAACCAACAACTTAAAACCAGACATATTATAAGCAGCTTCAGTAAGTCTGTAGCAGCAGCAGCTGCACCGTAGTCACATGACTCTAAAAGGAATGCTGGGATATGAAGTTCTTCCAGAATAACTACTTCTCACATTCTCGACCAATGCTAATAGAACAACAAGCCTTCCTAACAATATTTTGTGAGGTTGGTAAGTAGAATTATCAGTGATAAAAACTGACACTGATATTTTCCAAAATCACATTTTAATGCCGATATCGGCCAATGATATCGGTAGGCCGATAATATTGGACATCTATCGTTTTGGTACTAATGCTTTTAATGTCGGGCAGCTCTGGCATAAACCTTACATTGGGTTGTGGTCGATAAATTTGTTAAAGGCCTCCTTCCACTGAAAACCCATTTAACTTGCTCCTTCTGAAATACGGAGGGTTTCCCCTTGTTTACTTACACATGCTGACTTGCTAGCGTTGCGCTCCCCCCAGTCGGCTGTGCTTCCTCATCACAGAAACAGTACGAAGAGAAGAGCGAATCGGGAACAGCCTTGCACTTCTACGTCACATTGCAAATAGCGTATCCCACGTGGGGTTTCTATCTGTCCATTGGAAGGCAGGTAACCCTCCACTACACACTAGAAGTAAAGACAGCACGACTGTAGCTTCGGAGTTGAGAAGCTAATTAGCTAACTGTTTGTTAGCATGGCGGAACAAACTTGTTTGTCGGCTCTATTTCCTGTCTGTAGCGAAATAAGAGCGGAGGGCGGAGCTTCCTTCATACACTGACGGGAGCCAGCCAATCAGACGGAAATTCATGAGAAGGACCCGGAAAAGCCTGCCGTTGGACCACAAGCCTCTCTTCTAGTATACAAATACAGCTGGATACTAAGCAACCAGAAGGTTTTTTTAAACAGAAACGATGCAGAATGCATTCAATAATAATGGAGAACACAGAAATATTAATGAAATGACCATGGAAGTACAACTTTAAGCACTGTATATCTGGTGCCTATTTTGCCATAGTAGTCTAGTATTTTAGAGTTTCATGCGACCATACGTGCATCATATTTCCTTTGGTGTCTTCACTTCCTGCTGGCGAAAACATGGCTATAGAACTTGGAAATATCCTGTGAATTTAAAAAACAGACAAAAAATACTAACAGAAACAGTGTTAGAGATAAATAAACAAATGATTGAACATCAACAAGATCCATGATATACTTTACTTTGGTTTAAACAACTAAAAACTATGGCATGTTTTCATATACTGTAGGTTAGTGAACACACCACAAAGATGGCACCATATAGAACACAAGCCCAATACATCACTGCAGAATCTCTGCACTGTGGACAAGCATGGCTCTTCTGGCCAGTCAGTGGCATGTTGATTACTGTGGTGAGAAGAATCTTCACTCCTCATGCCCAAATACAGTAATATATCGTAAATGTGTTTTAAGAATTTTTATTTGTATATTTTATTTTCTTTAAGGACTAAAAACATTTTTATGTAAATGGTACAAGGTTTGCTTGCTTTTTTTGTTGTTGTCATGTATATAATTCAAGACTGATTGAAAGAAAAACACTGGGGATTTAGATATAATTAACATTACATTGTCAATATCTTTCTGACATACACTTTCCTGTCAACCAAATACACAAATACACACACATAAAAAAGCACACATTTCTTTATCAGCCGAACAGACACACATGAATAATGATGCAGTCTTTACAATAAGGGCACATGGAAACATTTAAAATCAGCAAACTCTGTCTTCAGCTCAGAGTTTTCAGTCACAGAGGAAAACATACAGAGTGAGGGAGGTGTAATGCCTGCCTTTGGTGCAGTATATATTTAGTTCAAATTTTCCAAACCTATAATTAACCCACCTGTCCTAGTTTTAAAGGTTTAAAAGTAACTTCTGAATGAGCAGATGTTTTCATTTTAACAGCAGCTGGTGTGGGCGCTTGCAGCTCCTGACATGCATACTTCTTATAATTTAGAGGTAGTTCCACTTGTCAAGTGAAAAAATTACATCTGTTATAACAAACCTGTGCTGCAACTGGTGGGATTTATTGATAAGGGTGCAAGAACTTCCTGGAAAAAGAAACTTGCTCACAGAAGCCTAAAGTGTGTCAAATAGCTTAGCTGTCTGTCATTAGAACACATCTGGACATTATTTCATAAGAGTAAAAATTTTTGTATGTGTCACTCGCGCCTGCCGCTGACAGTCAGAAAGCTTTGGAGGCCCATTGCAATAGAATAGAGACTGGTCTTTACAGGGTTAATCACAACGATGCTGGACTCTTTTTTGTATTTTTGACTGCTTTAATGGACGAGGGAGAACTCTCCTAGATGGGGAATAAGTTTTCACTGGTTTCCCAGGAAGAAACATCAGCGATGGGCCTGGATTTGTACATCACCGTGTTAAAACTGGACACATTCGCTGCAACTCCTGCTCTGCAGCCTTCTGCTGGTGTCTCACAGAGACGTGGAATATACCTGTAATCTTTTTGTGGAAATAAGGATGACAACGAGCGAACATACAATGTCAGATCGGCGTACTGTAGCTTAAGAACCACTGGGTCGTGGTTCTTAAGCACTAGAAAAGAAAAGGGGGGAAGAAAAGAAAAGGAAAACCTTTAAACACCCACCAGATTGCTAACTTTTATCTAGCGGCGGCGGACATTTCCCTCTTTTTTAAGGGTTGCATTTGTGAAAGAAATGGGTCTGTTATGTGTTCAAACACAGTAAAGCCGTGCTTACCTTAATCCCTGATTGACACGGTTCTGCCTCTTTCTCATGCTGTTGTCTCTCGTCGTCCCACAGTATTTCCACAGAAAGATTATATTCCACGTCTTTGTGGTCATCAGACGCCGATGTGGCTGCTGACCAGGTGTTTTAACACAGTGACTGAAAAAAATCCAGTCCGATCGCTGGTGTTTCTTCCCAGGTAAACCAGTAAAAACTTATTCTTCGTCTAGGAGAGTTCTCCCCTCGTCCATTAAAGCACTCAGGAATTACAAAAAGTGTCCGTCATCGTTGTCACTGCTTCCACCACAACACCCGCTCTGGTCTTTATGGGGTAATCACAACAAAAAGGGTCTATTAAAGCAAACCTCAGTAACTTTAGCTCGAGGCTCCCTCTAGTGGCGTCTTTTCACTGTCGTAAAGTTTGTAACCCTCCCCCACCCCCCACAACACACAGACGGTTTCTGTACCTGTCTTTCCTCTATTTTGATCCCTGAATATATTTCTAATTTTTTACTAGCTTGTTGATGTTACTTTGCTACGTTGGTAGCAGCAGCTCGTCTTCCTCTGCTCAAAGCAGAGTCCTGTGTCTCCTGCAGTGGGACATTTTACCCGCTTTTTGCTGGTAAATATGCTGTGGATTATATTTTTTGCAGGTTTTGGTGGGTCGCAGGTAAGAATACGAACTTTTATTTACTTTTTGCGGACATAACAGGTGATTATTGAGCTTAGTTGGCCGTGAAGCTCGGTGCTTCACCCGGTGCCCAGCACAAGCTACGTGAACCGATCTTCACTCACAAAGAGTTGGTTTTAGAGCCAGGAGCCGGTGTTTAGGTGGTGGGAAGGTAAAGAATTGGTTTTTAGTCTGGTTCTGGTTTGAACCAGCGCTGGAAGCAGCTCGGTGGATAGGGGACCTGAGGCGTACAGCGGTTTCTTTTGTCGCAAGATTTGTGCTGGGTCTGCTCAGGCAGACTTGCAAGTGCCGCTTACAGGCCAGAGACACCAGGGGGAGACTAGGAAACACTGAATCGCTCCATAAACACTTTCTTTAGCCCCACAGGGATCCTGAAAAGCATTTATTGGGGTGAAAAAGTTACTGAGTTCTGCTTTAAGTACATCTGTTTAGTTGCTTGTTAATACAAATAGCTAATCCACCAATCACATGGCTGTAACTCAGCGTACGTAGACATGTGGACATGCTCATGACAATTTGCCCTTGATCAGAAAAGCAGTTGTCTGGACCGAAGTGCCTTGTTGGTGTCAGACCTCAGAGGAGGAATGGGCACACAGGTTAGGGATGACAGAAAGGCAAAAGTAACTTAAATAACCGTGGGTTACAACTGAAGTATGATACTAGCTCTGAACATGTGGGGGGAGATTTTGTTGCTACATTTTGGGCCCCTTACCATACCATACTACTTTATTTATAAAGCACATTTAGAAACAGCATCAGGGCTGACCAAAGTACTGTACAGAAAAATAGAAAACAAAATGCATTAAAAACAAAAAAGCAAAGAAAAGCCAGGAATCGTACTTGGGGTTAAAACCAATGTATAGAAATGAGTTTTTAATTGAGGTTTTAAGAGGGGGTTTCATGTCATTCTTCGGCACATAATTCCCTTTTATGGCACAATCAAATAACTGTTACCTTTAGGAGTTTTTAAAATACAGTATAGATAAAAAAAAAAAAAAAAACCTAACAGAAATGTGACATCCCTCCATGTCTGTATCTGAAGCCTTAAAAATTCACTGCTGTCCCTTTAAGATGCCTCCTGCTGTTTCTGACACACCCACTTCACTCTCATAACACTCTAGTCACTTTCAGACTTGCACTGGAAAGCGGTAATATTGTGGACTCTGTCCTTTATAATGCTGCATTCAGAGATGCAATCCGCTCTTTTACCCCGGAGATGTAGCGGACATGTGCCATCTGTACCCCATGTCATAAGAGCGTAAATGTTGCGGCATGTTGTTTTGGCTGAATGTACAAGGAAATGTTCCGGACAGAGTTGAAGGGAGAGTGGGGCAGTGCTGACTTTTCCGCAACATTTCCTGATGTCTGAAAGCGCACGGGGCGCGATGAGTCCGCAACGAAGCGACATGTCTGAAAAGACGAGTCTGTTTAAAGAGCGGATGAACTTTACCGCTCATGTTCTGCAATGCAAGTCTGAAAACAGCTTCTCGCGCTCCGGTGGGGTGGAGCTTAGCAAGGGAGGGAGAGGAGCTTTCTGGCATTGGAGGTGCTATGTAATAGCAGCTATTTTAGCAGCCATGTTGGTTTCCACAAGAGATTCAGGGATTTCTCAAATATGATTGAATGAGTCAAAGTAACCCCTAGGGCATGTTTTATGTGGAGGGAATAACATAATAACATAATAAAAAGCTCAAATAAGTCAATTTTGCATGTTACCCCCCTTTAAAAAGGACCAAGGACTGGGCTTGCCTGACCAGGAGAGGCAGGTCGTTCCATACTTTCAGGGCTGCAGTCGAGAAAGTTCGGTCACCTCTTCATTCATAGATTTGGGGGCCGTGAGGAGCATCTGGTGGGCTGATCTGAGGGAACATAGAGGCAAACTAACTCTAAAATGTAAAGTGGGGCAAGACTATTTAGAGACTTCAAAATGTTTTTAAACTTAATCCGGAACCAACGAGAGAGAGAGGACAGAGGCAAAGACTGGGCTGATGTGTGAATCAGTCAACAGTCTAATTTGCACCAGTATATTTAAAGCAGACAGGCCAATGCCCCCAAAAAGGGATTTCTAGTAGCTGAGATGAGCAGTGACAAAGGCATGTATGACCCTTTCGAAGTCCTGTCCAGACAACTTAATTTTGGAAAGCTGACAAAAGCAGGACTCAACAACTGAGTGAGCATTATGTTAAAGAAAGGGATTTTTTTTTTTTTTTACCAAGATTGACAATAATGTCTGTAGGAGGTACCAACTGTGCATGGTTTGAACATCACAGCCTGAGGATACAGCTGGTCAAAGAGAAGATAAAAATTATGTGGGGAAAAATGGAATATGTTTTTCATAACAGATGTCTTAATGTACTTTTGTTATAAACTGTGCAGTAATATTTGATCCTTTAATGTTATTGTTGGCACGCCTTGAGACAGATTTAATCAGTCAGGGTGTTAAGCCAAAAAAACAAACAAACAAAAAACTCCTGAATTGTTTACTTTTAAGGGCCTGACTACACTCCAACATGCTTATGTTTTTCTTGAGAATCCTGACGTGATGTGTGTCTCAGATACAAACACCCTGGTCACGATGCAACTGGATCTAAACACAGAAAGCTGAGCCTGACCACTGCAGTCTCCTGGGAATCTGCTGATGTGCCAAAAAGGCTCAAGTTCACAAGCAACAAAAACCCAAGGACGCAAGCCACCTGCTGCTGCTCAAACAAAACAACAGCCACCCACTACAGGTCACACAGCTACTTCTCAGAAGCACTGTTGACCAACCAGTGCAACATTAGCATTGATCCAGACAAAGCCAGCCCCACACGCCATCAATAATTGATGGGGAGTCATAATCACAAGGTCCTTATTAAATGACTATTAGCCATTGGTCTTTTCAGGGGTAACCAGCTGTGTTGTAGGAGAAAGTCAAGTCAAACCAGGGCTTTGTTTGATCCATCAATTTTCTGCTTCACTGAGCAGGTTCTGATTACTTTAATGTAAAAGGAAATATCAATGTTAATACACCAATTTGTCTAGACTGGATGACATATTCTACAAGAGTATATTGACTTATAATGAATGAATGAAGAATGTGATCATGTTTCACATGAAACATAATGAAATCACCTTTTTTAAGATAAATAAAATAAAATAAAGTAATTGTATGTAGCTTCCAAGTTTCAGTGCAGGACTGATGGTTTAATGACTCCTCTTCCTCTTTTACAATGAACCTTCACAAATGTACTTCTTTCTGCAAAAATGGGAAATTTGATCTTAAATATCCATGTCCCATTTACTTTACAGTCCACAGCTGCTCAGCGAGCAGTTTGATGAAGGTGTACAGAATCAGTTTAGCAAAGTCAGAAATCATCCATCCCTGAGGGGAGGGAAACCATCAAAGTGTCTGACATGACAGCTGGTATGTGTGAATGAGTAGGTGCAGATCCTGTATCTTAAGGTAGTATGTGTCTTCACTGCAATAATAACCCATAATCTTTTGAACTGGACAACTTCTTGACACGAAACAAGTCCTGGACATACTTTACAGTACAGGCTTCGTATTTGAAGACAAATATAAAGAGTTAAATGGAATGAAAGACACAGAAAACTATTTTTATTGCTTGAGATGACATTAGTAGCAGAAAATAGAACGCATTCTGTTTAGCTTTGCTTTGCCAAATACCTGTACGCAACACTTTTCTGACCCTGTGTTTTTTTTTTTTATCATTATTATTATTATGTGTGCTGCTGGTAATATATACTGTAAAATGATTGCCTCTTTTCTTAATCTTGACTTCGCCCTTTATAAACACCAGACCTGTTTTAATCACTGAATTTAAAAGAGATGACAAACGGCACACATGGCAAGTTTTAATGTTATCATTATGATTATTATGTAAATGTGTGTTTCTGGATTATTAATTAATGGCAAATAGAATTTCGGGAAGATTCATTTTTATCATTTAGAGTATCTAAAGAGAAAAAAATGTCATTTGAACATGTAATTAATTTGAAATATGGTAATATTGCACCAAAGCATTACGAAACTTTTTACTGTCATACATGTGATAAAAACACTATAATATAATCTCCTCTAATAATGGTGCTGAAACTAGCCTAATCTAAGGATTTTCTATTAGTTTCAGGTTTAAATAGGCTATATATTTTAACAAAAAGCTTTTTCACAGTGAAACCTGAAACAGACAGACAGAACAATAAATAAATAGAAAGTTATTTATATCAACCAGAATAGATACAAATATATATGTCTATATATATATATATATATATATATATATATATTTTTTTTTTTTTTTTTTTTTTCACTGAGTACTCAGCCTGAAAACATCTTCATGAGCTCGAAAAACGGCTCCTTCAGCCCTGAGCTGTTGTGTAATGTGAGATCAAGACCAACATAGAACAAGTTAGGTTCAATCAGTAACACATCAACACCTTACTAACACATATTTGTCACTTCCTGGTTGGATTTACACTATCACATCAGTTGGGACTTGAGGACAATCATATTACAGCTTAACTATCACCACTTTCAGCTGACACCATCAATGAGCTGCTTTGTGATGCGCTTTCTATGATCTGTTGTGATTGGTGGTTTATAATATTTGCAAATGATGACATCCTGCTTTTTAAATTTTATACAGCATCTAAACTATTTTGAATTTGGCGGTTGACAAATGAGAGATAAACTTAGATTTCCCGTTGGTTTGTCATGTACAGTATATGACTTCCACAAAATGAATCCTCTACCGAAACAAAGCAAGGAAGCGAGAACACAAACTGATGACTGAGACCAGGTTGGTGAGCAACATACAAGTCTATCTTTTTGTAATCAGCCATCTAACAGTGTTAATTTCATACAAACATGACCATAGCTAGACTTTAAAAACCTGGCTTGATTTATTGTTATGAAACCTAAATTTGATTTCTAGTTAAGTCAGCGCACATTGCTGGTATGTTGAACCTGTTCATGGTAAAGGCTCATGGCCAAATCCTCTCTTCATCTAAGAACTGCTGTAGAAAGCATGAGAGCTGGTCTGAATGCTGATCATGACCATCCAAACGAAATCTCCACGTTAGATTCTGCATGTCATTGCAGTTTTCTGGCTTTTTGCAGCTATTTGCTCCGCAGTGACATGATGTGCATGTTGCTCCTGTCACATTATTAGAAGGCTGCACTCAGCTCTTTGCTTTGTTGAGATAAATCTAGCTCTATCTTCCTAAACAAACAGATGCGACGCAAGCTGGCAGCCTGTTGCATGCATTAGAGCTCATATATTTGTTTCTGGCACAGTGTCAGTTTTATATGGAAGTGAATGAGGGAAGGAAGTTGCACCTGCCCCTTTGTTCTCTTCCCTGAGGGGGATCTTTGTGTTTGTCCAAAAGCACGGTGACAAATTTCAGTCTATAACCCAAACATCCGCTGAGAGTGACTGAGGAGTTTAATTCACCTCCCATTCACTCTTACTGTTGGATGCATTTTATTTTACATGACATTGAGCTGTTGAGAAGTAATTTAACACAGCAATACTGCCGTCTTTTTTCTTTTATTTCTCACGCACTCTTCATTTATGCGCACACATACAAGGAAAAAGAAAAAAGGGGGCAAATTTGGCATTCTGCCAAGTTAATTTCCATATTTAAAAAGCCATCTACCACAGGAAGAGGAGGATAAAAACTATATCAAAGGAGGTGAATTGGATACAGTAAAACTGAGAAAGTGGACATGTTAAAATGCAAACAGCATCTCCATCAACTCCCAAAAAACAAGACGGGGAAAAAAAAAAAAACTCCTCCCCATTTCTTCAGCTGCTTTGGCCCTGTACTGCAGAATAAAGAAGGCATCTGTACTCTTCCAAGCCAGTCATGCCCTGTTTGGGAAGGTTGGAATTTGAGATACAAGGATAAACATCAGCTCCCCAGAGACGACGGTTACTCCTGTTTGACTAGTGCACAGCGAAAATTAATCTGTCCACAAGCAAAACAACCATGAAGAACACTTTCGTACAGAAGTCACTTTTGAAGAAAGTTCATTCTTAACCTGCAGCCTGAGAAACTGTCGGGCTCGTCCTCAGTGCTTGTCCTACACACATGGAAAAATATGAAGTGAGGAGAAAATGAAGAGAGATGACAATGCAAATATAAACAGAAAGTGGCCCATTTTTCAATAAAAACTCCAATCTGCTTTCGCAAACAGAAATAACTGGAGCTAAACTTGAACGATCCATTTCTCAACAAAATGTTTGGGATTAAATTTTGATGGGCTGCACATTTTCTCTTCGTTTTGATCACCCATCTCTTTATTCTGGGGAGAGAATAACGTCTCCATGGACAGAACCAAGAGTAAACAGCTGTGCCTTTGTATCATGAGTGGCTACAGGTAATCAACAATGCATCCACTTACCCAAGACTCTTCACAGAGGGGATTGTTTTCAGCTGCACTCAGTGATTGAAAGCATTAGTGATGAATGGCAAACTGCTTAGATGGTTCACAGGCTTTGACTGTGACCATGACCATAGTGTGATAGTTTGAAAAAAAAAAAAAGCCATCTTGGTGTTTCCTTATCTTGCATGTCGTGGTAATGCAGTTTTGAAATTGCACACACATAAAAGTATGTTTATATTATCATTTGCAGAGGCACTATCTCCTACATGAAAATAGCCACAAGCAGCGCAAACAGAATGAAAAATGTGTTTTTAGTGAGCTGCAGGTGCTCACTGCTGAGCAGAAACTGTTTCAGGCTCATGATAACAGACAAGGACGAGCATAAAAGCTTGCAACTGCCCAGATGAAGACAAATCCAACATGCAGATCAGGAGCTAAAACATGGCGGCGGTACAAAAGCAACCCTTTCCATTTCCCTTTTACTCGAAGGCTATCTGAGTCTTTATCTCCCCTCCCTTAAACACACACTTGCACCTGTTTTCAAAGCAAATGTTATCAGAGTGGAGGCCATTCCACCAAATCAAACAAAAGTTCAGCTGCGGCGACACGGTAACGTTCTTCGTTCAAGCTGCTTTCTGTCTGTTAGCGCAAGTCTCACACTGGAGGGCTGATATCACATACCTCGCCTTAGCTGGAGGGCATAAGCTTCGTCTCCATGAAATAGGTGGTTGTGTGCTTCTCAGGAGAAAATGATTGCACAGAGAAAATCATCATGTGTTGTAAACAAAAACAAATGCTTTTCTGTGGAGGAAAATTTGTGTTTTTACTGCTAATGAGCAATTTGGCACGGAGACAATCCTTTTTTTGTTGCTGTCAGCCTGCTGAGATGCAGCAGAGCGATATGGCACCAGCTCTGCGGTGAACCAGGTCAACCAGAAGTGCAGGGCAAAAAATGAGACTTTGTGAGTCTTAATGAGAGCATTGTGCACCTCAGACACTTGAATGCTTTTTAAAAGGCTTTTTGTATCCCTTCACTCAGATTATCACTAAGAAAAAGAAGTAGCAACAAAGCAGGAGCGATATCAGCTCAGGATCACTCGTCATGTGTTTTCTTAGTGATGCAGATGGTGTGAGAAAGGAAAAGCAATGAATGAATTACTTGTAAACGTGCGTCCACATGCTGCAGGAAAAAAATAGCATCTTTAAAAAGTGTGAAACTCAACATTTGCATGAGGTTAATGAACTAGACGGTCCAGTTTCCACTTTATAATCTTTGTCTTTAATAAAGGTGGTGATGGTGCGTGTCTTTATTGGAGTGCAGCTGCAGTGGAGTTCTGCTCTTCTTCCTTTAATGTTCACTGACAGCTGTCCTCATTTTTTAAAGTGTCACAATGTGTCATGAACATTTCCTCTTGTTTCTATGATTATTTTAATTAATGTAGTTTATGTGCATTTACATGGATAGACAGAAGTCAAATAATAAAAAAAAAGGTTCTGAATCACCACTGCCTCTTTGTCTCCAGGGAATGGAGCTCAGTCATGTAAGCAACCTCATTTCATTTGGCTTAAATAACCACCGCCGTCAAGGCAGCAAAGTAAACAGATAGCGACAGATAAACATCTGTTGAATTCTGATTTCTTATCATTTTAAACATGTTACATGCACATCATCTGTTACATGAGCAGGTTATATACAGTCTTTTTCTTTTTTGTGCAGGTTTGAGACTAATTACAGTCTTAGAAGCTATAAGGAACAGGCATGTGGCAAAAATAAAGTAATTTAACTGCAAGCAACCCAATTATAAGCTAATTACCCAGCTTACCTTGCCTAAATTAGAGCACAGAGGGTCTTTAAGTGGGTGAGCTGATCATGCTCAGCTGGGTTATAGTCAAGGCAACATTTATTAACACAAATCAGCTGAGGGCTACTTTGCTGAAAAAAAAAGTTATACAGTATTGTATATAAGGTGTTTGCTCTGTTGCAAAATATGCTTATATAAATGATTTTTTTCTTCTCCACGTCACATTTGACTCATTTACTGCCACTCTGAATCATTGAGTTACTAACTCTACAGTTTTCAAACCTAAAATAAATTAAGTGTTTTCCCTGAAATAAATGAGCTGATTTTCCCCAACGTGACCATCTATATCTGAATTCCAGCAACTGTAAACCACACATCTACTGGCTACCTCATCACATGTAGTATAGTATATAGCCTATGTATTCATTAAAAAAAGAAAGCAAACCTTATTTTATTTAGAAGTTTTATTTGTTTCAGGACATAATAAGAAAATCATCTGGTCATTACTGGGTCTTGACACAAACTTTTAGCACAAACTTTGGACTAGAATTTAATCTTAGATGAACAATAACTCATGATAAATCACACTGATTGTTATTCATTAACCTAAAACAAAGCCAAACAGCAGTATGTGAAAAAAATTACTAAAAGGAACTATTATTGTTTAAGTTAAAAGAATGGCAGCTAGGTGCCATTTAGCAAATGTGTTGATTTTTTTCATAGTCAGTACTGTAAATACACTGAATAAAAGTAAATCCATCTGTAAATGGATGGATGGATGGATGGATGGATGGATGGATGGATGTTTCCCAGATTTTTCTGTATTTTTTTAACACAGGGAAATACAAATAAGATTACAGAAATAGACCACTGAATTTTTTTTTTTTTTAAGTAATGACAAACTCATAAAACTCAGTTCAAAATGAAAGTTAAACAACTAAATTTAAGTTTACTTTTAACCCCCAGATTCCACATTCTCTGCTCTGTTCTGTTTCACACGGTGCAGCAAACACGTTGCTATGTTATTCAATGAGCTGCAGTCCACCTGCTCCATGCTGCTCCGTTGACGTACGACCTCTACGTTGCGCTGCGCCCAAATTGCAGAGCCAGTCCAATTCTCTGCACCGTCGCAGCCGCAGGCTGGATCAATCCCCGCAGCTCAGATCACACCAAACAGGATTGTGAACATGGACTACATCCGGATTGTCTAAGTAAACACATTGGGAGTCCAAACGTAAAATAAATCAAAAAGCACAATTTGATTAAAAATCACCTCCAAACTTAGAGTTTTCTGTACCGTACGCGTTTTACATCAGCCTACATTCATTATAGGCTACAGATCAGGACATTGATATGAACAAAAATGGTAAACATGAAATTTCCCAAGGTAAAACACTTGTTACTGATTGTGACAATAAAACAAAGACTGAACTGTGAACTGTCGGCGTCCTTGTGCGGGTCATGTTTGCTGGGTTTGCTGTTCACCAAACTGTACACATGTTGATCATTGTGAAAGGCCATTTGATTCATGCAGTCAGAACATGCCTCGCACATGCTCTCCCCGGGCTCCAAGACCTGGCAGAGCGCAGCTGGACAGAACTTGGTGCATGTAGAGGGTGTTGCACTTCCCAATGTGTTTGCTGCACCGTGCGGAACGGAACGGACCAGAGGATGTGGAATCTGGGTGTTAAACTAGATTCTTGGGTGAATCTTGGATGTTAAACAAGCGGGAAAGTTGAGAAAAGTGAAGCTGACCCCAAAAAGGAGTCAGTCCCCACAGACTCCCATGTTAAAAAGGCCAACTTCACAGCAGAAATAAAATAAAATGTGTACAAAGATAAATGTTTACAGTCTGGTACAAAAAAATATTTTAGGTTTAATAGAGTAACTTTACCTTCATGACAACTGTGAAGGAGGTGAATTGTTTTTATAACTCATCCATTTAGATGTTATTTAATCCCCAAATTACGCATACTTAGTGGCGTGTCCTTTTGATTGATAGACAACAGATCAGCTGTTAGTGTTAGCCCTTTTGGCTAGTGGCTAGCTCTCTGCTTGCGCCAGAGAAGGCTTCAGTTAGTAGTAGAGCAACACAACCCTGTTTTTAGTTGTCTAACAGCGTGCCTTAGTTTTAGCCCTGGTAGCTCTGGGTTCGCTCTGGGTTAGCTAGGTTAGCACTTTTTTTTTTCTTTTTTTTTTTTTTTTTTTTTTATTTTTTTTACCTACAGGCAGCTCAGAGTTTATTGGGTGTGCTTATATCTCCAAAGACATGTATGTTATGCTAACTGGTTACTCTGAATAGTCCCTAGGAGTGAGTGTTGGTTGTTTCTGTGTGTTGGTCCTACGATAGACTCATGATCTGTCCAGGGTGTACTGTACTTCTCATCTGCTAAATACTGGGATACACTCCAGCTTCCCCACAGCCCTTAATTGGAATGAGCAGTTTGGAGAATGAATAAATTAATATATGAATGAATAAATGTCTTTCATTAAAAATTAGAAAGCTGAAATAAGATAAGAAAGATAAGAAAAGGAAAGTATTGAGATATCCCATAGGCCCAAAGTCTAAACCTTAACTTGACTAAGTTGCTAATAAAAGTAATTAGCATTTGCATGTCTGGAAACTGAAACAACACTGTAACGAAGAGTGGGCCAGAATTCCTCCGCAATAATGTGAGAAACTGATAGGGTCATACTGAAAACAATTCCGGCTTATAAAGGCCCTTTCAGATAGGACGCAGTTTTCGCTGCGCTCACCACGGAGTAGGGTGCAGACCCGGCGGCAGAGCACAGCGGCACACGTTGCTAAGTGTCAGACCAGGAAGTGTTTTCTCCCGGGTGCGTTTCATTGTGAAAGATGTACCTGTCATCGTTGCAGCAAAGAGCTTTTCTCCTGAGGAGGAGGAGAAGATCACCAGCAGATAAAAGGGTGTGGGTCCACCTGATCCTGAGGGCAAGGAGGACTTGGGGGACTTCAGGCTCATCCAGGAGCTGCATTCTTTCACACAGACCACTTCAAGGTTTCCTTCAGGCTGACCAAGGACGCGTCCTATCTAAAAGTGGGATTTACCTCATTTTAAGACCTGACAAGAATGATGATTTTTTATTATTATTATCAACATATCTTGACACACATATTAGCAGGAAGAGAGGATGCACTGTTCTTTTACTTCAGAATATTTGATAAATTACATTTAATATAATTTCTGACATATTAAAATGACATATGAGATGTTTTCAAACCCTTCAAACAGGGAACTGCACTATTTTGGCATAAAAACTGCTGAAGTCACGGGAATAAAATCCCAGCAATTCCTAATTTCCCACTATTCCACAGTATAAAAAACATAGTTCTCATATTAGACTGCTTACGTGCCAATGTAAATGTGCTACGTGAAACCCAGCACTTGATCTGTTTTTAATGTAAAAAAAAAAAGTGGACAAATAAATAAAACTACTGGATACAGCAAGTGCAGCCAAGCTTCCTTGCCTCAACACAAAGAAACTGATCCTATATAGTGACAACAGTCCTTTATAAACCATCTGAAGAACACAACAGAAAGTTTTGCAAAGACAGAAATTGCAACAGGAAACAAAATGAAACCATTAAAAACAACAATGGAAAGTTCTGTAATACAACTAGGTGTCCTTTTTTCCCCCATCTCCTCTTAAAAAGTTTGTACTGTATGTCTGAGAAATCAGCAGTGAACCGCCTGCAGCAATGTGTCCCAGAGCTGGCTCAGGTTGTGTTGTGTGTTACGCTGGATTAGAATCACAGATGACAGCCTGGACAAGTATGAAGCAGATGGTTTCTAACATGGCATCAGTTACAATTCTTACATGGAAAACCTTTTATCCCATTGTTTGCCCTCCACTAAACGTTTGCAGTTATCCCATCATTAGAATCCAAGTCTTCCCCTAACGTCATTAGCCAACTGCAGGGTCCAACTAGCTGGCATCCTTAAACAAATCTCCCATTCTAACACACCTTCCTTTGCAAAACCAAATCATAACTTTAATACATTTTGTCAAATAGTTATGTTAGTACCGCATTTAAATAAAAAACAAAATCTGCTTTACATTTGAAGCTGACAGTCATGTTCTCACAACCACAGTTTCTCAGAGAGACAAAAAAAAAAAAAAAAGAGTCCATCATGTTTGGTCTATGAATAGATAAAAATCACAGAGTTTGTTTTTAAAAGCAAGAGAGAGACCCTGTTTATCACACTGAGGCGAGCTGCTGGTTCACAAGCAGCTGCCTGAATGTTATTGAAAATACCCCGAGAGTGCAGCTGTAGCCTCCAGCTTAGACTGTTTCTCTTCAGGGGTAAAAATGAATGTGCTGCCTTTGTTTACTGCTCAGAACCACATGTCAATTCAACATTTTCATTTAAAGGGTAAACAACATTTTCTCTGCTTGAGCGCTCAGTGTGATGATATACAGCAGATCCACGAGTTACTGATCAGGCTGCTGGATCTGGATCAAAAAGACCATGTGAAAAGGTTGCATCCAAATTCCAAGGCATTATTATTCATTATACATTATTAACCTCGTGTGAACGTTTATTAGCGACCAACAATCTGTAATACACAGTGGTAAACTGTGTAACAGGATATGCTTTTAGCACAACAGAAAACATATGTTAGCTTAGCACTAATTGATAGATAATTTCAGTAACTTAATATGTCACCATGGTAACAGCAGGAGTATCTGGGCTTGTCCATTGCCTTTAGTAACTCCTGGAAACATCCCTGATGAAGTCTGTGTTCCCTGCAGCCTTTCTGGATTTGTTTAGTGACTCTGTTTGCAGTGTTTTTCTTGGTTTTTGTGCTGCACCTGTGTTGCAAGTTGGTGAAGATGCTCCCCTAATTTCCATATGTGTTGTCTATTTGCATATGTTTTTTATGTTGCAGTGGAGCTGACCTCTTTGGGGTACTGTACAATGCAGCTTAATGCTATGAAAACACCTCAGCACAGTTTCAATGTGTCCTTTTAAAATCAGCAGTGCAACACATTTTGGTAAAACAGCGACCACCTGCTCACACAATTTATGCAAAAGTCGATATGCATGTATACTGATAAGCCACCTGCATCATTGTGTAGGTTGCCCTTGTGCTGCCAAACCAGCTCTGACCTACAGTATCTGAGCACATGAGGCCTCTGGATGTGTCCTGTGTCACACGGTATCTGATGCATTGGGGCCCTCAGTGTTGCAGTGATGGGCCTCCCAGCACATCCCACAGATGCTCATTCAGATGGGATTCGGTGGATGACTTATTTTGTTGTCATTATAGTATTCTTGAGCATTTTTTGCAGTGTGATGGGCTAAAATCGAATTTGTATCTGAGTATAAAAACTATCTAATGAGAAACTCATTTGCAACTAACCAAACCAACTGCACTGTCTTCACTTGCTGGAGCTGACAGCGAACTTCACATGACTCCTCTCTTCTGAAGCAGCTGAGTGCTGTAGAGTCCGCAATGCTGAGCTGACTGCTGTCTGCAGCAGAAAACTAACTTAACAGTGTTTTCATAGTTCTGAGGGCCCCGGGCTGCAACCAGTCAGTTGTATTTTGAAGGCATGTTTGGACAAAGTGTGACAGTATTTTCCAAGTAGATGGGAACCCAATTTGGGAATATGCCCTAAGGTTTATTTGTGAAGTATATTCATTTATTTATTTTGCAATGGTCTTGATATGTCTGAAATATCTGTGTGTGTGAGTGCCTTATGTGAGAACTTGAAGAACTTGTCCGTTATCATGATAATATTGCGTGGGTTGTCCTTTATCTGTCTGCTCAGTTAGCCTGCTGTTGTTGTCACAAAGGGTGCATTCACTCCAGGATAGTCCGGGGACTTTGCTTTACATTCAAACTGCCATACAGTTGTTAAAACACTTGCTCACTAGGTGGCAACATTCCATGAAACATCCACCAATCAATGATAAAAAAGCAAGCAAGAAGAAAACCGGGCTCCGTGATTGGCCAGGAGTGAAAGTGAAAATCTTAGGGCGCATTTACAAAGCTTTTTTGATTCAAATCATAGTCTGTTTGCTAGGAAAGTCTGCTTCGTTTGGGGAAGTTGTGAATGCGCAAACAGACTCTGATCCGAAACAAACAAACGGACTCAGTCCACCTACAGTTATCACTTGTAAGTCACTGCTAGCTCTGAGTGTGTATCAGGACTGTATATGCTACACAACAATGTATTGGAGTCTGTACACTCAACTGTAAAATCAGTATTGTGTTGACATGTAAAGTAGATGAGATTTTATTAAACGTGAGAAACATTTTGCTGTAGTTAGAGATGGATCCAGTTATTCTGTCTGTGTGACGTCTCCTGTTTAAAATACTCTGGCCAAACAGGGTAGTACCAGTCACACCAGGCTTATTTCTACCACAGCATTCACAATATCAGCTGTAATCTTCACCTGTGCTATTTAATGTATGATTTATAAGGTTTCATAGATGTTTACATGACATAACGTTAACAGCGAGCACTAAACGTGCGTCAGGCTGACTGGATGAGCATGATTTCACTGGTGAACAGATTATTAGAGGCTGGGAACTATTCTAACCACTAAATACAACTAAACTGATGTTCAGGCTTACTTGTGACTCCCAGTTGGCTGCTTTCGATGCTCCGCCGATTCACAGCAAGAAAACGCTGCACAGAGCTCTGGCATCGTTCATTCACAGTAGCTGCTAGCTGAGCTGTGACCGGACTAAGATGGCGGCCCCGCGGCTCGTCTGCTCCCATAGGCGGCAGTGGTCAATGCTGCTTAAAGTATTTATTATTTCTATGCCCTCGCTCCTCTGTCGCTCTTCTCCGTGTGTGTGTCTCTCTTTCCCTTTTGTCCCCCCCCAACTTTAGATTCGCACATTTAGCATTTAGCTTGGCTGTCAATCATTTGCCCCACGGCTCGGAGCGGCCCTGTCTCTCCCATTTTAGTATTTTCTTGGAGTGACGACACACGCAACACAGCAGCACGGTGACGGTGGAACACGTCCAACTGGCTTCACTTTCAGCTCTTCAGATGTGACCGGATACTACGTCTTTTTTTTTTTACAGTCTTTGGTTCACACGATGCCAACTGAAGTGGACTGTATGTGGAAGCCATGCTCCATTTAAAGCGGTCCACACACCCACAGTGTGAATGCAGACATAGCCATCGAAACAAGCATCCAGCACCATGATATATTCCACAGAAATGATGAGGGTAAGATGTGGAGTTCGTGAGCAGAGATCTTCCTTTGCATGGCATGTGTTGGTCATAAAATGTATAAGGTAAAGTTATTGCGAGGAAATGAACAACTTAATCAAACTACGTAAATGGGGTGTGAGAGCGAAAAGTGTTTACTGACTAAAATGTATTGCTTGTTGAAAACAGGAATATTGCTGCCCTTGATGTATTACCGAACAGATGCTGTGCAACACTGTAAGTTGCACAAAACAGGAGTGTTTGGTGCTGTGGGAATAAAAACAAGTTTAACATTTCCATTATTTTTAGAAGCTTACATTTTCATTTACTGAGCAAAGAGCTTAAAATCCCTGCAGGGGGAGGGCAGAGGGTTTAACGTGTAGACATCAGCAAAGCCATTGCAGTACATGGAAATCTGCAGAATACACTCAGCTCAAATAAAACTGACATTTTTAGGTTCTTCTCAACTCATGTGTCAAATGTGGACAGAGCGCCCTCTGTCCTACCCTCCCTTTACAAATCTCATTAAAGTTGAGTGAGCTGAGTTATTTTCATATCTCTTTGTTAAGCAGATGGTAATTTGATGTTACTGAGTTTTTTCTATGAAACAATGAGACTGAATGAAATACATCCAGTCCAACTGCGCTTGTTTTAAAAGAAAATTATGATCCAGTGAGTATGACTAACATTGTCTGACAGCTCAGGTAGGCATCAGTAAATGGCGCTGTGTAATTTTGCTCATGCTGAGGCAGTTCGCAGAGATGAAATTAACAGCCCTATGAACATAAATCTTATTTTGACAAAATACCTGCACTTTCATTGCCTCACAGGGGACTTTAAATGATGTTGAATACTTAAAACACAACCCAAATGTCATTTTATTTTCTCTTCTGACTGAATTAACCTTCAAAGCTCTGATGTGACCATTTAAAAAAAAGAAAGATATTGCATTACCACTATTAATTTAAATTGGATGGCATTGTGATGGTGCTTTCTTTTCTTGTAATAATGTACTTAATCTGTCCCTTTTGGGCAAATGGTGTCAAACAATAACAAACCACTCACCAAATCTTGCTGAAATGGCCTTGGACCGTAAAAAAGATGTTGTCTGGCAACCCTTTAAACAAGCCACATTGCAATATCATGAATAGAGCCAAGCACACATTTCTCTAATTGGCATGCTGTTGTATAGGAAAAAATTGGCTCATTTTAGTCAATTGAGTGATGACTGGAAAATGTGCCCTTAAAGAGTATCCATTTTGTTCTATGGGGACTAATCTGGGAAGCATTCATATTTATTGTCTGTGCTCAGATAGACATAGATTTTCTTGTCTCACGTGTCAGGGGGTATGAAAGGAAGGGATGATTAATGATGCAAGTTTTTCTTTTAAGTGTCATTATGGGGCGCCATTCAACGCTGCCACACACCACTGTATAACCTCGAGCCCTGCAAATCTTTATTCAGTAAAGAAGAGAAAAATTCAATCTCTTTTCCCTTCAATAGAGAGAGAGCCAGGCTAGCAGCAGCACAACTGTGTTTCTGAAGCAGCTAAGCTGAACTCTGGTGCTCAAAAAGGTACAAAAGCAGTTTGAATTACATGGACACAATGAGAGGGAGAGAGTGGACATCCACCCTGAAACATTCAGACGATTCATTAGTTCTCAGATTTGGTATCTGTAAGGAGAGCCTTTAATGAGGATTTTTCGTGTCAAATGTGAAGTAGTGCTTGCTTTGGTGGATCACAAATTTGTGGTAATGAATTATACAAACCGTCTTTTCTCCCTCACACAGCTTCCTTCTATCAACCTGCCCTAATGCACTTCTCTATATTCTAAATGATGAGGGGGATACTTATACAAGTTCAACATGATTGCTCTGCCGTTGTAAATAATTCTAGTCAGTAATTATTTTACTTGTATCTTCCCACATACAAATAACAGTGAGTTCATTTACAAATGTTTTGTATGAGCCTGTTTCATAATAACGGATGCAAACTAGATGCATATAAATGTAATTCCTTGGGGATTCGGCTGCAGTGTGGATGAGGTCTCTCCCTCCTCCCCCTTGTCTTTCCTCCTAATATGCCTATCCAAGCCTACTTTTGTCTTTGCCAGGGTCACAGGTTTACTATTGTCCCACTCTCAAAACACCATGTGGGATTTAGTTTCATGGCTCTGGTTCTGCACAGGTGCACGACCGGGCTAGCTTCAGCACACATGCAGTGCAAAAACAGCAAATCTCTCTCCATGTACACCACCACTGTGGGCTCTCCAGAGACCAGGAGGTTCAGTGGCTTCTGTGTATCTGCTCCAAAGATGTTGATGTATTGAAGCTTAAATCCCTGCTGCATTTACTGTATAGTCTGTATCTACACATGTGATGGGTTCCTCCATGATGAGGGAAATGATTTGCACATTTTCTAAAACTGTCAGAGGCAGTGATCTTACTGTAGCTTCATAATTTGCTTTTTATCCATTGCAGCAAAGCTTTTTCCAGCATGTATGTTGGGGGAACATTTAATGATGCCAAATGTAATTGATACATGACTTTCTTAGATCTATGCAAAACTCGCATAATGAAAACATTTCTTAGAATCCAAATATGTGAAATTGAACATGTCTTCTCCCTTCAGGAGATTTGTTGATATTTTCTGTTTAGAAATGCCCCTTCATTATCTGTATTGTTGCCTCCACTGCATGCCGTGTTATCCATTGAAAAATGGTAGGATTTTATTTAAAAGTCCAAGACAAAGTTCAAACAAAAAGACACGCACACATGCACACACATACATCTATTTATATACAAATACATACAGCAGGGAAAAAAGTATTGAAAAAATATTTAAAATATATTTAAAGCTATCGACATGAAAATTTCCCCAGATGTTGGCAACAACCCAAGTAATGTACACATACAAAGAAATCCTAACATTTATGTTCATTCAATAAGTTATATGTAATATAGTGAAATGGCACAGGGTATTGAACACATGAAGACATGGAGGACAAAAAGATATTTTAAAAAAGCCAAGACACCCCGGAGTCTGTCAGTATTAAGAAAATAATCCTGTCACCACTGGGTACCACTGGGGCCACCATCTGGAAGTGGAAAGAACACAGCATTGTCTTAAACCGGCCACGGTCAGGTGCTCCTCACAAAATTTCAGACAAAGGAGTCAGAACAATAATCAGAAAGGTTCTCCAACAGCCCAGGACCACTCATGAAGAGCTTCAGGAGACCTGGAATCAGCAGGTACAGTTGTTTCAAAGAAAACAAGAAGTAGTGCACTCAACCACCATGGCCTTCATGCACACACACAACACAAGACTCCAATTCTGAAGAAAAAGCATGTTGATGCTCATTTGAAGTTTACAGCACAACATCTGAACAAACCCACGACATTCTGGGAAAAGTCTGGTCAGATGAGACCAAAACAGAACTCTTCGGATGTCATAACACACAACATGTTTGGAGGATAAATGGCATTGCACTTGACCCCAAAAACACCATAGCAACAGTGAGGTTTGGAGGTGGGAACATCATGGTGGGGGCTGTTTTTCAGCATATGGTACTGGCAGACTTTCAGCAAGATAACCATCCCAAGCACACAGCCAAGGAAACACAACTGGTTTAAGAAAAAGAAAATAAAGCTGCTAGAACGGCCCAGTGAATTGAATCCAAGAAGAAGACCCCCGGAACCTTGAACATTTCAAGGCAGATTGTGTGGAAGCATGGGCCAAAATCATACATGAGCAATGTATTCCACTTATTTCTCCAGACGAGAGGCGTCTGGAGGCTGAAATCACCAACACAGGTTTTTGCACTAAGTATTAAATTAAGTTCAGTAAGTGTATTCAATACTTATTGCCAGTGTCATTTCACTATACACATAACTTAATTTGTGGACATAAATGTAAGGATTTCTTTGTATGTGTGCATTACTTGGTTTGTAACCAACATCTGATTAAAATTTAATGTAAGTAGCACTATTAGAAATATATTTTCTGAGAAAAATGTTGACATGTTCAATACTTTTTTCCTCACTGCATATATATACAAAATATATATATATATATATATATATATATATATACTACAGTATATTACAGTTATGACCAAACACATATTTTATTGGTATCTGTCGAACAAATACGCATGGAGTAGGCAGATGGAAAAATCTTTATTAATGCAGAGCTCCAGTTCACAGAGTTGTACTTGAAAATTTACATACAGTACCCTCACATAAAAGAAAAGGCTAAATTAAGAATTAATTAAAAATTACTTATTAATAATTAAAAATGAAACATGAAATATGAAACTGAAAAAAGGAATAATAGATAAAAACATTACATAATTACAATTTAGTAAAATAAAATGTTTGAATTTTTGTCAGGTTTTTTTTTTTTTTTTTTTTATCAGTCACAAGAAGCAACGTCATCACTCGCAGCAAAAACTGTATCCACAAAGCTGCTTCAAGTAAAACCTGAAATAAAGTGCTTTGCTGCATTTTATTTTTTCTTTTCAGAATCCTTTTTTTTTTTCTTTAAAGGTGTCATCACCTAGTGTTTTACATACACAATCCTTATTATCTTCAAATGAATTTTTAATTCTAGTTGGCTGGGACGGAAATTTAATGAGCTAATTTTAACCTCTTTTTATCCCCAACTTTTGTTTGTCGCGAGAATACGCACGAGAATTAGACCTGTCTGTAAGCGCGTTCACGAGGCAAACATCAAAGCCAAAACAAAGTTTTATCAGGACAGATGAAGTGAAGGAAATAATATCCCAACAGAGAAAAACGTGATAAAAACGTAACGGCACGGTTGATGGAGAGGATCCGCGGGGTAAAAGGGCTGGACTCTGATGAATATAAGGAGTGGACGTGTGACATGAAGTTAACCAAACAGTGCTAGCTTCTGTAGCTAGTCAACCACCGTTTACTGGTCTCTTACAGAAAAGATAATAAGTTACACAAGCAGCAACACTTACCGACTGCACATCCTCACTGATAAATATAATCCACTGGTGCCTGGTAAAGCTGTCCCTCCTGTTAAAGCACCGAAAACTGCTGAATTTCTGCCGAGGCAACTCAGCACAGCTATCTCTCCCCTCCTACTCGTCGTCGGAGTTACCTGCCACGGTCTACTCTGTGGCAGGTAACTGTGCCAGCTGCCTTCAGGTGGTACTAAAGATGCTAGCTCAGCAGCTCACTCGCAGCCTCTCTAATTCACGTCATAACAGCTGGTCATAACTCCTCCGTGGCAGATAATAAGCTGCTTTTAGGTGGCGCTAAAGAGGCTAGCTTAGCAGCTAGCAGCCTCTCTCGTTCACGTCATTCGGAGAAAGAAATTCAATTTGCGTACTGTGGAGAGCGCATACTTGTGGCCGATTCTGGTGAGAAGAGAGAGCCTGTACTCAAAGATGAAGCCACTTTCACTCTCTGGAGTTTCTGGCACGTTATAACTGAGGTCCCGTTCCGTTACACATGTTTTAATGTGAAAAAGTGGGATTTCCTGGTGATGACTCCTTTAATGATCTAAATCCATAACCAACATATCTGAAATCCAGAACATGGAATGAATGGGACCAGAATATAACTATTTTCTTTCCTTTTCTTTCCTTCCATTCATATCTTTTAGTTTCTAAGGTCCCATCGGGTTCACCGGAAGGTGCGTGACATCGGTTCGGTACTAAAACCTGGCACAGAAAGACAAGTCATGTTTTGATACCCCAAGCACTGAAACTTTTCGGTCTGTGCCAAAAAAGAACCAAAGTTTGGTCCCCAGCCCTAGGCAGTGATGACAAAAACTTACTGTTTCACGCAATTTGCCTGAATTTTTTCAATTTACGGCCACCTTGTTTCCCTTCTGTTGCTAGCCACTTCAGACCTCTTCTTAAAAAGTTTATATTTATGTCATAATCTAATCAAATATATGGTACAAACCTCCTATCTCCATTTTACATCTTTAAAAAACCATCTACTTCATGTGAGCTTAATTTGGTGAAAATATTCAAAAAGTAAATAAATAAATGAATACAATCAAATATTTGACTTTAATGTGAAAAACTCAATCGAAAGTTTGATGATGTGTCCAGGTTTTACAGAACCACACATTCTTTGTCACTTCCTGAAAAATGACCGTTTTGGACATAGGAGGTTTGCACCCGACAGCAGCGATATTTTCATATAAAGGAGACATGTTGACATGTTATGGCATGTGGCAGAAGCAATTTCCAAAAATATGAACAAGTTTAAGAGAAAGTACCAAACTTCCAGGAGCTTCAGTGATCTTGAGGCATGCTGTAGAGTTGAAGGTTTGAAAAGGGAGTCCTCATGGATGTAGCTGACCTTGTACAGTAGTTGCCTGATCTTATTGCTTTTCATAAATATCAGACAGTGGTGACAAATACTGTATGTGGGACACATTTTGAGCAACCACAAAATAAAAGCGAATATTATTTGGAAATCTCTGTAAATAGTTTTAAACACATATTACAATGTACTTTATCTGTATGATATTATCCAATAAATTATTGCCTTTAGTGTTTTGAGCAATTTGAATTGATTAACCCCCTGTCTGAAGACAACAGATTTTGTAGGAATTTGGCAAATATATAATCATCTATTTAATTAAAAAGTTAAATAAACCTAAAAAATAAACTTCATAAATGTGCAAAGGAATCCCGGATTATAACCTTGATTCTTTCAATTGTTAAAAAAAATGTTAATAATTTCCAACAGAATTAGCACTTTTCTTAGTGGGACGTGCAAAATTTCAAGAATCACTGCAGCAGCAACGTTAGACTCCTGTTCAAAAAATACTTTCTTCATTTAGAACTGACTGAAGATGCGTTCAGCAGTGGACCAGGATGCATTTATTTAACTGATGTCCACTGCATAGATGGAAGCAGATATTTGTTTTATGGATTTTACCATAACAAAAATGTATATATCCATGCTGAAAGTGTAAGCTTATAATGAAGAAACCATTTTATATTTTAAAAGTTTTTCTGAGCTAAATCAATGGGACCCTTGTGACTGAAAAAGTCTATGTCAGGAAAATATAAATCAATGAATTGCCAGGAGCTTTTATGGGTGAACTGCCACAAGAGGTAAATTTTTGTTATGATGTTGTTGCAATTGATTGCATTTGTTGTGATCACAGTTTGATTGGCATCAATTAAGTGACAAGAATCACAGTTCACATGTGCACCCACAAAGGAAACCCACACCGTATTCCCCACAATATCAAACTTTAACTTGATGCTGACAGCAGAATACAGATATCTGATTTGTTTTCATTACTGTATAAATGTTGATGTTCATTATTAAGGTTTTGATAACAACTCTAAGGTCATAGGTGTCATTTGTACACAGTGGCTTTTAAAATTAATTGGGCAGCTGCTAAAATTATTATTGATTCTCTTCCTCCCTCAGAAGATGGAAACCTTTCCTTTTTCTTTTAGTTATTTTTTTAAATATACAGCCGCCAGTGTTTCTATAAGATATATTCTACTGGATTTCACAAGATGTTAATTATGTGAAATATTCTGTAATTATTTTCTACTTATTGTTTTGTTACAATGCTATTTAATGGATGGGTTGCTGCAGCTTAAAGCTTTTCAAGCAGTTAAAGAGAATCAACCCTGGCCCTAACCATCCAAACAAACATGGTCTGAGTTGCCAGGCAACTGACAAATGTATCAATGGATTTAAGCGTAGCCAGACATACTGTTATAAATGGCAGGACTTGCTTAGCATGAAATCATCTCACTTTAAGGTTCCAGTGCTATATCCTTAAGTTCTCTCCTTTAAGCAGGGCAGGCAGAGTAAAACATATTGCAAATAGGGTGTTATGTGCTGGGCTCATCTCTGTTTATACCTCAGGCAGCACCATTTTTTTTTAGGTTTTAGTGCGTGACTATAGTAGAAATTTTGAGCCGCTTGATGTTAGCAATGCAGTTCTCTTTAATAGACATACAGCATTGGGTGACACAGTTATAAATGCAATGTGTATCAAAGTGCTTTAAATGTGTTAAGAGGGGAGAGCAGCTCCATGACCCACCATATGTTGAGGGAGGCTCAAAGTGGTTTTTGTCCTCTGAAGTTATGTGCTATGCTTTCATTAAGTGCTTTTGTCCCTTTCTTCGCTTGTCTCAGTAAATCTAATTTGACCAACTGTGACTGTTAGAGAGACGAGAGAGAGAAAAGTCAGAGATGGGGTCAAAACCTGAAGAAAAGGATTTGGCCTGGCATTTCCCACTGCACACACAATTTAACATCTGAACAACACAATGAGCTACTCAGTGCAGAAGAGAGGGGGAAAAAAAGCAAAGCTCAAGTTCAATCTGCTTTTCATGCAATTCAACAGTCAGCAAGATTTCCGAAGCGAGTCTGTCCATGAGGCTTGAAACATATTGCATTTTGACTTCAGGGCAAAGAGCCAGTAGGAGCAGAGACTGAATTAATGAACAAGTTACTTTCATATCAATAACAGGGCTTGAGGTGCAGTTTAACTCAGTTATGATAGTGATCTAACATTTCACCTCTTTTTATTGCTCTGAAAACTTAACTGGAATGATGAATATCTTGAGTGTAAATACAGTTATATATTTTGGACCTCTTTTGTCAGATTGGACAAAGTTATAATTTGACTAAATTGAACATAATAGCATAAAAGGTTATTTGAAAAGAACCCCAGCCATGAACAACATCCTGTTTGACTGTAAGTTATTCACCCTTCCACAACATAAAGGGAGACTGTTATAAAAATAGGAGTTGCAGTTGGCTTATTATTATCACTAAGTTTGTTTCTGACTAAATCAGAGAGGTCCAAGACAGCATACCTTCGCTAAGATGGGAAAAAGAAAAAGAAAAACTGGACCCAGATCCAGATTAACATTAAAAGTTAATCACGAAGTTGGTTGGTGTTTGTCCTTTGATTAAAATGTTCAAATCTGCTCTAAAATTTTTTAATTCTGCACCAACAAGTAACAACAAAAAATTATCTGTTCTTCTGCAAGGTCTCCTGTAAGACAAGTTTGCAAGACACCCCCCTGACAGGCTTGTTTCAGGATTTAGCCAGCATCATCAGCCTTTTCTTGACACCTCACCAAGCAGAAAAAAACTCTGATGGCATAGGCTGAGGGGTGGGGGGCTGAGAGACACAGGGGACGTGACCCCAAAGATTAAATTTGCCCCTGTCTGACGGTGAAAAGTGAAGCCAATGTGGAAGTGCTAAAAATTGTAGTTCACCACTCATCCACTAGGGGCTAGCTGCAAAAGGGAGTCAATCTCTGTAGACTCTTATGTTAAAAAGGCCAATAAACATGTTCACAGCCTGGTTCAGAAAATCATTTTAGGTTTAATAGATTAAGTTTGCCTTTATGAGTACTCTGAGGGGTTTTTTTTCATGTAAGTCATCCGAAATACGTTATTCAATCTTAAAAGTACATATAATTACAGGTGTGTCTTTTTGATTGATAGGTGACAGATGGGTGGTCAGTGCTAGCGCTGGTGGCTAGTGGCTTGCTCCCTGCCTGCTTCCGGGAAGGCCTCAGCCAGTAGCATTGTAGCACAACGTAACTTTTAGCCAGATAACAGCGTACCTTAGCTTTAGCCCTCCCACCCACGTTAGCTCCTGTTAGCTCCAGGTTAGCTCAATTGGCTCTTAGCAATAGACAGCTCAGACTTTGAAAGGTGTCAATCATACTGAGTCAGCTGTGATTATTGAGGACCCTGCTGAAAAACCAGCTAGCTAGCTGGGATAAGGCGTGTTTTGGCCATATTTTAGCGCTGGTGCTTTCGCTGGTCAAGCTGGGGGTTTTTGTTTGTTTGTTTTGTTTTGTTTTGTTTTAGCATAAAATTTCAAATAAAGCTCAGAAAACATAGGTATGCTGTTTGAATGTGTACGTTTAAAGGCCCAGTGAGAAAAGCACTGCGAGTGCAACACGGCTGACACGACCACGTCTTCTGGGTGTCCTGTGAATCATAAAGCTGCATTCTGAATAGTTTGGGATTTTATTTTTAGTGTCTCTGAGTTCAAAATGCTACACAACTGACACTGAAAGCTACATGTAGACGTGAAGCTGTTGTGGAAACATGCAAATATTGTCTGGGAGAGAGAGTAGACAAAGGGAGCATCACTGCTGTGGAGTTGTATTGTGGAGAGCACACAAACCAACCATAAGTAGAAGCTGTGTCTGATATTGATTTTACTTTTTTCCCTGTTTATACAATCTAGGCTAAGATTTGGCTTTTACACTAACTTTTGTATTTTATTAGATTTTTGTATCTTGTCAAAATTTATAATAAAGGTTAAATACCAACTTCTTATTTTGTTTATTTACAGCTTTTACAAAGAAGATTGCCCCCACTTCCTCTAACTGAGCTGTGAATAAGCAACTGCTTTTTCCATGAAGGATCAGAGACTAATAAAGCAGTGAAATAAGCTTTTGAATTAACAAAGGCCACAGGTATGTAGATGTATCATTTGGGGAATGTGTTAAGTCTTATCTATTTAGAAACAGATGGGGGAACCATTAATAGCAGCTACATTGCATTAAAATTTAGTTTTTTTTCAGCTGGTAACGTAGTAGCATGCAGCTGGAAAACCTGCTACCATGCTACTTTTATGTATAAATTTATTCTTTTTAAGATCTAGAGATGTTGTCAGGAAGCATCCTGCAGCTTCCTAAAAGGTACAATAACAGGTCCTCTCTCCTATGCTCTGCTGTTTCCCCACAGCAGATGGACAGTGAGGCCACAGAGAGCCAGTGAAGCATGCAGGACACAGGTCTCATGATACAGTGGAACATGCAGCAGAGAGAAAGAGGAGCACAGAGGGCTCAGGTTCAGCACGTGTTCTGCTATTCTCTGCTCCAGATGTGCACTCTTGCTCTTTCAGCATTTTACCTAAACCCTCTGCACTAGAAAAACAAGGCCTTCATTTGTTCTCAGCACACTCACACACACTCACACACAAACACAAAAACCGGCTGTTTATCACCACAGTTCAGCTCATTGTAGATTCACAGCTTGAGATAAAGGCTCTTTATGCTCTTTTTGTCTCTGTTGCTGTAGTTGTTGTTGTTGGAGTAAGCTTGTGATGCTTTGCAGAGAAACCTGGAACTGTACAGGACCACCTCTGTGACCTTAAGCTTTCTTTGATAATAGGCTCTTTTGCCTTTTTCAGCACATCGACAGGAGTGTTTTGCTGTGAAACCAAATCTTCAGCCTAAATATGCAAATTTTTGCAATTGCTCTGCAGAGAGATGAGATGAAATTGTTCAAGATCAGTCAGATTAGATTGAATGGCAGCGATGAAATGAAAAAGCATTTGCTGAGGTGGAATTACAGATATAAAATGGATCAAATTTGCCTGATGATATGACTGAGGTATGGCTACACCTACAAAAGGTCCCTGGACAGCAATAATAATACAGAAGCCACCCACGTTCAGTATATCCATGAACAAACATATTCAGTGAATAGACTGCCTTGTCAGTATGATAATTTCAGAGACGGATACAGAATGTAAAATCTAATTCCTCATGAGTTGTTTTTGCATATGTCTTGTTTTACAGCAAAAACTGGAGAGTTGAATTTTCAGGGTTAAACATTTCAGAGATGATTTTCATTCAAAAAGCGTGATTTTAACATGTTCAGAGTGAAATGGTACTCAGCACCGGGGTTAATTCAAAGTGTTAATCACTTCAGGGTTAATATAACTCCTTTTAGACATAAATTAACTCCACCCCCAGAGTTCAGAGTGAAGTGTTTGGTTTTGGGGTTAAATAAACGGAGTTGATCATGTGAGAGTCAAGTTTGACTCTGTATGAAAATAATCAAGCTCCTCTCTGCAACAGTTTTGTGAGTGACTAATGCCAGCCTTACATTAGAGGAATTTTTAAAGATTAGGAAAAGACTCCTGAAAGACCACTCACACGAGCTCACATCGAAAGACAGTTTTTAGTCTCAGCTTAGTCACAACAGACTGGGAATCTTGCAGGACCACTATTTAAAAGATTACAACTAGATTCTTTCAGCATATTTCCCATCATGCAATTTGTTCCCATCATCATCATTCATCATAATACATTTTATCTGAAAGCACCTTATCAAAGCGAACAAAGACACAGTTTAAAGACAGATAAAACATTAAAAACAGATAGGAAAAATCACTAAAAGTGCTAAACATAATCTGCTCTCTCTAACATTCAGTGACCAGCATGTTCATGCAGCACCGATGTTTATTTAGTGTTTGCTGTCAGAGATCTGAGGGTTGCACGGTGGCATGTGGTTAGCACCGCAGCCTTACAGTAAGAATGTCGCTAGTTCAATTCCCGGGGAGGGGGTTCGAACAATTCCAACAGCGGCCTTCCTGTGTGGAGTTTGCACGTTCTCCCCATGTATGTGTGGATTCTCTCCGGATACTCCGGCTTCCTCCCACCGTCCAAAGACATGCACTTTAGGGACAATTTAGAGTGACCAATTAACCTAGGTATGAATGTGAGTGTTCGTGGTTGTCTGTCTCTCTGTGTTGGCCCTGCGACAGACTGGGGACCTGTCCAGGGTGTACCCCGCCTCTCGCCTGATAATAGCTGGGATAGGCTCCAGCAACCCCCGCGACCCTGAACTGGATAAGCGGTACAGATGACTGACTGATGTCTGTCAGTAATCTGATTGCTGCTGTGTGTTCTGCAGTAAGATATGACAGTGCGGGGTTCGAATGGCATTCTCCATGAGTCACCTGACCGCTTTTACATTGAAGTCAACACATGTCGCAACTCTGTATTTCTATGGCTCTGGTCAACATGTTGTGCAACTCCGAGTCAATGGCATAGCCATGAGTGTGCCAGGATGTGCCAGCCACAAAGGCAGCTGGCACACCCCGGCAACCTCCTGACCTGACTGTAGGTCAGACTCGCCCAGCAAGCATTGCAGAGCGCTAACTAATAGCGATTAAACAGAGTTCTCTGTTCATTGACAGACAGCTGGTTGAACTGAACAACCGTTTTCAGAGTGACTCATAGAATAATGAAGATGTTGCCTCCCTGCTGACTGCATCAGGCGCGTTTCATTAGCTGAAAGCATTACACGCACAGAGCAGGACTTGGTTTGGAGGCTTCTGAACTGAGTGTTTGCACAACTCATTAAATGGAAAGTGGATGGGGGACATCAGTTTCCGTCCATAATAGAAGTGTTGGAGTCATGACAAATGTGTTTTTCCCAACATGGTCTGTTTACTGAGCATTCAGGTAACACTGCCTGTTCCAAGCTGCACTGTGAAACACCTGTTTTCAGGTGTAAACAAGGTTAAATCCACCAACAGAGCTACAATGCTCACAGAGAGACTGAACAGCATCTCCTGCTCATCTTTGAAAAGGCGCTCATGGAGAAACTGGACTGATAAAACAACAAATGCACCAAGCCGCCATCTTCCTGTTAAACTGAGAGCTGCAGTGTGCGCAGGTAAACAGCGATGTGATTGTGTCTTTTACTCTGCTGCTAAGCCTGACAGCTGTGTTCAGATGGTTAAACAGCTGTTGATCATGCGTAATGCATAACGGATAAGTTATGGCTCCACGCATGAGTGTGTTATATTTCACTATGTTGGATTTCACTATGTTGGTCTTATTGGGCAGCAATGACTGTTTTTTTTTTTTGGGGGGGTTAGATCGCAAAGTGTGCTCTTTCTGTTTGGCTACTTTATTGATTTATTTTAGAGCATGTCACATGTGTGACCTGCTGTAAACTACTGGGGACTATTACTGATAGAACGCACACATCATGTGGAGACGTTTTGTGTTAATAATGTAGTATTTGAGAGGGATACATTCTTTTGAATGTTAGTGGAGGTGTAACACTGTTGAAAATAAATTTGGCACATCCAGTACTTGCTGGTGCACACCTAACATCTTTTTCTGGCTATGCTAGTGCTCTGAGTATTGACGGTTCTGGAGGTCGGACCTGTTTCTGCTGCTGTCAGAGCTCATCCAGCTATTGGTTGACTGCGACTAGTGTGGCCGAGACGGGGTATTGACTAAATATTTATATTTATGTGTTTAAGCACTTCCACAGCCTGTAGATGTGGCCTCAGCAGCATTAGCTGCCAGAAATTCTTTTTATTTGTACCTGCAGTTGAAATGGTCAATCTGAAAATCTTTTAACACAAAATATCAGATGACCGTTACTTATCACTGGGAAACATTTTCCCTGACACAGAGTATAGAACAATTTAATCTTTAGATTCCTTTAGAGAAGTAAATGTGAGGATGTTTTCTTTTTTTTTGTTGTTGTTTGTTTTTTGTTTTTAACCAGCTGCATTAAAATTGATGTAGACCATTTACCTGAACTCGTTTACAGAGATATATGGGTGATTGAATGGTTAGTGTGAATGCCTTTCATTCAGAGGACAGTGTATCCCGCACTTTGAAGAGTTCATATTTAACACTCGACAGCATTAAGTTTGAATCACTTTGTTGTTATTTTAACACAACTGTGGGACTTGACAAGCGAACTCTCACAAAGTGTTTAATATTCTGAAAATGTGAATTTAACTCAAAAAGTTTGGAGCCATATAAACCCACAAAAAGTGTTAAAATCAACTCTGTAGGAGTTTAATGTATCACTTGACTTTTTGCTGCTGTTGATATGTTGCTATTTGTTACTGTATTTAATATTCTTGCTATTTTCTATCATATTTTTTAAATGTAATTTTGCATTCTTTGTGTTTCTTGTCCTGATTGTTTATGTGTTGACTTTTCTGATGCCTCTGCCAGATCGTCATTGTAATGGCCTCACCGGGTTACTATTACTACTACTACTACTACTACTACTACTACTACTACTATTACTGAGACTGATAATTTAAAGTAGTAAACCCTTATGATAGTCAAGGTTCCCATCAATAAAAGTGCTTCGAGTGGATATTTAATGGCACACAGTTGCAGCCAGGTGCAAGGTGATATTTTGTTTGCCTCTTTAAATAAATAAATAAATGCCTTCCTAAAGGCCTGCAGAGCTGAGCTCATCCTTCTAACAAACTAACCAGATCACAGCAGAAATTCTTGCAAAGGATCAAATGAGTGATGTAACATGACAATAAAGGTGTTGCCCACCATTTGTCTCCTCTGCTGCCCTACTTCTGTGAAACGGTACGAGCGAAGACTTGATGTACTGTTGCAGTAACTCGAGCTTTCATCCACATATAACGAGAGGAAAAAGAAGCACTTTGAAGTCTGCGGGAACAGCAAAAAGATGCTAATGAACATGATGTTCTAATTCAGGCCTCTGGCAACAGGATTAAAACAATTTAAAGGGAAGTAAGGAGAAAACGATCTCCACATGAGCAAAGGATGAAGATGAAATTACTGAAGTGATGATGACTCATACTGTGCCTGGTTAGTTTTGCCAGGAACATAATTGTCGTTATTATCTGTTCTCATGAACAGTTGCTCTATTTTGTTTTTGCACTGATCCAACTCAAATGTTATGCTTTACTTTTTTTTTCTTTCTCTCTTTTGAATTTCATTGAGTGCGGCACAGGCAGCCACGTTTTTTGAAGTCTTGCGGATGAAACAAAGAATGTTTTTAAATCAGCGCACAGCACATAAAAGCACCATTTCCCATTAATCTACATCTGCTTTTCCTGATGTGATGCAAAGTGCCAGAGTTTTGTCCATCGTCGCGCTGAACTGAGCTTCTGCTTCTCACCCCAGTCCCTGTAACAGGAGAGCCAGTTATAATTGGTCATTTGACCAGTGTAGTTTATCCGAGATGGACTGTGATGGATGCAGCAATGAAGGATGAGGCATAAAATTACACACACCAGAACAGCCCCGCGAGTTCTGGTACAAAAGGTTGAAAAATGTCATAAGCTGCATCTCGGTGTTGCAACAACAAGCAGCAGCAGAGCACAAACACGAACATGAATAATGTATTTACATGTGCACATGCATGCCTCCTACACAAACGCACTTAAAGCACAGCACGCGCGCGCTCGCACACGTGCACGCAAAACAAATCACATCAAATAAATGCTTGATTATAATGTATGAAATGTTTCTGATCAGTCAGCTGAAAAACTAATTTCATTTTCTCATTAGAAGTCTCTGCCTGAGGCTCATTCTCATGTCAATGTTTATTACTCTGAAAACAGAAAATTAAAATCATCAGCTCGGTCAGAGTCAGAGCTGTGAATCACCATTTACGACTCGGGAAAAGAAAGAGATGGAGACAAAAATCTTAGAGAGTGGACAACAATTGCAGGAAGTCATCTCATGTTACTGAAGCAGTGAGTTTATAGTTTACATGACCTTTTCTCCTCCAGAGGTTTGTTGCTAGGCACGCATCCATCATGTGTAGAACATTGCACAAGATGCAGAATGTTAGCAAATTATTTCTATTAGCTCAGTGAATACACTTTAGGAAGTCAATATGATCTAAAATAAGTGGTAAGTTTCAAATATATCCCTTTTGTGTATGGATTATACATCCAATCAAGACATAAAAATACTTTTATTTGTAGTAATGGAGTTTCAAATTATTCTTGTGCATAATAAGACAGTAAATTATTGCTCAGTGGTTTAACTGAGAGGATTATAACACAATGGCACCATCTCTCAATAATACACAGTCTGATCTAATTAGAAACAGTGGCTGGAAAGGTGGAGCGTCTCTGAATGTATACGATAGTCAGTGCAACAATTTCAAGCTAAAAGGACATTTCCAGTGTCAACGATTATTAAGATGTTTAATAGAAACTTTGGGCTCCTTTCATCTTTTTTTTTTCTTTAATTAAAAAGATATTTGGGGATAGGATGGTCATTCTTTTCTCCCCCACCCCACCGACTGATATGAGCTTGTGTCCAGAGAGCTGAGCAGCGTTTCTGCACAGTGACATTTGGCTTCTTTCTTGCATAACACAGTTGCATAACACACAGTCTTTTCACAACATTGTACACTGCAGATACTGAAAGACATGTTACTTGTATATTTTGAAAACTTTTCTAGCTTTGCCTGTCTCAAAACTTTATTTCACTGTGTTTCTACCATTAAATTTTAATTTTGCTTATCTTTTCTGGATACAATGAAGATGGGCAGTAAACAGGCTGAAAATCATGTTAAATGATAGTTTAAACAAACAAACAAATGATAGATGAAATTAATGTTTTCAAACTGAAAACTAGTTTTGAATGAGATTTTAAAAAAACAAAACAAGAAAAAGCATTTAACTCTGCTTTAGCTGCTACTGGATATAGATGCAGCATGCAGCCATTTTTAGGTCAAAAGCTTGTAAATCTGTGCTGCTCATCAGGCACCAAACATTCATTACGATCTAATGGAACATTTAACAGCTAAAATGTAGATAGATAGATAGATAGATAGATAGATAGATAGATAGATAGATAGATAGATAGATAGATAGATAGATAGATAGATAGATAGATAGATAGATAGATAGATAGATAGATAGATAGATAGATAGATAGATAGATAGATAGATAGATAGATAGATAGATAGATAGATAGATAGATAGATAGATAGATAGGATTAATTCTAAAGGTAGTTCTTCTTACACCATGTACTGGGGCTTTATTTTGATCCCATCTCTTTGTATGTCAACCCTTGAGACTGTATCCAATTTCCATATGTGCCTGACAGTCTGCAGTCGTGGTGTAAACTGCTGCAACAGTTACAACACATTCAACAAGCATATGGTGCCATTTTTCTGGATGCACTTAGTGAACAGTTTCATTTCATACCTCTTAAGTCTCTTGATGCATGACATAATTTTGATGTAATTATAAAGTTTAAGCAAATTGTTACCTTCCAGGAGTTAATTTAACACAGCAAACAAGGTTTACCTTACCTTAAACCCCTTGAACACATCGGGATTTGTATTTTGCAAACTTTAATTACTTTTTCATGGCGACAATATCCACTTAAATGATTTTTTGTATATAAAATTAATTGAAAACACTTTAAAACACAATTTAAAAGATAGAAAGGATTTAAATTACTTTGCTGCTCCCTCTAGCCTGCGGTGGTTTAGTCCTAAGTGGCAGTTGTCTGCAGCATTGTCACTTATACATAGATGAATCAAATGAGCCAAGTATGAATCGATTTACTTCTGTCTGAGGCACAGTAGTTAAAAGAATCAAGCTTCACACCACTGAGTGACATGTCTGCACTGCCCCCTTTGGTATGCACCACTGGGCCAATGAGCACTTTTTATTGATAGATCATTTTACTCATGCAAACTCAGCTGAGGCGGTCCATCACTGCACCTTGTATTATCATTAGGCTTTAAACAACACTTTTCAGAACTAAGCTATTTCTGCTGGAAGCTCCTGAAGGAGTAAAACTATTGAACAAAATATTAAGTTTAATTATAGATTGTTTCACTAATCTCTTCAACTTTAAATGTCGACATGTTTTTCATGATCAAGTGCTACATAATATGTATGCACCTTCACTGGTTACTTTATTTGCAAACCCTTGCTACAGGTTGCTAGGTTGAATCCCCTTTTTGCCTTCAGAACTTCTTTAATGGTGACATAGATTCAAGAAGGTGTTGGAAACATCCCATAGATCAGGGGTGCCCAAGTCGAGTCCTAGAGAGCTACTGTCCTGCAACTTTTATATGCATGCCTTCTCCAACACACATGAATTCCCTCATCCACTTGCCATTCAGCTCTTCAGAAGCCTGCTAACAACCCATTCATTTAATCCCGGTGTGTTGGAGAAGGGATGCTCCAAATGGAGCAGGATTGTAGCTCTTGAGGACTGGACTTACTGTAGGCATCCCTGCCTTAGATATTTTGCTCCAGACTGACATAATAACATCACAGTTGCTACAATTTGTCAGCAGCACATCCATGATGGAATCTACTGTTCCACCACATCTAAAAGTTGCTCTATTGGACAGAGACCTGGTGACTGTGGAGGCCATTGGAGGACAGTGAACTCATTGTCATGTTCAAGAAACCAGTTGGAAAAAATCTGAGCTTTGTGACATGTTGCATTTATGACTTGTCACTATGCCTCTGATTGATCATGCACCCTGGCTATTTTGAGGTCTCCCTTTGACTGACTGGTAAGCACACATGACTCTCACGCGGGAGTCTGTGGGATCAAATCCCACCCAGGCCCTCATTGTGTACCTTGCCACATTCTGGCATTGTCGGCAGGATCCATGGACGATACTGGTAAACAATCCGTGGAATCGTAATTGGTGGCACCCTGAATGTGGCAAGGTATACAACGAGGGCCCAGGAGGGATTCGATCCCACAGACTCCCGGGTCAGAGTCATGTGCACTTACTTGTCAGCCAAAGGGTTATCTCTGTGGCCAAGTAGCCAGGGTGCATGATCAATCAGAGGCATAATGACAGGACCTAACACTGTCATACATTATCCTGCTGGAAGTAGCCATCAGAAGATGCTACACTGTGGTCATAAAGGGATGGACATGGTCAACAACAATACTCTGGTCAGCTCTGGAGTTCAAACAAGATTCAGTTGGTACTAAGGGGTCCAACGTGTGCCGTGAAAATACCCCCATCACCATTACATTACCAGACAAGGTAGGATAAATCCATCGTACTATCTTAATGCTGCAACTGATATTGAAACTGATCAGAATAGAACAGTGGTTTTCTTGTCTTTTTGTCCAATTTTGGTAAGCCTGTGTGAATCGAAGCCTAGTACTGCAAGGTTCAGTGTAGTCGTCTGCCTATGTTGTCCATCTGCTACAAAGTTAAATGTGTTGCATGCTCAGAGATGCTATTCTGCCTATCTTGGTTGTAGTCAGTGGTCATTTGATTTACTGTTGCATTCTCCTCTGACACCAACAAGGCATTTTCATCCAGACAGCTGCTGCTAACTGATACTATTTGTATTTCTGACCATTCTCTGTTCACCCTAGAGATGGTTGTGCAGATGGTAGGTTTCAGCAGTTTCAGCAGTTTCTCAAATACTCAAACCAACCTGTTTGGCATCAACTCCTGCCAGGTTCAAAGTCAATTAAATCCCTTTCTTCCCCCATTCTGATGCTCAGTATAAACTGCTGCAAGTCATCTTGATCATGTCTACATCCCGCAATGCATTTAGATGCTGCCATGTGATTGGCTGTTTATTGATTTGTTACATCTAATAAAGTGGCAGATGAGTGTTTGGGCACAATTTATAGTATATTGTTTTAAGTTGACATTTGACCTCTAAAAGCTCTAAATTTTACACCTTAATGCTGATTTTCATGCTGGATTATGCTGCTAAATTCAAACTACAATATGTTAACAAATTTGGCTTCTTTACAATCTAAAGGATGCTGATCCAACACTGTTTTCAATACTGGAGCAAAGCTTTGCTGACATTTGGGTAACATCTGGTCTTAGCATGTGTGCCTTTCCCTTCCTCATCTCTTCAACCAGTACCAATGTTAAGTGAAATGTAAACAGTACAGTTATAAACACAGCCTTTCTGCCATCTTTGATTATTATGAATCCACATATGTTAGTTATATCTGATGACACGTTAAATAAACTCAAGAGTCAGTGCTTAAAGTATTTTGGGTATGTAGGTCAGTAGTGGCAGCCACAGCTTATTAACCACATAATGCCTTGCAAAATCCTCCAACATGATTGCACCATACAGTGTCTGCAGAGGGCGTTTCGTTGAGACTCAGCCTGATTTGTTGGGGATTCTTTCTATTGAGGTGCAGCCAGCCATACCTTGCTATAAACAGACTTTATTCCACATCACAGAAACATGTGTCCTGACCTTTCCACCGAGACCTTTCATTTATTTTCTAATATAGTTCCCCATGTGAGTAACTCTGTTCCTTAGTCATAGGAAAGGTCAAACCCAGCACTCATGGCTGACGTCTGCCTACTGAATTAGTTGTGTCACCTTTAATTTCTCCAGGATTTCTGACAGTTCTCATTTGACTGTGTATGCTCAGGATCCATACTCTAAGCTTCAAGGACGTGCTTAAAGTTGAAAATAAGTCTGGCTGTTTACTAAAAAAGAGAATTTTCTCAAGAATTTCAAGAATTTATCTGATCTTTAAAAGGCTTTAGTTGTGATCAGTGAATACCAACAGTTCTCTGTCCCTGTCCATCTCTTTCATTGAATAAAACAGACATAAAACAACTGCAGAGTGCTGCATTTCTTACAGACACCCCATTCATCCAACACAGACACTCCTTTAATAACCAAAAAGAATGAGAGGATGTGATTTTTCCATTAATCAACAATGGCAGAGCAAGCTCATTTGTATTGTTCCAAGGTCCAAAACTGAATTCAGGACATTGTGAAGAAATGACCCCCTTACACATGTGAACAGCCTCTTTGAAGAGAGGCGGGGGTGGGGCCTGTCAAACCGATGTTGATCGATGATGCTGCCTCCGATTATGAACACAGAATTAGCACATTAGGACTTGTGTGATAAATAGACCAACCAACAGAATCCCCCAGCACCTCTAAGAGCTCTTAGACAAACCAAATGCACCCAAAACGTCAGCTGATTTCACCGACCAGGGGGTGTTTGCATAGTTTTTAAGAACTGTATAGCCTATTTCCAAAGTTATGATTACCTTGGCTTTGTGGCCATTTTTCATTAGATCATCCAAAATCTGAATAAAATTTAAACAACTATATTTTATACAGCACTTTTACAGTACTGGGACTTCACTTTTAGTATTTCAACACTTTTCAAGCATTTTAATCTTTTCAGAAACTCTTTTTTGTTATCGTTGTTGTTGTTTTCAATTATTGACACTAATTTCTGCACCTCCTAGCTAGCTGGCATTAGGAATGGGTGATACCAAAATTTTTCATGTCGATACGATACCAGCAGTTTGTGGCACTTTCAGCAATACTGATATCGATACTGATACTTTTTGTCCTTTGAAAGAAAATCACGTGATTGTACATTTTGCATTAATGTCTTGAATGCAAGGGCAATATTAGATACAAGTAAAACCTGAGAACAGAAGTACTGGAAAGAAACACTTTTAAAACAGTAATATACTATAGTGATGATAAAATTACACAAAAATAGATTAAAAATGTCTTTCAATTATCAAATAACATAATATGTACTGACTAAAATAATCAAATTTATTAAGTGGAAAATGTTAAAATAGAAAATGCAACAGTAATATTACAAATTTACCAAAACATAATGTGCAATAACCTGCATCAAACCACTGAAAGACAACAAAACATCATCATCTTCACTAACAGTAGCATCATTATCATGACATCTGATAGGCTACCACCATCGTGTGATACAGAAGCTAGAATCTGCCTGCTTTCATCATTTCATTGCCTAAAACTTTCAGAAGTAGAAACAAATTGCATGTTCTGTATCTGTACAGTGGTATTACGATACTCAAAAAAATATCGATTCCGATATTTTGTCAGGCTGGCATCGAAGTATCGACTTCAAGGTATCGGTATGCCCGTCCCTAGCTGGCATCATCAGGGGTGAACATGCTAGTTTGCGCTTTGTACTTTGAGGATTTACCATCTCATGTGTACATGCTGTAGCATTGCGCAACCATTTGAGGCAGCATTGAGAATATGTAGAACGCTGCAAAAACTCAAATCTTGGCAAGTATATTTTTCTAATTTCTAATCAAAATGTCTCATCACACCCAGAATAAGATAAAATTTCTTAAAGAGAAACATTTCAGTGAGATCTTGTTTTAAGGCAATGCATCTTATCAGCTGCTCTGGGCCCCTCATGGATCAGCCTTACTGTTAGCCACTCAGCATTTAATCAACACATACTCTAACAGATATGTACTAATAATAGATTTTTGGAATACTGCATTGCAATCCATATGCATCAAAAACACTCCTATGTGTGGGTGGTGGAAGCGACACACTCCTCCATAAAAGTATAAGTAGACTGTTACTCATTAGCTGGTTATAATTAGAAGTACTTGGGAAAGTGTGGTTTGCTATTATTGTAATAAAAACACTATTGTTATTTATATTCTTGAGTAAATGAGCCACAACTTTAATTAACGTAAAAACAGAATATTGAAGAAAATAAACACCGAAAAGAGTTTATGGGGGTACTGAGGGCCTCTTCACTGCACATAACTGTCTGAACACCCACACTTGTCACTGACACCTGCAACAGCTGGAAAAATGTTTAATAAAAGTGCAGACAAGCACAAACAACTTCTGACCCGTTGCTTTTTTCAACTAACATCTCTTGATTAAATGTTTCGTTCTAATCTGTTACTGTGAGTGGATGAAGCTTTTCAGTTATAAGATTATTTAATGCATTTATATGAAAATCTGCATTTAATAAGCAGATCAGCTCAACTACAAAAATACACTTTTTTGGTCGTTTCATAAGATAACATATCCAGCTTCTTTGTTATTTATACAAGTCATTATGTTCATTATGAGAATTTTCTCTCTTTTGTTTTTTCTTTCTTTACTTTTTCTCAAAGTAAGTTTGCACCCCGCCTCTCGCCTGATAATAGCTGGGATAGGCTCCAGCGACCCCCGCGACCCTGAACTGGATAAACGGTACTGACTGATAACTGACTTTGTCAAAAACTCCTCCTGCTCATCATTGTTGAGCACTTTTTCCATCTTCACTCCAAAGCTGGGACCAATCTGACTGGTCCCTCATCTTCCACCTCCAAGTATAGACAATCAAATTCTAATAAATAATCAGTGTAAACTGACCTTTACCAGGAAACCTTAGATGTCCAAGTGTAAGTGAAGACAGCACGTAATGCACTCTTACATGTTGTTCTATACCAACCCTTGTGGATAATGCAGCATTTTCTCACCATCTGTGGGTGACAGTACAATCTGTTTACATTTATAAAGAGAATGTCAAAGTCATAAAACTGCCAGATGTGAAAACCGTCCAAAGTTAAATGGTCAGGAATGTTGAAGAAACATTATTAAAACTAATGGTTTGGCTCAAAGCAAGTTTTTGTCTTTCTCAGTGAAGTATAATTTTTTAATTTAATGCAGGGTTACCTTAAGTAAACAACTGTACTGTGTATAACTGGCTGTTCTGCTTTACTTTTAACATTGGATGACCGCTTAATTTGTACTGATCAGTCCAGTTTTTCATATTCTAGACTCTTTTTTTTTTTAAGTACTCATTTACATGTGACACCTCTTTCCCAATCCATGCCCCTTGCCCCCCACCCCTGCTGTAATACCTTGTAAATGTGTTTTCAATGTTTGCTTAAAATACATCTATGAAACTGCATTTTTCATCCAATTTTCAGCATCTACATCTGACAATCGTGTGTCAAACAACCATCAGACCAAATGCATTTATGTTCATATTGAAGAAAGTAAAACAGAAAGGTGTGATCATAGACTGTAAATGGGTGTGATGCTCTTTTTGAATGCCCAAACTGGTTAACACTATTAAAATCTAGCAGCCGTTATGATGTCACAACCAGTTATGCACAGCAGTTTACACAATAAAGATCATCTAATTTGGCAAATTATTTTATAGATCATGAAATACGCTTAAAGGTAGAGTCTGGAGTGTTCCCCGTTTCTGTTTGTAAACACTATTCAAACTGAGCACCCCTCCCCTCGGGCTAATGGTCACATCGCCCCTCAGCCCCAAGCATCTCCTTCAAAGCTAGAAAGTGTGTGAAAGCCAAACCAATATAAACCCATGCCTTCCGAGTGTGCACTATCTAAAGCTCTTTTTGCTGCTACATACTTCCTTTTCTTCGCTGCATCTGCCATTTTTATCGAGAATTCGAGTGAATCTGGTGTCGGCTCCAGTTGACGTTTAAAGAACGGAAAAAAAGTTTGCTCCAATCGGCAAGTTTATCCCAACAGAACGCTACGCCCTTTAGCTCTGTCATTGGCTGGAGACAACACACAAATCTCCACCCAGAAACGTCCCGAACACACCAAAAAAGGGAAAAGGCTAAATACAGTCAGGGGAGGGGGAGTTGCAAACAAAACTCACCGTGGCACAAAAGCAGAGGCCCAAAGGTGCAGATTAAGCCAGATTTCACTCATACAAGTCAAGCGTTTGTTTTCAGGGGAAAACTCCGGACTCTACCTTTGTTTTTATATTTAAAAGTGTTGAATTAAAACAAAAAAAAAGGGGGGGGGGGGGGGGGGGGATTAACAGTACATTTAAAACGCTGGTATTGCATCATGCAGCCACACTTTGTAGTTAATACCTTCATTAGAGCTCCAGTGTTTGAAATTTGCTCGTCATTTCTCTCTTTGCTTGGAAAAAGATGTTAAAAAAATCAGAGATGGGGGAAAATATAAAAAGTGTTTTAGTTGGAACAAAATATTCCCACACAAGTATCATATGGACCAGAATAGGTTTAGCCAGCTTTTTAAGACAGAGGAAACATTGTGACAGTAGTAACCTCCCTCACTTCCAACCAACTCCAAACTGTTTCTAAAAAAAACTCTCAGTCAGAGCTGTAGTGGTGCGTCTTCAGTATGTCTCACACAACATGTGTCCCTTTAGGACTAGAAGGACAGTAGGTGATAATGTGTTGAGGGTAAGTGTAGACCCCTGGCACCGGGCAAGACCCCAGCTCTGCACCTTCCCTCCCCTTTAGGTGGCCCCTTGGCTCTCTGCAGGGACTGAACAAAGAGAGGACCCAAACAATGGATCACTCTTAGAGCTGAATGGCTTTGCGGGTCAAGCACCAACCTCCCCCTCCTCCCTCTTTGACAGAAACACAACCCACACTTGTTCTGCTGAAGAGAGGCTGACCCTTGCGGCAAAGAAATAATGAACGCTGCCTGGGCATTAAACTGATAAAACTACTGGGACTGGAATCATTTTGGCAGACAAATCACGTCTAATGGCGCGAGGCTGGAGCCTGTCCTCCATCCTGTCTCTCCCCTCTTCATTACAAGTCTACTGTACACTGTCCAGGCATCCACACGGCCACGTAAGGCTGCTCTGCAGAGTTCATAGCTCGGGACGTGACCTTAAAGAGCAGATGTCCGCGCTCTCTGCGGGCGTTGCTCACTTCTATGTGTGCTTAGGTTGGTGTTTTGACTCAAGGTTGCTTGAGATGGTGTTGAGAACAAAGAGGCCGGCGTGTGCAGTCATCTGGAAACGTGTTGGGGAGTTATTTTGTTAGGCAAATCCACTCATCAACTGCCACAAGAGTCTGTTTATAAATAAAAGCTCCACCTATGTTTCACGGCAGCAGGCTGCCAGCCAAATATTTGCATGTTTCATAGTCAAATTGGTTAAAAAATACGTTTGCAAATCATCCCCAGAATTTATTGGAGTCGTTTCTCCGGGAGGTTCAGAGCATCTGACAGGTTATGAATCACACAGAGGAATATCTTCAACTGTTTCCTGTGCATGTCTGAACTTTCCTGCACATCTCCAGTTGTTTTATGGGTGCTAAACACACCCAAGCATCTGGTGCTGTGACATTAAAGAATTATTTCTATGTCCTAAATTATGCACAAATGCAATTACATTCAGGTCTGTTCACAGTCAGCATAAGGCATGATAAGATGAAACTTAATTATACCCAAAGGGCCCTGAGTAAGATCATCAGCGTGCTGATACCTCTCTCCTCTTCCTCTGCTTTAACTTCCCTCCCTTTCCGATCAGGTTTTAACGGCTGAATGGCGTCTCAGGTGCATTGAGCTCCTGTCAGATTTGTATATTTCTGCTGTGACGCTTCTATGTGGCTCAAGCAGTGGTTTCACAGCTCCCCGTCTGCATGGGCAGCAGAAGTCTGGAGGCATGCAAGCTGTTCGGTCTTTCACCTTCGCTCGCGGCCCCTCCCCCAGGTCAACGGACATGCATTAGATCAAGCCGGGCCTCACAGGATCGAGGAACTGGTGCCAATCACACCACAACGCAACAGTGTTGCAAGACTGGCTGCACAGAAAATGTAACCTTGGAGCATCTCTTTTCTCCACTTATTGTTTTATTTCTCCTATAACAGAAACAACCCCTGTTAAGTCATTATTGAATTATCTCTTTAAAATATTCCCTAAGATGATAAGCCTTAACTGAATTATTCATAAGCATTAAAAACATATTGCTAATAGAATGTGAGTGCATTTCTTTCAAAGAACAATCAGGTTTTAAGAAATAGTGACAGAACCTCATTGTATGATGTACTAATTGATGCATATTTTTGCTGTTCCTTCCAATTTTAGGAGCTAAAAATAACATCATATTGTTATTTTTTAAAGAAAATCAGCAGATTACTCAATAATTATTTTAGTTATCACCCTCTAACAGTGACCATGCAGGGTGGAATAGCAGCAGGATGCTGCTTCTGGATGTCCTGTGTACCTGCATCCTCCTCAGACAGCTTACTGCGGGGGGGGCTCTCCGGCTCATTTGCCTCTGCCCTGCACCCCGAGAACTGGCTGTGTTAAAGAATCATCCTCAGCTTGAAACTGTTATCACCTGATCCTGCATGTACTGTTGCAAGTCTGCAGGCCCGCAGACTGAGCGCCTCACGTTTAACCCTTTCCCCCGTCTCTCTGCTGGATCTGGATGGCGTCCCACTTCTCCGACTGTTAACTGGAGTAAATGTTTGCCTTCACCCCCTCCAATGAGTAATTTTTGGTGTCGAACTTGTCTCTAACCTTTCTCTACTCCCTTTTGTTTGGCTTTTGTTTGGCAACAGCTGTTATCATGGATTTCTTTTTTTCTCTCTTTTTTTTTTTTTTCTTTTGGTCAGCTGTGATTGCTCCGGGCAAAACAGGAGCAGATGGTGTTTTGCTATGCATGAATGGAGCGTTAGAGGAGTTGGACTCAATAGGCTAAGTTTTGAATGGTGTCTACACAGCACCTGCCTCTTGTAGCAGCAGGGACATCCTAGTGGCATGATCTGTCTTGGCTTCGCTGCCATCGTGAGGGATGAAAGAAAGAAACAGAGGGGGGAACCTTGTTGGGTACCGTCCATATTTATTGATTTCCCTGCAAAGTCGTGGCATAATGTGGTGTACAGTCAGTTTGAGTTAATTGGATGTGACACAGCGTGCACATGTAATCTATCACTCCAGTCTCCTGGTACACTTTATCAGTTTTGTTGCCATAGAAACATGTTGGCTCTATTATAGCCTATATTAACAGCCTAAGTAAGTTGCAATAAAAGGCAATTTCAGAGTTGGGATCATCTGCTGAACACAAAGCCTATAAAATACTGATGAAATAAATCGGAAAGTGGCAGCGGGGGAGGGCGAGTGGGGTTTCACATTCTTAAACCAAACAAAGTCCAAATAAAAAGAAACTGCTATCGTTTCAATGCAGTACAGGGACATCTGTCAACCTCTGGGGCATGATGATCTGTCACAATAAAGAAAGCTTTCTCAAATCACTGACAGCTTGCTGAGCACTTTTTTTTACCCCCCTTCTTCTCTTTTGGAGCAACTGTATAACACAACTGTGAATAACTGCTCCAGATGCTCGAAAACAAACTAAGTTAACCATAAAATTCTGAAAGAAACCAGCTCCTTACACCGATGTTTACTGATGTTATTGTTACGGCGACTGCTGCGTCCGATAAACTGATTTTCTTTTGGCTTTAGATGTTTATTCCATGACCTTTATGACTGTGACAGCAGGATAATAGAGATTTGCTTATCTGCTCCTGGTCTAGCTCACGCTCACTGACACAGTATTCCAGCCACAGAAACATACTGAAAAATCCATCATCTCCTAATCTGGAAAGGGTTTCACAAGTCAAACAGAAATGCAGATTTTCACATTAAATGACAGCAG